>JAJLUQ010000016.1:0-209901 GCA_030564385.1 Blastobotrys robertii
GACGGTAAGCTCTAACCGAAAGAGCAGCTAGTAGGGGTTTTCCATGTTGCTCCATGATTAACCTCACCATCGCAGACTGGTTTTTTCCCCCTACTCTCTGGCCATGCTAGAGGAGAAATCGGCACCGTCAACAACAATCGACAACATAACAGCTGACAGGGCCTGCAGTGCGGCCAAATACACGAACTCCAAGTCTAGCTTCTGCGCCGTATTTACTTACATAGCCTAGACTATAAACATAGATATATTATTATTATTATTGCTAAACATGCACATATCACAATGATGACAGAATAGAACTAACAAAATATAACTTCAGTTCAGGGTCAAAATCCTGTGGAAACACATTTCTGTTACTGGCGACCGGCACCTGTACATGCAAACTATCAAATAATTAAACCCTCGTTCTCGAACCTTGGTCTTGAAACATTTCTGACCCAACATCCTGGACCCTTAGCATGACCCCCAGTCGTGAACTGCCTTACCGATCGGTAGAGCGTGTGACTCTTATAATTCTCATTCACCAAGCATACAATTCGAAGGTTGGGGGCCAGGACTACCGTAGAGCTCCGCATTTCTGCTCAGTACTTCTCAGCCTTGGATGGTGTGACGGATTGCACCTCGACCTCTTCGTCGCCCTCCAGAACAGCATCTGTGTGGTAAGAATGGTGTAGCTGCTCCGGATGGCTGTTTTGCCATTCTCTGAGCTTGTATGTCTGGCCTGTGCAATCCCAGTAGATGCCTCTCAGCGTGTAGAAGATTCCGTACCGACCCTCCCATAAAGGGTATATACCAACGACAATGAGCGAAAAGAAAATCCAAACAATCCCAACGACGACCCAGCCAGTGAAGAATTTTTTGCTGAAAATGTACTTTGTTCCATACATTGGCATTGGCCAGACGATAAGGAAGGCGAGCGTCATGACCACACATGCGAATCGAGCTATTTTGGCATATCTGTCGAGCAGCTTCTTCTCAGCCGGGTCCATTTCGACCTCTTCCATGGAATCACTGGTATCTTCAATCTGGTCCTTGACGCTTTTGATAGTCTTCAGAATATTGAAGTCAAAGTGCTGAAAGCCAAAAATGAAAGTCAATGCTGGTGAGATGACTATAGGGGAGCAGAGAGCCACCACGTTTCCTGCGAGCATAGGAATGTTTTCGCCGCTAGTCGTGACATTGATTTCTCCATACTTTGCTTTTGTGACAACAAGCCAAGTCATCAGAGCAAGACCGAAACCGAGGACAGGCGTGACTGCGGCCGCGACGGCATTCTGGTGCCTCCAGAACAAAGTCAAGCTAGCAGGTAGTACCGCAGAGGAGATAATGACACCCATGAGAAGATACAGGTACCCCATCGAGACACCAGCGTAGAAGAGTCCGACGGAGAGCCCAGCCATGGCGAATCCAAAGATGACCACGCACAAATGACTCATGTAAATGAGCTTCTTGCCGCCCGCCTTTGGGTTGAGGTAGGTCTTGTAAACGTCGTAGGTGCAGATGGAGGACACGGCAATGAGCTCGGCGGATGTAGCAGAGGTGACAGCCATGAAAATCAGCAACAAAGCACAGGCACCGCCACCTTTACCGAGCAAAGCTACAGCAGTGTTGGGCAAAACGAGACCAGCGTTGACTTCAGCGGCAGTCATGGCTCGTGGATAAGTGGGGAACTGTGGTGTGTGCTCCAGGGCCAAAGCGGCGAGGCCAAATGTGGTCGAACACAGCCAAGGAATGGCGAACCAGGCCAGTCCACCAATGAGATATCCAGGAAGAGCAGCAGCAGGGGAAGCTGCGATAGCCTTGTTCCAGTAGCCATTGTCCAGAAACACAGTGCCAAAGTTTCCTGCCAGGTTGATGACGAAAAAAATACCACCAGACTGCGAATGCATAGTCAAGTACGAGCCTTGAGCGTTACCTTCCAGCGGCTGATCAATGGCCCGCTGGACCAGATAATCGTAAAGGGCGCCTGGCGAGCCAATGTAGGGCGAAGTTGCGTACACGTTAAAGGCAAAGATAATGATAATGACGAGAATGACAACTGTGTGGATATAATCAGTCAAAAAAGTAGCCTTGATGCCTCCAAACAAAGTGTATGCGATGACACCAAGAGGAAGTAGGAAACAGGCTGCCGTGACAGGCATTCCAGTGAGATCGCTGACGACTGCGGAGCCACCAGTCAACAGCATGGCTGTGACGAGGATATTCGTGACAATGGCAAACGTCAGAAAAACCAAGTGGGCAGTCGTACCATATCGCACCTTGATAATTTCGAGGTAAGTGTGAGCGCCGGGAGCCTTTCTTTTCAATTCCAGGGCAACAGTAGCAAACAGAATGATTTGAACGGTGGCTCCACTGGCATACCAGAACGGACCGGAGACGCCGTCCTTGTAGGCCTGGGATGTCGATTGCAATAGTGTGGCGGCCCAGGTCCAAGAAGATACCACAGCCGCGGCAATCAGGCCTGTTTTGACGGTTCGACCAGCAGTGGAAAATTCCTCACTAGTGATGATTTCTTTCTGGTAACGTCGTAGAGATGCAGTCGTCAAGATCATTCCCAAGGCAAAGGCAGCGCCCAGGCCGACGACAACGCCATAGCCCACTCCCTCTGATAGTGCTGGCATCACAGCGTAAAGATCAATGGCCTCAGATAGCTAAGGCGGTTGATAATAGCTCAATTAGATAGTTGAAGAAGATCGTACCCCGGTTGGTTAGAAAGTCGACTGAACTCCTCAAGACCTTATATGGAGATAATTCGAATTGTCTAGCAAACCGTCGATCGTCTCTTTTTATGCTGTCTGTCATCGACGCGTCTATATTTATGCAACTGCATGCAACGCTTATCTCAGGGAAAATCCATAGGGTTAGGGTCCATAATCCGCAGGGTTAGGAAGATAAGGTTTAGATAAGGTCTGATTATGCGTTGCCAGACCAATCAAGGATGGTTGATTAGCCACGAGAACCAACTGAGTTCCGACCGATTACGGAACACGCGCGAAAACCTTGAGCTGAGGCAGCGTACCTGAATGGGAAGCGATGTGAACGCATTCCACGCCGATGGATCAGATCGTGGGTAAATCGTGGGCCAGTGTACTGGAGAGTGGCCTCAAACAGTTTTGACTCCAGTTCGTTGAGGCATTATGTGGGTATAAGCCCCTTGTGCTTGGGTGCGGAACCGCCCAGCGAGTTAGAAAGCGCGGTACGCAATTCCGTGGATAATCCGATTTTCCGGAGTCCCCATGGTCGGGTGAAGCCGGACGTAGGCTCCGGCCCCGGGGAAGTTTCGCATGACAAGGAGCTCATATGCCGAGATGCTGTGACTCCGAGTCAAGTCCGGGCCGAGAACGCTTCCAAGGGTACCTGCAGTGATAAGATAAGATTCAACAATCTCACGCGAATCAGAGGAGCGGAGTGTGACAGCTGGGCCGGGGTAGTCGCCGGCTCGGGTTAAATAGAGGTATGACTGCTAGAAGAATGGGGGCTAGGAGGCCTCAGAGCCGATGGATTCTGGCCGGGGGAGTAGTGGAGCGAGCTCGAGCTGGCATGGCGAGTGTGGTCTGTTCTTCTAGACATGGCCTAACGAGCTTGAAACCGCTCTGAATCATAAAACAAGGAGCCGCCGGTGTCAACGCGACAGAGACACCATTAAACCTGTGAAAGACGCGCCGTGACGCACCTGCCTCTCCACGTAGTCGTTGAGGGACTGTAGGTGATGTGTTTTTGAGCGACCAACCACCGTCAGCCCAATCCAACTTCAATCCTGAGGAAACTGTGATCCAGAGGGTACTGTGAGTGTACACCAGTGCGTTTGATTCACAGTCTCTTGAGGCAGACAAACTAATCCAGAAAGTCCACGAGGTCGTTGGCTGCGAGTCATACCACTGGAGGGCTAAGAGTGATGTGGTGGGTGATTTGCGCACATGACAAACTTCCAACTGAGTGGCTTGGGCTCTCTCGTCCTCCACGAGATAGAATGGGAGAACACATTTGTACAGCGAACCAAAGAGCTGGTTGAGCAGCTTAATGAGCAGATCAAGCCGGCGTTGGTCCAAATCTCCAAGTCTCATTACTCAGAGCCGGCCACGCTGTGCTCCAATGTCTTTGAGAGCCACCCAGACATTTTCAAAACACTAGACGAGCTGTACAAGCTGGATTCATCGAAACGGTTCCGGAACCTGTACCACCGCAGCGTGGAGAATGTGTGCTACATTCACTTGTACAACACTTTTCTCATCAAAGGGCATATCGAGTCTTGGCCCAAGATGAACGAGTCGCTCGCGGGTATCTTTCAGTTTGACCACAAGGACTACGTTCACGGACTGGTGTCCACTGCCGAAGAGCTCTCACGGCTGGCGGTCTCCAATGTTATCTACGTTGCAAAGTCGAAGCAGGACGGATACGGGCTGCCGCTAAGGATTTGCGAGTTTTTGCAGCAATTGACAGAGGAGTTCCAAGACGTCGATTGGAAGCATGAGGAGTCTCTCAGGAAGAGGGTGGATGGATTGAGGTTCGCTTTGAAGAGGGTGGAGGATGTGGTTTATGATCTGGCCCTCCGGAACTTGATTCATTCAGATTCGAATAAGCGGCCGCGAGCCTAACTAAAGCTTGTACAGAGTCACTACTCAAGACTAAACTCAAACCCGCAAACTGATCGGTCAATTGTGAACTCCCATTCGTTGAGCATTGTAGTTTATTGTGTGCGCTCCAACAGATTAAAATATTTTGCGCGTATGGTTCAACATTGGCTCAAATGTACGACATTCCCCAAACAAAATAAAGCTCGCTACACTCTAACGAGTGGGAAGCAAAAAATCTCCCGAGGGTGAATCGAACACCCGATCTCAAGATTACAAAGTCTTGGTGAACAGTTACAGTCTCGCGCCTTAGCCAACTGGGCCATCGAGAGTTTACGGTTGATTTTCGCAACATTTGTCATTGATATACCAGTTTGACCAGTGATCTGCTGCGCGAATGGCCGAAAAGAGTGGTTTTAAAGCGTTAGTTTTGCAAACAGCTGTTAACATCATAAACAAAGATGAACAGAATAGAGGTATACATAGATAGTGTCTCTGGCCGAGGGCTTAACTAGACAATAAATGATTATTATTATTATTATTATTAAAGCGTCAATTCGACTCTAGAATGCCACTAGAGGTGGGTTTCGTGTTTTCGTCTTCATAGAGCAACTCAAATGCCGGCCTCCGACGAACCAGACCGCCGCGCGCCATCAGCCAGGGCCTTTCCGTGTCGCTCGATGATAAAACTCACCAACGAAGACTGGTTTCCCCCGTAATCTCTGGCCATGCTAGAGGAGAAATCGGCAGCGTCAACAGCAATCAAGCTAGTGCGGCCAACATGCACACGAACTTCAAGTCCAGCTTTTGCGCCGAAATGCTTACATAGCCTAGACTATAAACATGTATTAACATCATTACAGAAACAATAGCATCACTACGGATGCTATTGCTCACTTTTCCTGTGGATTTCCCAGGTCTTTCGGCTATCTCACCGCGTACTAACGTTCTTCAGAATTTTCTCCACCACGATCGACATCCCGCCTGCGAAGTTTTCGGCAAGATGCGAGTGAAATCTCACGCGATGACAGCTAAAACGTCTAGGAAACGGTCATAGCTCTAAACCCGGACCAAATTCTTAAAATTGTTGAGTCTATGCATTTTGCGCCACGCGTATCTATTCCGCGGGCCGTTCTTATGTACTTACAGGTATTCAGCCTTCTGCAAAGAGTCTACATTCGAGTTGATGTTGACTGGCGGGTTGTACAATGGCGTGCTCTCTGGTCCGTATACAATATGTGGTTGGTCGAGCTTGTACAGCTGCACAATTTTCTGCTCGTTCGGGGTCAGGAAGCAGGCCCTGCGCAGCTTGCTTATGATGTGGTTTTTCTTTCCAAGTGTCAGGACCAAATGCAAGGGAACTCCCCTGTTCCCCGGTTTTCCTGGCACCTCTACTACAACATCCAGCTCGTCCGCACTCAAACGCGGTAACGGTGCCGACCTCGGGGCTCGCTTGAGCTGTTTGTTGGATTTGGGCTTTTGCGCTTTCGGGGCTATTGATTTTGTGGGCGGCGGCGAAATGTCCAATCTCGACTTTTTAACCGAAACATCTGTGTTGTCTGCGCTCCTTTTCTCTCTTTCGGGCTCTATCGCCGGCGCGTCTCTGAGCCTGTCGCAAATAGCTCTATGCAGCTTGCTAGCCACGTCCCAGTTCATGGCTCTACCCTTTTCAAGCTTCATGTACTCGCTGACGTCAAATTCTCCACTTTCCAACGCCCGCGGGTTCCTGATTTCCAGCTCACGCAGCGGATCAATGACGGTATTTAGCTTCATGGCGTCGTCAAACACATTCGGATTCCGCTCCTGCTCTATCTGGATTGCGTCGGCTATACTCCTCATCTCGGTTTCGGAGCTCGGGCGGCCCAAACTTAAGTCCATGATGCGCACTACATCTTCGAACCTGTTCTTGTCGACGAGCCTCTCCAGCTGCTTGTAGAACTCAACACAGTTTGGCGCGAACTTGATCTCGTTGGTCTGCAGCTCACTGGGTACGAGTCGCAACAGATGTGTTTGACCCGTAGTGTAGAACCATACTCGTCGGAACAGCGTCGCCATCCTGTCTCCGAGATCCTGTATCGTCTTTGATCTGTTGAGCTCGTCGAGCCAGTCCGCGCTAAACGCCTCAGGCCTGGGGACCATGCATTTGATGAGGATGCTAATCTTGTCGACTTCGGGGATGTCGCTGGTGAGGAATTGCGAATCAAACGTATCCCAGACGCCAGGCTTGGGCGGCGTAATATCTAGCTCGTTATCCTCTAGCTTCACCAGATCCTGATAATTCCAGCTTTGCACAACTTCTATGGCCCGCGTGGTAAACGCCGAGGTATCATGATCTGGACCAACCCGGACATGCTCAATATCCTTGCAGAAGTAGTGGTACCACACTGACAATGTGAGGTAGGGGTGTAGTTCTCGTTTCCGGATCAAGGGCAGATCGAAAAAGTCCTCCAGCGCCCGCTGAGTCGAGAGTTCATCCTGCATCCGTTCACCGTCTAGCCACCGTATTCTGAGCTCTGACGCAAAGCTAAGTTTCTCGAAAGCCACAAATGCTAATCTGAAATGTTGTCACCCACCAAGCGCGTCAAGCCCGACGGAAATCATTTAAAACAAATAGAAAAAACAACAGTTGTTAGTGACAGAACTGAGTAGAGTGTAGGAAAATTTTAATCAAAACAGTACATAAGTCATCGGTATATCAGTGCTAAGCAGCGGCGAAATTCTGCAACATCTTCCTGACCAGCCCGCCCTCAACAGCCGCGTCAGAAACCATGTGAACAGTGGCATCTTCAGTGACATTGGCCCCGGGGACAGCAGGGAAGAGCTGGGCGAGCACGCTGTTGAAAGCGGACTCGTCAGTCTCGCTGGCAGCCTGCACAATCAGCGAGGCGTACTGAGAGTCATCGTCTTCACCCCAGCCCTGGTGGTTGTAGGAAACGGTACCATTGTCTGCTCTAGCGTGGTGATAGTATTGTCCGTTGCCCAAATCCTGGTTGTACTTCACTTCGGTAGAAGAGTTAATACCCCGGTAGCCCTGGTCAGAAATGATAAAGTCGGAAGTGCCATTCTGTCCAACATTGATGTTCCTCTGGCTGTCACTAATGCTATAAGCCCGAGCGAGGGCAACTGTATACTCATCAGTACCAGCAACACCCAGGGACAGGGCGATGGGATAGCTGTACTTGAAAGAGTGGGCCTTCTCACCGTTGACGTCGACTTTGTTGGTTCCCTTGGCTGCCTGGGCAATCTTCTGGCTGTTGCCATTGTCGGTCAGGGTCATGGAACTGGCAAACGAACCCTTCTGGCTCCAAGAGTAATCAACGTGCTCTTCGTCACCGTCATGCTTAAAGGTGAATGAGGCCTGGGTGCTGACCTTCTGCTTCACTTCAAAGACCTGGTACACGCTGCCAGAATAGCCGTAGCCGACCTTAGAAGGGCTATGGCTGACAGAAGTCGTGAAGGTCCCTGAGCCCTCCACACCCTCAATCTCCCAGGTCAACACGTTGGCATTGAGAAGCCAGTCCGCAAGCGTGGCGTTGTCGTTCTTGATTGTCAAGCCGTTGGACAGCGAGACTTGAATCTGGGCGGAGCCCTCCCACAGCAGTGGCAGGAACGGTGTCAGGTCAATCTTGTACGAGGGAACATCGTAGGCATTTATACCGACAATTGGGCTCCACAGGTCTGGAGAGATGCCGCCAGTGTATATTATGGGGAACGGCTGAGCGAACCCGGCGAGCTGTCCGTTCACAAAGGCCTCAACGATTCTGGCCGGGCCCTTAGCGGGAGGGACAGTTCCTGGGGGGAAGTAGCGAGCGTACTCATCAAAAATGTTTGTGTACCAAAACTCCTCGTTGGAGTCGCCTGAAGCAAACACGTTCAGAACCGCCCGGGTGGTGTTGACTGGTAGGGGACCGACATTGTAGAGGAGAGAGGTTGGGTACGAGTGGACTGTGCCTGTGGTATTGGAGAGCGGTATAACTGTATCGGCGTGTCGATCAATGGTGTAGGAGCCGGCGATATCGGTGGGGTCGACGTCGTCCTGGTCGACGTTGAAGTAAGTGGCGGTCAGTTTGAACGAGATTGTACCCGTGTAGGGGCCCTCGATGACGTTATTCAGCAGGACTGCAACCTGCTGGTTACCGGCAAAGAGAGCAGCGTAGTCGGACACATCCTTGGAGAAGGACCAGGTGACGTTGTCTCTGGCGGGCTCGGCTGTGGACGTTCGCCAGACCTCAGCGCCGCCGATAAAGATGTGGGCCAGCCGGTCGAACTGGATGCCAAAAGTACTGGCCTCGAAGGACAGTTCGACGTGGTTGAATTCCTCGTCTGGCGCCGTAAACTCTCCAACAAATGGGCTATTCCAAGTGTTGGTAAATACCGTCTCAGCGATGACCTGGCTTGCGACAGGTTTGCCATAGTCAGTCAAAGGTCCCGCAACCTCAAAGATATCCAGTGTTCCATTGGGAGGTGGGTTGTTGAAGGTCTTGAAGTGTGCCTGGTGCTGGTGCCGGACGGCAAACACCCGCAGCGTAATCAAGGCCAGAATAACAAAGAACGACTTGGCCATCGTATAACGCTTCCTGGGCTTTTCCACTGAAGCTTCTATATATCCCTGCTCCGTATCTTTTTCAGACGGCGCTATGGAAGCCTGATTAGGCATAGCGCCGTAGACCCTGGTGTATCGCGTCATGGAATGTACGATCGGAGTCCTTCTGAGGGTCACCTTTTATATACTAACTACGGTCGGACCCGCCAAGGATATCGATTTGCCACTGACCAGGCACGGCACGGTGCGGTTCGGGTGATAAGCTTCCGATGAGCGCGTGTAACGTGGGATAGTGCATAGCGCAAGCAAATATTGTGAGAATGTTACAGTTTATACCCTGTGCTATCAATTGCCACAAAATCATTGCATATCACTCAATTTGCTCGTGCGATTACATAAAGTCCGGGGCCCCACACATTGAGAGAGATTTGGTGATCAGTAGACAGCGCAGGAATAGCATATGTTATAGTGGGACTAGTAGCAGTATCTCATTTCGTGATTGTGCGCGCTATGGCGATGGCAACTTTGGTTGTTTCTGACTCCAGGTCGATTCACAATGGACTGTTTCTTCACCATCGTCTTATACTAATTATGCACAACCTGGCTTACGCAATACGCAATAGAAGCTCAATAGAGGTGACATTTCTTGACATCAATCGAGCATAGACTATACGAATAAGGGCCTCCTTAGGTCGAGTTTTGCTCACATTCACCCTGACTATCAATGGTATCAACAAGCCATAAAACCGCTCCCATCTGGTGTCTCTGGCCCGAAAGTTCCGCGTAATAGTTAGGTTAGCCTTGCTGACATATTGGGACTGTGATTACATCTCTCCAAAGGTTGAATAAGACCCTTTAACCTAACCCTAATCATCACGTGACCTGGTTACTTTTGATCACCCAAAATTTCAGTGCGGCGAAAAAAGATATGAACGATGGGCAAATATCGGAAACGGTTTAATGAGAAGGCCCGTTCGGGCATGGTTGCTAAGCAACATGCCTTGAAGAAAGCGAGGAACAAGACTTTCAACCAGGAGGAGGAGAATGTGGCAATTCCCGTTCAGGATCCAGCGCCGGATCCAAATGCTCAAATTTTGACGCCATTGACCAAGGATGAGCTCGAAAAGAGGAAGGAGGCACTGCAGGCCAGCTTGAAGAGAGATGATCCAGGCATGTCGAGTAAGAAGCGGAAGCGGTTGGATAAGTATATTGTGAGTAAGAGGGAGAAAACTGGGATCGAAGAGGTTTATATAGGTTGAGGCATGGTGGCAGGCTGTGGGATGAGAAGATTGTTATAGCAAGATCGCAGATCCGACTACAGGCAGGATTCGGGTGTAGGGAGATGCTAATTTAGGAAAAACTTGTGCGAAAGGAAGAGAAGCACGAATTGCTGGAGAAATTAGGCGAATCGAGAATTGACACTGCGTCTTTCAAGAGTTTAAAGACATTGGGAACCAGGACACAGACCAAGCGAGAAGCTTTCCATGAGGCACTGGACCTGGAGAAGAAGGGTCTTGGTGATGAGAGTACAAAGGAGATGCTATATGAGAAGCGAGAGGTTAAGGACTGGCGAGAGAGCGGATTGTTCAAAGATCCAGAGCAGGAAGAAGAGTCCGAAGAGGAACACAACGGCGGAGGATTTGTGGATCATAGACCAAAATCGTCTTTTGGGTTTGGATTTCAGAATATCGAGAAGGTTGAGCGGAATACGAAGAAAGGTAGTAGCTGGAGAGATAAGCTCGATAAGGCCAGGGCAAAAAAGTTTGGTTATGATGTGGAGAGTGAAGATAGTGAGAGTGATGGTAGTGAGGATAGTGAAGGCAGTGACAGCGACGACAGCGACGACATCGAAGAGGGAAGTGAGGGAGAATTTGAAGAGTGGACTGGATTTGATGAAGAGCCGAAAACAATCACCAAGACGGTAAAGTTCGCCACGGAGATTTCAGAGCCTAAAGAGAGCGAGACTGACGGTGATTCTGGATCAGAGGAAGGCTCGGTGGCCTCTAAAGATGGTTCTGAAGATGAATCCGAACAGAGCGAAGAAGGTTCTAGTGAGTCTGAGGAGAGTTCTGACGAGACACCCCACGCTGATGACGGAAAAACCAAGGGCCAGAGCTTCAAGGAGTGGGCCACGGTGAAACCAGTTGACAAGGTCGAGCTCCCTGTATACGAGGGCGAATACATTCCTCTTGAACGGGACGAAGACAATGAGGCCATTCCCGCTGATCTGGCCCGTCCGTCGGCCAACCTGTCGCGAAAGTCATTTTACGTCAACGTTGAGCGACCAGACGAGGTTCAGAGCGCCAGGCTTCAGCTTCCTGTGGTTGCCGAGGAACAGCGAATCATGGAAGCTATTCATAACAGCGACTGCGTGGTGATTTGTGGTGAGACTGGTTCCGGTAAGACCACGCAGGTGCCCCAATTTCTGTTTGAGGCGGGCTATGGATGTCCAAACAGCCCTACCCCAGGCATGATCGGTGTCACTCAGCCGCGACGAGTGGCCGCTGTCAGTATGGCCAAGCGAGTTGGCGTGGAGCTGGGCAACCACGGAGAAAAGGTGGGCTATTCCATTCGATTTGAGGCACAGGTGAAGGCTGGCACAGCTATCAAGTTCATGACTGATGGTGTCTTGCTACGAGAACTTTCTACTGACTTAACTCTGTCCAAATACTCTGCGATTGTGATTGACGAAGCTCACGAGAGAAACGTCAACACAGATATTCTTATTGGTGTGTTGAGTCGAGTTCTGAAGCTGAGGAAAGAAATGGCCGAGAGCGACCCCAAAATGAGACCGCTCAAGCTCATCATTATGTCTGCCACTTTGCGGGTGTCCGACTTCTCTGAGAATAAACTTCTATTTCCTCAAGAGATTCCCGTCATCAAAGTCTCGGCCAGACAGTACCCTGTGTCTATCCATTTTGACCGACGAACGCATTACAACTACCTCGACCAGGTGTATAAAAAAACCGTCAAAATCCACCAGAAACTGCCGCCAGGTGGAATACTCATCTTCCTCACTGGCCAGAACGAAATTACGACCATGTGCAAGCGGCTGAAGAAGGCTTTCCCCTTCAAGCGACAGGCAAACGAGTCAGTAAAATCAAACGTGCGTGTCCTAGCCAAGGAAGCCGTCACAGAGGTGGAAGATATCGACTTTGGCGTGGACGAGGAGATTCTGGACCAGGAAGATGACTATGATGATGGTGACAAGGAAGAAGAGGGATTCGAGGAGACTTTGGAGCCGGGCCAGGACGCACAGGCACCGCTTCACGTCTTGCCTCTGTACTCCCTTTTGTCCACCTCTGAACAAATGAAGGTCTTTGATGCGCCACCAGAGGGCAGCCGTCTGTGTGTGGTCGCCACCAACGTGGCGGAGACCTCCTTAACCATCCCTGGAATTCGCTACGTCGTGGATTGTGGCCGTTCCAAGGAGCGACACTATGATGAAGTCACTGGCGTCCAGAGTTTCAGGGTGTCTTGGACCGCCAAAGCATCTGCCGACCAGCGGTCTGGTCGAGCAGGTCGAACTGGACCGGGCCACTGTTATCGAATCTTCTCTTCGGCAGTGTACGAAAGCGACTTTGTTCAGTTTTCCAAGCCAGAGATTTTGCGAATGCCAGTGGAGGGCGTTACGCTGCAGATGAAGGCTATGGGTATTCACAACATTATCAATTTTCCATTCCCGACACCTCCAGATGGCGAAATGCTCAGAAAAGGTATCAAATTGCTCACCTATCTTGGTGCTCTAGATGCTAAAGAGTCACTGACGGACCTCGGAAAGTCAATGTCATTGTTCCCATTGGCGCCGCGATACTCGAAAATGCTCATTATCGGCAACCAGCACAAGTGTTTGCCGTACATCATTGCCTTGGTCGCTGGCTTGACTGTTGGAGAGCCTTTCCTCACCGAGGCTGAGCTGGGGATCCACAAAACTGAAGAAGAGGATGGAGACGAGGGCGTTGAGGACAAAGAACGGATTAGACAACTACGTTCACGATACTACAAAGTCCAATCGACGTTTTCTGGCCTGGACGCCAATAGCGATGCTTTGAAGCTTCTGTGTGCCGTGTGTGCCTATGACTACGACGCGAGCAATTCATTTTGCGAGAACAATTTCCTGCGATACAAGCTCATGGACGAGATTTCCAAGCTCAGGAAACAGCTGGCTTACATTGTCGCCGCCAACACGCAGCCAAACAACATCGAACAGACTACGCGACAACTGCAAGAGAAACTCAAGCCCCCTACTGCTATTCAAGTAAAGGCTATTAAGCAGATGATCACTGCAGGTTTCGTTGACCAGATCGCCGTCCGAGCTGACATTATGACGCCAGAGCTGCCACTGCGAAACAAGATCCCAGTCATTTCATTCCCATACATGTCGCTGTTCCCATCAGCGGCCCAGAGAGCTGACGACCCTTACGTTTACATTCATCCATCATCCGTCCTAACCAACAGCTCCGGAAAACCAACAGACTACCTCGTGTACAAGTCCATCCACGCCAACTTCAACAAGTCTGATGAAGACGGCAACGAGATACAGTCAAAGGTGCGAATGAAGGCTCTGTGTGACATTACCGCTGGACAGCTTGCAAACGTCGCAAAGGCTTCTTCGCTGATTACATATTCCAAGCCACTGGGCCCGCCGTATGGCCCTCAAAATATCACGCCAACTAAGCGAGAGTGCTGGGTGGTGCCCAGATTCGGTGCTGCTATCGGCACTGGTGGTGTGGGTTGGGACCTTCCTGCTGTGAAGGTTACCCAGGTCAAAGAAGGTACTCAGTGGGTAGTCCAAAAATGATTACCAGAGTGGTAGTGTATTATTGTAAATAAATAGCATGAATGACCAGTGGTCTTTTCTATACAAGAGTCCAAACAGGCCTCAGTCCGCTAGTCTACTTCAGCGAGATTCTGAAAGCCTTCTTTCTGTGCGACCGCGACTCGCATCCAGGACAGTTATGCAACGTCTCGTGACAAAACACGTCGCAGTCTATGCAAAAGTGATTGTTACACAGCTGGCACGCGTACCGTGACGAAGACTCGCCGGTAAACGGTACTTGGCATCCAAAACAGTGCCTTGTGTCCATCTCGTGCTTCTTTTCCACAGGCCTGAAGGACTTTAGTGGAAACAGATGATGGTATGATCGGGCCAAATGCGTCGAAAGAATCAGCGTGAGGTTGCAGCAAGGGCAGATAGCTGGCAGTGCGCAGATCTTTGACTTGCACTTGGGACACAGGTAGCCTCCTTTCGTGGGTTTGGAGTGACAAGCACATAAGGTGGACTCCGTTTCTGAAATCCTCGAAGGGAAGCCCATCTCGACCAGTGTGCTGCTGTTTGCCGCCGACATTTTACTCGAGGCCAATGGTGTGGTTGATTCTGTTAGTAGTTCTTTGAAATGTTGTTCATTGAGAATAACACCATATAACGTCGTGTCTCCATGATTTGTTTTTTCGCACAGCTCCTTGCACACGGCAACTTGGGCCGCTAGACCAATGATTTTCACTCTGATTTTGTCCTTAACAAGCTCAGCGCCAGTCTTGTGGATGTCGCCCGGGTCGCTAGATAACAGGGCACCAAAAATGATGAGCACTTCCTTGGTGCAATGCGATGCAACGTGAAACAGTAATCCCCGAGCCATTTCCAATGCATTCTGAAGCGACGGGTCACCTTTAGGTTCCTGCTTCTTCAGTGCTTGGAGTGCAGCAACGTGCGCATGAGGATTACCGTCCACTTCTGAAATTAACATGGACAGTCCATCTTTCATACCAATGATTCCCATCTGCGAAATCGGATTCTGATCGAAAAACTCCGTGACAAACTCCATGGCATACTGGAGCATCATCTGGTATCTGTTTGGCCTTAAATCTTTTTCACTCATGGCAGCACTTAGATCCAGCACTAGAACCAAGTTTCGAATGATTCCTCGCTGAACAGGCGCAACGTCTTTGCAAACCCGCTTCTTCTTGTTCTCCTCAACAATACCAGCGACTACACCGGCAAGAGATCCACCAGCATCTTCTTGGACAACATCCCAACTTCTATGGTATTCATCTTCCCAGGCGTATCCTCCATTGGCACCTTTCAAGTCTTCAATGTTACCGCTTCGCGCACTGGATTTCTTTTGCGGTGACCGTTGCTTCCCTTTTTTGTCGTGGTTTCGCGTCCGCCTTGAAATGCCCTCCTCCACGTAATCTCCGTCTCCAGAAGAGATCTCGACATAATCGTCATCAGAACTGTCCATCTTGATCAGCCAACTGATTTCGCTTGATTGTAATGTCCCAAAGCCGCATGGGTTAGGGTATACCACCGCTAGGAAGTCGAGATAGGCTTTCAAGCAACATGATATTCCACACGCAAGCTAGGTATGACAGCCCAGGGAACTAAGAATTTACAGAGGTATATCAAGGTTAACATCGAACGAATTGTGTGTTCGCCATGATTCGGTACAATGGTAAGGAAAGAGATCCGGCGTTTACATTTAAGTGCTGTTACAGCGCACCAGTGTTGAATGCAACAGAATTCTTGTTATTTGAAGCGGCTATGAATACGCTACACTCTAATATCATACAATTCCACACCCATGTTTAGGTTGAAGCCGCACGATAGTTGAACGTTGCAGCCGCGCAGACCCGCCGCCACATGACTATTGCTGGATAGGTGGCTCTGTTTGCAGCCCAAGCAAAGTGAGTTTAAAGTGAAAAGGCAAAGGAAACTGATAGACTCAGAGTTGATTTACCGTAGTTGAACGCACTAAACGGCGATAGGCACAGAATACGCACTAACCGTGGACGGTGGGCAGGCTCAGTTAGAGCGAAATGTTTTGCACTGGATCTTGGAGCGGGTGAAAAGTGCTAAAGTAAAATTCAATCATCATTCATCACCTCAGAATAGACATGCCCAATCACACCATGTGGTGCTAGGGTAAGGGCTAGGGTTATGAGCGCGCCCAAACGCGCAAACATCGCAACATCGCTTGTTCACGTCTCGACAGCTTAAAATCGACCGACAAGTTTTTATAAGTGCGCGCGACGCGACATGACACGAACGAAACGCGGCGACCGCGACAAGCTGAATATCTTTTTCGATGAGATCTTGACGATTCTGCGAAGTTCTGAATTAGGGCTTGAAATTTTGACGTCGCAGAGTGTCCCGGCCAACAACGAGCGACCAGATGTTGAACAATTTGTCAATGACGAGGAGTATCCCCGAACATCTCTACAGCAAAAGTTTGAGTCGAAAAGCATAGCGAAAGGCGGAGTTTACGCGTTCTATTATGATTTCAAGCTTGCGATTGTCGACCATCTGGTTAAATTGCCCGTTGGTTCGCCCAAGTACACACAAGTCTTTGATTTCTTCAAGTTCTTTGTGAACCTACTGTTTCGGGAAGGTGACAGATTAGGTTTTCTTCCCGTGGAGAAGGAAGCCAAGAGCGATCGAAAAGAGGGTTCTTTCGAGGACGAAGTCTTCACTGGATACCAGAAAGTCTACGCCGACTTTAGCGAATGGAATGGAGAGGCATACTGGGTGATGGCCCCTAATGGACCTATATTTTCGTCACTTAATGGAAAGGCTGGCATCGATCCACGAGAAACAGTTGTTCACGGCCAGTTCAGCACGACAAAGGTTCTTCCATACACCTCTGGTGCCCAGCCATACCAGCTTGGTTTCCTGAGCCCAATTCTGTCGCGAGTGCCTCACCCAGCCGTCCCGCCAACCGAGATTCTATCGTCAACCTTTAAACACCCCGTGGATGCAGCTATACCGCACTCCAAGTGGCTGAAATTTGACGAGTTTTCGAGTTTTGCTCCGACGCGTGATGACAATGGAATCATTGTAGACAGCAAGAGCACTGGTTCAGTGTGGTTTGAGAAGCAGATAAAGAAGAACCGCAAGAACATCCTGACAGAGGAAGAGAGGGAAGTGGACGAAGACATCGACATGGAGACTAACGGAACGACAAAGGAAGTGGATCTTGACGAGATCATCAAGTTCATTCAGCCTGAAAACGAGGCACACGAGCTAGATTTGCTCGATGTTTTCGAATGGGCCCCTACAAGCTTCGTGGATGCAGACGAGGTGCAGGCTGCTGAAGACGGCACAGAACAGAAGTTGGTGAGCAAGCTGCTATTACAACTACAGCACATGCAACGTGTCAGACTGTCACACAACGATGGATCGGAGTTCTCCGTCACAGCCGAAGAACGACGTTTGGCCCACAAGATTCAAAACCTTCTCGTTCGACTTGCATCAGAGACAACGCCAAAGGCCCTTGACATTAAACTGTCGTCGAAACTGCCCGTTCACCAGCTGAGCTATCCTGGATCGCTGCCCGCGCCAGATCCGAAGCCGTACCAGCCAGTTGGAAGGTTGCAGGGTATTCGTGGCACTCCTTCGCGTCCACCACGAAGGAGATAACTTAAGGCGAACCTGTTCCATAGAGCGCTATCTAGCTATTTATTCATGACCAAAACACTAATTGACTGTGTGATTTAAGAGGGATTCTTTACTGCTTGTAACTTTAATCTTATTGATGCCTCTTTGCTTGGCATGGAGGAAATAAATAACTAGAAATGCACGTCGACACCAAACGCCATGGACACAATGAGAAACAGATTCATGCCCGACACGAAGCAGAAAATGCCAATGGCAATGACGTTGGTTAGTACGCTGTTGCTCATGTCCGCGTAGCGCAGCTGGTCATTGTCCAGCGTGTCGTAGTTTTGGTCGTCGGAGGGATCCTGGTTTTCTGGAATGAGTGGCACTCTCATAATTTTCTTGTCCCAGGTGAAAAAGAGCAGTGGCGCTGAAACGATTGGCAGGAGCAAGCTCAGCACAACCTGCGATGCGTTCAACACATCGGCCAGGCCCTTTCTGCCCACAAACAAGGCCACGAAAAAGCAAGGAGCAATCGCCAAACCTCTCGTGATGAGTCGTCGAATGTATGGCTTGAACGTCCACGAGAGAAAGCCCTCAGACACCATCTGGCCGGCCAGAGTACACACGATACCGGCCGACTGGCCTGAGAAGAGCAGAGCCAGAGCAAAGACCGTAGCGGCCGCAGGACCCAAAATGGTCTTGAGCATGTCATAAATGCTGAACAAGTCAGCATCGACAGCGTCTTCTGGTGAGTTGGACAATGTCGCCCCAGCCACAATCAATATAGCCGAGTTGACAAAGATAGCCACCGTGCATAGTGACAGCACCAGCTCTGCGATAGAGTAGCCCATGGAATATTTGATTGCGTGGATCGTGGGCTTGTAGTGAGCCGCGTCCTCTTCGGTCTTTGCGCTATAATAGCCATGCTTAGTGTCGTACTCTCTAAGTCGAGGCTGGACCAGTCCAGAACCCAAGTAGAGAGAGTGAGGCATAACTGTTGCTCCTAGAATACCACAAGAGAGGTAGATTCCGTCGGATTCAATGAGGTCCTTGGAGGGGAAGAAGCCTCGGAAAATTGCACCGACGTTCGCCGGGCCAATGTTGGCGAGCTCGATGGCAAAGCAGATCACTACTAGAGCCACCAGAACCGTCACAAGGTACTCAAAGTATCTAATGATCTTCATAGGCCCGTTTGGCCTATAAGCCATAAGAACCAACAACACATCAATAACCGTGAGCGTCACACCGACTGGCAGTGGAATGTTGAACAGGATATTGAGCGCAATGGCCGTACCGACGACCTCAGCGAGATCTGTTGCAATGATGGCGATCTCTGCGAGCACGTAGACGGTGATGCAAGTTTTTCGAGACAGGTGCTTTCTACAGTTCTGGGCCAGATCGAGACCGGTGACAGAGCCGAGCTTGACGCACAGAATCTGTAGAAACGCGGCAAACAGGTTCGACAACAAGATCACAAAGAGCAGCTTGTACTGGTAGAGCGCACCGCCCGCGACAGCCGTCGAGTAGTTACCGGGGTCCATGTAGGCCACGGAGACCATAATTCCGGGTCCAATGAACTTTGAATACTTGGAGAGGATCTTTCTCCAGTTCTGCACAAAGTACTTGCACTTTTCGCCAAAAGTCCTGGCCTCGGGCTTGGTGGCCAGGAAGGTAGACGAATCATCGAGATCCGCGTAGAAAATATTGCTAACGTCAGTAGCGGTTGAGCTGGTCCTGTAATGAGTGGCTCGCTTGAGCGATCCTGAGCTGGGCCGCCGGAGCGGAATGCTCTCGTGGCTGCCGCCTTGGTCGTCATCGCTCCACTCGCCTGGGTCGCCTTGTATCTCATCCGAGCTTCTCCTATCCGTGGGGTTCATTGTATTGTTCGTGATGAGATCGTTGTCTAGCTGAGGAGGGTTCTGGTTATGACCCAGACGCCCGCTTGGCTCCGGGTCTCTAGTAGGGCAGTTCATCCGCGAGCGAAGGGCGCTAGGTAGAGATTTCCTGCTAATGTGCTATTCGCGATCCCTTACACGCAGTCAGCGCTTATCCAAATGACCGTTGCTAGTTGTCGATATCGAGGAAATGCCGCTTGCTCCACCGTGTTGTGCCCCTTAACCTTCAACCGTAGTAACAGTGTCTAGCCAGTAAGCCGGAAATAGGGTTTGTACGAGTATGCGTCGCTAGCCAGTCCCTTAACGCTCGGGGAATGTCTCCTTATGCCTTTATACGTGTTAGTAGTCACAGACAGCACTGGGACAATACCCAATTGAGGGGCCTGCGCGGTAATAAGTCGGGTGGGAGGATACGGGCTCCGAATTATTCCGTCTCAACTCCCTAGCTGTTCTCGATCAATAAGTACACTAGCTGAGAGGTTTCTAGCGCTTTTTTGGTACTAAACCGGCAAAAAAAAGCCTCTAGCAGTTGTGCTGCGTATCACGCTGGGTGAGAAATGTCGCAATAAGGGCTGACGCACCAGGATCTTCGCTATGAAACACATATGTGCACGTAGGACTCCTAAGGGCTACTACGCGTTGTCTATTGGACGCTGTGATAAAACTCATGATGTACCTATATATAGCTATTCACCCTCCTTCAGAATCAACTGCCAAGCTCGGGTCAAAGTGTTACGTAATATTGGCCTAGATGAGAAAACACCGTTATGCCAGTGCCGTGGAGTTTACCCTTTTCTACCGATACCATCTCGGATACCCCGGGCCATCGGTCGGCTGCACAGTCGGTTAAGGTTACGCGTACAACTTCGCTGCTCGCACCACGCTTACTGAGAGTGAGCTTGTCCAGTCCACTGGAAATTGGCGTTTAAGATTGTCGCTCATTTTGACTAATAATCGACGAGCTAATGATACTAGGCTAGATGCAGCTACCAGCCCGAACATGGAAACCAGCTACAGTATATCGCATGCATGCCAAAAAAAAACCCCTGCTGGTAGGTTTCAATTCAGCTCAATACTTTTACAACCTAATTTTATCACGTGATTCTAAATCACATGACACGTGCCAGGTTACGATCCGACGATGCTCGCCTGGACATCGGGGAACTTAAACCAAGAGCTAACAGTCATCACGAAGCAACGTTAAGGCGCTCAGTGCGGTAGATTAACTCATGACAAAGCGCCAGTGTAGTATAGCAATGCTTGAATCAACCTAGTAACGCATGTATAAACCTAGTAACACCTAATTTTTCAGAATCACAATATAATCCACTAGACAGCTTACTAGGTACTCCTGTCCTGTGAAGCTTTGGACACCGTTGTCAACGCCGGGTAACTGGGTTAGGGTTCCCCAATTTGGAAGAGGTTAGGGTGAAAAATATCTACGCGATAAGTACTCTCATTTTCTGCCGACAAAGTTATAGAATCAGATACCTTCACGGGATTGTGACAGCGCGGATCCAATCCTAAGACGAGATGTCACGTGCGTCTAGACCGTGGAAGAAGGAGGAGCTTCAGGAGAAGGAAGACAAGCCGCTAATTCCTGAAGCATATGTTGATGTTGGACGACAGCGAGCAATTGTGGCTAGCTTAGCAGCGATTGTATGGGCCTACAAGCTGTATGACTTGAATACGTGCGAGGACAGCGCGGCGTTTGCTGTGCGGTATATTATATTTGAGTCGATAGTGCTGTTGATCCTGCCTGTGTTCCAAATACCATGGCTCAACTTCACATATCAGACCACAATGATTATGATGTTTTTGTTTGGAGCGGTAAACATTGCTCTGGCCAACAATCTTTTTTCGGTTGGCGGTCTTGTTTTTGCCTTCTTTCGGGCTTTTGAGCGCGAAGTGTCGATTTCTGGAGCCAAGGTCAAGTCTGGCTCGCTCTACGACGTTTCTGAGCATCTCGGAGGCAAATACACGGTACACATTCTACCAGAGAGCACCGCTCTGTTGAATCCTACTCGCAAGTCGTTTTGCGTTAATTCGCATGATCCAGTGACCATTCCCATTAGGCTGAACGCGACAGAGCCAATCTTCATCCAGCTCAACATGTACGACTTTGAAACACTGCAGGAGAAGTCTTTCAACTTTACCAAGCGTGATATCAAGAAACTCAAGATGACCAACCCACCAGAGGTGATCAAGGGATCCAAGCTCAGTTACATCAGCCTCCCAGTCCACGCTCCCGGCCTTTACCGACTGGCCAAGGTTATTGACACGTCGAACCTGCCCGT
Organism: Blastobotrys robertii; assembly: GCA_030564385.1. Classification (NCBI taxonomy): domain Eukaryota; kingdom Fungi; phylum Ascomycota; class Dipodascomycetes; order Dipodascales; family Trichomonascaceae; genus Blastobotrys; species Blastobotrys robertii. The sequence continues at coordinate 21,684 of JAJLUQ010000016.1, forward strand.
CAAAGTGTACCAGCAGGACGTGATGGTTGTCTCGTGTCCAACGGCGATGATTTTCTCAGAAACGGAGGAGAGCACCTCGCGATGTATTGGCGATACAGACACTCCAAGCCTGGTGGTCAAGGGTGTCCCCCCATTGAGAGTCAAGTACGGCCAGAAGATTGCCCAGCGAGAAACCCTGTTGTCGGTCCAGAGCCTGCAACCCGATAACTTTCACTCGCCATTGCTCCAAGGCAAGTTCAACAAATGGGACGGCAGTTCACTTGAGTGGGCGCACCCGGCCAGCGTTAGCGTCAACATGGATACTGCTTTGAACGTGCCAGGCCAGTGGATGTACTCTGTGTACGAGGTTGAAGACGGTTTAGGAAATTTGGTCAACTACACCACGCTCTACGAAAACCCCAAGCTGGCTCCGGCTAAGGGCCTCAGCTACAGCTACACCGTTTCGTCTCGACCAAAGATCAAGTTCGCCTCTTGCAACGCCGAGCGAGCTCAGAAGCTACCAAAGGGCATGGCGGTGACTGTTCCTGTCGTGATTGAAGCGGACCAGAACAGCGGTCCGTTTGAGGCTACCTTTGAACGACTGCCGCTAGATGACACTCCAGAAATTGAGTACAAGACGTTCCAGCACACGTTCCAAAACAACAGAGATAGCATCCAGTTCACCGAGCCCGGTGTCTACAAAATCAAGAGCCTGGAGGGCAAGTTCTGCCCTGGTGATGTTGTCGAGTCGTCAACCTGTCTTGTCTTTGTCCCCGCCGAGCCCACCCTTCAGGTGGAGTTCCAGGAAGTGACTGACAAATGTGCAGGCTCCACCGGTGTCAATATCGAGCTCACCTTTACTGGATCTGCTCCATACAGCGCTCACCTGGTGATTCTAAGAGACGGCAAACCATTCAAGGACCAGAGAATCAACACCGACCAGAGCAGGTACAAGTTTCCATTCAAGCCCTCTGTCACCGGCACCTACAGCTACAAGTTCCTATCCGTGGATGATTCCGTGTACAGGGGTATCCAGCTGTCTGACGACAAATACAAGTGGGAACAGACTATCCACGCTATGGCCAGCGCCTCCTTTGCCCAGGATTCTCCCCGACGACGATGCTGTTCTGGAGATACTGTTGACCTCGACGTTAAGCTCAGCGGAAACGGTCCATTCACGTTGACTCACGAAATGGTATATGCTGGCTCGAAGCGAACGGAGTACTCTGCCACCGTGGATTCGAACGACTTCACCATCACCACACCTCCATTGAAGCTTGGAGGAGAGTACAAGGTGTCCCTGGTTTCTGTAAAGGACGCTAATGGCTGCAAGAGCATTCTCGACAGCGCTGATGCCACTATTGAAGTTCGACGACAGCGGCCAGCTGCTGGCTTTCTTCCAATTGATGGAAGTGTCAAGGTTAAAGCTCTGGAGAGCGGCGCTGTGAAGCTGCCTCTACGACTCAGCGGCGAGGGACCGTGGGACATTTCATATGAGCACATCAACTCTGGCACTAACCACTCCGTTCAGGTCCGAAAGGCTAACGGGGAGTTCCTGCAGATCAACAAGGATGGTGTCTATAAGCTGGTTAGCGTTCGAGATGCCTATTGTCCTGGTGAGATCACCGACTATGCTTCTTTTGAGGTGGAGTGGCACAAGCGACCCACTCTGAGTGCAGTTGGCCAGTCAATCGTGCAGACTGGACCAAATGTTTTCCGACGAAATGATGTTTGCGTTGGCGATGATGATAGTTTTGAGATTGTTTTGGATGGTGAGTATGACGATGGGAAATGAAAGCGAGAGACTAACATAGGCGCGGCACCGTTTGCGGTGAATTATAATGTTCGAGGACCATTGAACAACCCCAACAAGATCAACGTCGCCACAAAGTACGCCAACGTGCGAATGGAGACCTCCAAGTCAGGCAACTACACTTACTCTTTCAACCGACTGGGCGACAAGAACTACAAGCTCAGTGATATCTCCCCTATAATTGTCGAGCAGACTGTACACGAGATTCCAAAGGCTTCATTTGTCAACAAGGGGAAGGTATACAAGGCTTGCGTGAACGCTGAGGCTGACGACGAAAATCTTGAGGCCATTCCAATCAGTCTCTCGGGAACTCCGCCATTTGCCTTAACATTTAGTGTTCTTCACGAAAGCACCGGAAAGATTGATAAGCACACTGTGCAGAACATCAATGAAAAATCATTCCAGCTGAGGCGAATTTACGCTTCTCTTGGCCGAGGACGACACCTGGTGTCTATGCAGAGCCTCACCGACTCCCGTGGATGCGCTAGACAGAGCTTCAACGTCAACGATCATGTCACTATCGTGGTTTCTGATGTTGCCCACATGACTGCGCTCAGCGAGAAGCGAGACTTTTGTGTTGGCGACAGAATTGGATTTGCCTTGAATGGTGTTCCGCCATTCGACATTACCTACGAATTCAACGGAAGAAAGCAGAAAGCCACCACTAACTCGCCATTCTCGCGACTGGCCTCGGCACCAGGTAACTTGACCTTGTTGAGCCTGGCTGACAGTGGGTCTAGCTGCGTGACCTCCTTAGAGAGAGACACTTTCACCATCCACTCAGTTCCCTCCGTAAAGGTATTGGAGGGATCTATCGTCCAGGATATTCATGAAGGCGACCAGGCCGAGCTGGTGTTTAAGTTTATCGGAACCCCGCCATTCTCGTTCACCTACGTTCGAAAGGAAAAGATTGGACGACCACCAAGACTAAAGGTCATTGAGACACACTCGGTCAGTGACATTATGCAAGACGAGTATAGCATTTTTACCAGCATGCAGGGAACGTACGAGGTGATTGCTCTCCACGACGCTCATTGCTCGGTTATCAACAGCGAGTAACCACGACCGAAGCGAGAAGATCAACCCTCGATGCAGCAAATTATCATCCCAGCTGTAGTATTTATTTCTCTTTGAGAACTTGTAATATTAGTCAATGCAATAGACTTCCCAACTTCATTTTGCTATGCGAGCCGCATGTTCCACAAACGTTCCAGCCGCACCCTATCGAGAACGGTGAAAACTTAGAGTCCAGCCGAGGATGAAGAAAGAGGAAAGGAGAGACGGAACTGAGGAGAAGGTCCTCGACCTGTTCCTCAGGTCTTTTGAGAAGACGCTCAGCCAGGGAAATCAGTTGCAGATTCGGATTCAAAACGTCAAAGGAGCGCTCTATGACAGAAACTATCAGGAAGCATTCGGAACACAGGAGAATTTGGACGCCTACGTCGTGAGATGGTCGCCATCACGTGCTCTAGGATACAGCCATTTGTTCAAATCGCTAACTCCAGTGCTCAAGACGCTGTCTAAAGGCAAGGCCAGAGTGCTGAGCATCGGAGGTGGAGCAGGTGCCGAAATCGTGGCTCTAGGATCAATTGCCCTGCTTGATCAGGCAGCAAAGATCCAAGTTACCGCCGTAGATCTTGCTGAATGGGATCAGGTAGTTGACAAGATTGTGCATTATGTGGCCGGCAACTGGTACCCGCGTGCCAACCTGAACAGCATCGAGGAAGCACTGGCGGCTATGAGCCTTCAGGATGCCAACTTTTCAGTCAACTTTATCAATCACGACATACTAACCTTACCCCTGGAGAGAATAGATCTGGGATCGATAGACTTCATCACGTCCATGTTTACCACCAACGAGCTATTTACAGAGTCCCGAGCGGGAACCGTCAAGTTTCTACAGTCTTTGTCTCAATGCAAGCCGGGGGCCCTGCTGCTGATTGTGGAGTCGGCTGGATCTTATTCAGAAGTCAAGGTTGGCTCGAAAGTGTTTCCGGTCCAGTTTCTGATCCATCACACGCTGACAAGTAACGGTCACTGGACGCTACTGGATTCGGATGATTCAAGGTGGTATAGGCTCCCAGAGGGTCTAGAGTACCCTATGAAGCTGGAGAATATGCGATTCTTCTTTCGGTTGTACGAGAGGAAGTAACTCCGAGCATTCTCACAGCCTTGAAGCGTCCACTAGCCAAAATCATCATCAAGAACCTCTAACCTGCCAGCAGGACATGATATCGATGAATGGTGCGTTACAGCTCCATCTCGCATTCAATCAAGCAAAGAAAAAGCTCTACGTGCAAAAAGCTCATGGTGTAAGGAGTGATATGGTGTGGCTGTAACGTTCAGATATACCATGGGGTTAACGCAATTCTATAGAAACGCGTGACAATTCACCGCTACAGTTCTGATACTTGAGGCGAGTCGCGCCGAAATTCAACAGAGGATTGGCAATCACGGGTAACAAAAACTTTACTCTTAAGGTACACCTTGCCCTCGCTGCGCTCAGGCTCTTAAGGTACACTCTTACCCTCGCTGCGCTCAGGCTTTAGCAGAATGAAAGAAAAGTCATTAATAAATTACATTTTACTAATCCAGCATTCTGAATCAGGGGTCGTCACTACTTTTAGAAAGTCAAAAGAGCAATTACTCCTCGTCCTCGTCGTTGACGATGTTGAAGAATCGCAGCTCGTAGACGTTTCGGGAAGAGGCGACAACTCGGAGCCAGTCTCGCAGGTTGTTCTTCTTCAGGAATCGCTTGGTCAGGTACTTGACGTACTTGCCGGAAGTCTTGGTGTGGGAGACGATGGTGATCTTGTTACCAGCTCGGGTGACGGTAACGTTGTCGTCCAGGTTGCCAGTTCGGCCATCAACCTTGATGTGCTCGACCAAGAACTTCTCAAGGGCCGCAAGGTCAATGATATCGTTGCCCTGGTTGGCGGAAGCGTCAATGACGAACTTCTTGGCGTTCTTAAGGGTCTTCTTGGTGATTTTCTTACATTAGCACTGCCTACCGCTTGTACCCGTTGGAGTTATTCAGGTTGCTTAGCTAGTAGATTCGCCAGATCATTGATCTAGTTATCCTTAGCCAAGCACGAGAATAGACATCCAACAAACAGCAAAGCGTGCTATACATACAACTGGGGCCATTTCTAGTGTTGAGTGTGGTACTGAGGGACCAACGGTGAAATTTGAGATTATGATGTTGGCAGCGGTGAAAGGCGTGACTGTGAGTGTGCGGCGGGCGTCAAGTTGGGAAGGAGCTGTGCCCTAATCTAGCCCTAATCGGCACGTGACTAATGCGGCTCAACGGTGCACAACGCGTTACATTCACTGTAGACACATGGTATTTCCATGGAGAATCCTCAGGACATTCAGCATGACTTTAGATTTCAAAGATGGTGACACTGACTACGCAGAATTCAAAAGAAGAACTCGCCCGAACTTGGTCTAATCTAGCGAACTACCTCAAGCTCGAAGAACAAGGCATCTTTCGGCTCTTTCGACACTGTCTTGTAGACCGCATTCTTAACCTCACGTACCAGCACGAATCCCTTCTTTTCAAAGATCTTGCGACTGCCATTGTTCTCGGGGAAACAGGCGCCTTCGAACTTCTTGATACCAAGCTCTTCAGAGCAGAAGTCCATCATGACTGTTATCGCTGCGGTCGCTATACCCTGCCTGTGATATTTTGGCGATAACCAGAACCCGAAATCGGCGCTAAGCTCCTTCGTTTGAGACACAGGGAGGTTTAAGTGTGAGAGATCCATGTCGCTTGGCCGGTAGTCTATTGATCCAATCATCAGGCCGTTCTTGGTGAGATCTCGAATAGCCCACACGCAGTGCTTTTCTTTGTACAGCTTCAGCGCTATGTCAGCGTACTCCACAGCATGCTCCCTGAGGTAGGGCAGATATGGCGGCCCTACCAGGTACTGTGTGACCTGACTATCGTTCATGGCGACACATATCTGATCCAAATCTGACTCGGATTTCGTGTATGGACTGAGGAAGTAGGGTCCGAAGAGTGGGATTTCCATGATGCTTGATGAGGAAGAGAACTGCAAGACCTATAACACTGGTATACCTGGAATTTAGTTCCCGGTGACTCACGAAACGGCGCCGTGAGGGGTGCCCATGTGATTGAAGTCTGTGCGTCATAATGGCGTGGAGAATGTTTCTTCAACTAAATGATTTGCGAGCCTGAAGTGTAAGGTTAGTATTCTTCTAAATAGTCTATGGCATCTATGAAGTCTACGGCAATGTCTTTTCGAAAAACCACTCGTCCATCACCTCCTTTGTATCCACCTTGGTGAAAGATGCCTTCGTCTCTTCTACAAAGACAAAGCCGCACCGTTCAAAGGTCTTTCTGCTGCCAATGTTTCCCGCGAAGCAGTCACCAGTAAATGTCTTCATTCTGTGCTGCTTGTGACACAGGTCCACTAGCGCTGCCAGAGCGGCACTGGTGATGCCCTGTCTGTGGTATTCGGGCGCCAGATAGAAGCCAAACCCCACAGTTTCGCCATCGGGCCGATAGTCCATCGAGCCGATAAGCAGGCCATTTTCAGATCTGTCGCGAATGGCCCAAACTCTGTACTGATCCTGATACAGAACAAGCGCCCTGGCCGCGTACTGGGCCGCGTGGCTCTTGAGGTATGGCGAGAATGGAGGACCAGCCAGCGTCTTTGTGATTTCCTTGTTGTTCATGGCCCATGCCACCCTCTCGAGGTCCCTATCGTTCTGGGTGTAGGGACCGAGATAGTAGGGGCCGAATAGTGGGATTTCCTGTATCGTCATTTTGCGTGATAAAGTTAAGTGACAGGCTTATATAGCTGGGGTCTATGTCAGCTGTGAGTCATGCAAGGCGCTGTCAAAATCGGTGTATGCGAGGATACCGCCGGGCCAAACACAATGACTGATATTAACGCGGTGTCGGTTACTGACGGTATGCCATGCTGTGCGTGAAATGCAAGTGTGAGATAGTCCCTGCCAAGTTTTAGCGATGGACCCTTACCCCGTTACGTCATTCCGGGAATGACTAGGTTAAAGATAGGTTCAGTCTATTGTATTCCTAGATAAAGATAAATATGCTAGCATGCAAGGCCAACGCGATTGTAGTCACTCGAAGTGCCGCTCAAAAAACCACATATCCTTAAGCTCTCCCGTGTCAGCTTTCCTGATAGCATTCTTCTCCTCGCCCACGTACTGGAACCCACACCGTTCAAAGGTTCTTCTGCTGCCCGTGTTACCCACGAAGCAGTCGCCGTGGAAGATCTTGATGTCCAGTTCCCGAACGCAGTAGTCCATCAGCGCATTCACAGAGGAACTGGTGAGGCCCTTCCGATGATAGTCCGGCGACAGCCAGAAACCAAAGCCAGCTCTTAGTCTCTTTGATGGCGGCGGAGGGTTTGTGAGGTAAGTATGCGTGTCGTCAGAGGGCCGGTAGTCGATGGAGCCAATCAATACATCATCTCTTGATCTATCTCTGATGGCCCAGATCTTGTAGTGCTTTCCCCTGTACAGGTTTTCCACGGCGATATTGGCAAAATGTTCACCATGCTCGCGTAGGTACGGGTCATACGGCGGGCCACCAAGGGTTTTAGTGATTTCCTTGTTATTCATAGCCCACACGACGACATCGACGTCTCGAGCCTCTTTGGTGTAGGGCGTGAGGTAATAGGAGTCAAATAGATGGATTTCAGTCATTTCTCTAAGTATATTCCTGCGAAGCTTTACTCTTATAGTTCCCCGATGTATGACTATTATCGAAGCCCACAGAATCAGTGCCGCGCCGGCAAAGTTCGCCGAAAGACCCAGATGTCCTTGACTTCGTTGGTGTGCAGCTTGACGACGCCCTTCTCTATGGTCTCGACGAGCTCAAAGCCATTCTTTTCAAATGTCCGCCTGCTAGCGTGGTTACCCACAAATACCTCAGCCCGGGCTTCGGTCCCGGGAAGCACACCCAACAGTGCGGCGAGCGCCGCACCCATGATGCCCTGACCCTGAAACTCGGGGAGCAGAAAGAAACGGAGGTGAGTAGTTTCGCCCTCGCAAACGTAGCCGATAGAGCCCGCGGCCTTATCGGATCTGATAACGAAGTCGGTTGTTGCCGTGGCGACCGTGTCCTGGGCGTGCTGGAGGAGGTAGGGCGAGTGGCGCGGGCCCCGGAGGTACTGGGTGATGGCGGGGTCAGTCATAGCCGAGAAGATCATGTTGGCGTCGTCTGCCACAAAATCGGTCAGGTAGTAAGGCCCCGTAACGTGGAGCTTCATAGCGAGCTTAGCGTGTTGACTGTGAGTGAATGTATCAACTAATCGCTTATCAACGGTGGAGCGGCTGAATAAGTGAGGGCACGGCTGAACTTGTATGTACCCTCAGAAGTGGAGCGCCTTGGGTGGACACCGTTTATGACTCTTTGGCTCAACGAAGAAACGTACGTGTCGTGAACATGGCGCCGTGAGATGTATGATTTGTAATGTTTTACAGATGAGTCAATCAAGACGTAACGCGCTTGTCTTCTCTGCGGAGTTGAAGATGCTTGATCCGTGGTTTGGAAAACTACTAATACCCTGGATTTCCCCGTGAGCTCGGCGTTGCACGGTATAGTGAAATGACAGGTACAGGACTCTTGTGAGTAGAACTGTTAGAGGTGTGAAGCTAGGTCATGTAGCTCTGCGGTTCTGAAAGTACTGATTGAAGTTCCAGGTGAAGCTATGAATTCAGATTCCGTGACTAGTAACTTAGCATTACTCGTGCTTTAAAACGTTCGTAGAGCAGCTTCGTCTACGAGCGAGTGGTACACCACAGCTGGCATGACTCTCAAGCTCAGTGAGAGCTCATTGCGCCAAGTAAACCTGTTTCTGTCGCTCGACAGACCGCATAACAGGCTTTGCTGGTCAATATCAGATATGCACCTTGACGCGCAGATCTCGGAAAGCAAGGAACAAACCGCGTAACATGTTAATCCCCCCTAAGCCACCCCCTTACGTTACTAGAGTCTATTACGTCAATCCCTTGACTCCCATTGAGATGTCCCTGAGTCAGCTGTCAACCTGTGTCAAGCACCCTCGCGGCGGAGTCCGACCACGTTCCTATACAATCTAGGCTTTTTTGTCCTCTTCTAATAATAGCCAACCTCTCCGGCGATTGATTGCCCTTCTGTTCCGATCCTCGCAGTAGCTGGTGCGCAGTGAGATAAACGTCTATCGCGATAGGGGATGTCCCAACCATCGCGAACGTCACATACAGCCTTACTGGGGCCTTTTGGCCTGGCCTAATAATAGCATTTGATAACTATCGACACAATGATTAAGCGCCCGGAGAGAACGATATCGCGTGGTCGTCACAGTATAGAATCCGCTGAGCGCGTGGAGCCCTCGCCGACTGCTTCCGTCTTCACTACGTTATCGGATCAGTACACGAGGTCCAAGACTGACATTCACGATGAGTACAACGAGGACGATATACTGGAGTTCCGTCTACAGGAGGATGATGGTATCATGAGGTCGCGAGTGGAGGAAAATGCACCCGTCATGATCCGGCACTCGACATCCGGGACGCATTTGCCGCTACACGAGCCTGTTCGGCTTGAGAAGATTCCTGAGGGCCACTCGAGGAAGAAGAGTGAGCTCTTTGAACCAGTGGATCCGAAGAAGGTTGAGAATCCACACTTACCCTCATCTGCCTCTCATCAGGCCACCGTCACGAATCAGGTCGCTATTGACGAGCACGACAGTGAAGGAGAATGGCAGGACATGAAAACCGTGGCCAGCTATGATGTGTTTGACGAGCGAGGCAACAAGATTGTTCACAAGAGCATAGAGGAGGAGATAGAGGAGTCGAAGGGCTATACGCGGGTTACGCTGGACGAAGACGCAAAGAGCGTCAAGAGCATTGACGAAAACACTGACTTTCTGTTCAATGACGACGAAGAGAGGAATCCCCTGGCGCAGCTGCAGGCGACGAAGGATATGCTTACAGATAGCCAAAGGATAGCGTACGTCGGTCTGTGCAAGCTGATTATACTATCAATGGCGCAGTCGCTTACGACATTAAAGGCTAGCAAGCGGGCAACGAAGGGACTGGGAACGGCACTGGAGACCATGAACATGTGGTCGCAGAAGATGATGATTAGACTCTATGCGCATATGGACTTATCGGGGGAGGGTGAGTTGACAATGGGGTGGAATTCAATAAAGCTAACCTAGAACAAGTCATGATTGAACAGCTATCACAGCACGGTGTTCTGCCCGAGGATCTAACGCATACGCTGAAAAACAAGACTGAGAAAGCGGAACGCGAGAAAGAACTGGACCCAGAAAAGTTCAGCGTGCAGCGGCCAGAGGACGTGAGCGGTGAGATCCAAATCGACGTCAGGTGGACTCTACTGTGCGACTTGTTCCTGGTACTAATCTCAGACTCAATATACGACTCTCGGTCGCGAGCGTTGCTGGAATCTGTCGCCACGGCTATCGGAATCACTCCGTTGGAAGTTTGCCAGTTCGAACGAAAGGTAACCGATGCATTGGAAATAGAAGAAGGAACAAAACAGACGTGGAACGAGACCGACATCATGGAGAAACGAAGGAAAGCTGCATTGAAGAAAAAGTACATGTACGTTGGCCTTGCCACGATAGGTGGAGGCCTGGTTATTGGATTGTCTGCTGGTCTGCTTGCTCCAGTCATTGGCGCAGGTTTGGCTGCCGGATTCACAACTATTGGTGTCACTGGAACTACTGGATTTCTGGCCGGAGCAGGCGGTGCTGCCGTGGTTACGTCTACTGGTGCTGCGGTCGGTGCAAAGATTGGTCTGAAGGGTATGGCGAAACGAATGGGTCATGTTCAAACCTTTGAATTCAGACCACTGCATAATCACAAGCGTGTTAATCTGATTGTTACAGTGTCCGGTTGGATGTTGGGTAAAGAGGATGATGTCCGATTACCGTTTTCCACTATCGACCCGGTCATGGGTGATCTGTTCTCCGTGCTGTGGGAGCCGGAGATGCTGCAGAGTATGGGCCAGACGATCAACATTCTCGCTACGGAAGCTCTTACCCAAAGTGTTCAGCAAATTCTGGGTAACACTGTTCTTACAGCCTTGATGGCTTCGGTACAGCTGCCTATGGCTTTGTCCAAGCTGGGATATCTGCTTGATAACCCGTGGAATGTGTCGCTCGATCGAGCCTGGCTTTCTGGTCTTATTCTTGCGGACACACTGATTGAGCGAAATTTGGGAGTCCGTCCTGTCACTCTCGTGGGGTTCTCACTTGGTGCAAGAGTTATCTACTCATGTCTGGTTGAGCTATCACGAAGAGGCGCTTATGGATTAATTCAAGACGTCTACATTTTTGGAGCCCCGGTGGTGTTCAAAAGAGACCAGTTTGTACTGGCAAGGTCTGTGGTGGCTGGAAAGTTTGCCAATGGCTTTTCAAAGAAGGATTGGATTCTAGGATATCTGTTCCGAGCCACGAGTGGTGGTGTTGGCCGAGTCCTGGGTCTGGCCGAAACTAAGGGGGCTGGAGTTGATAATCATGACTGCACAGAGCTTGTCGGTGGACATATGGAGTACCGAAAGGCTATACCGATACTGCTGCGTAACGCGGGCTTTGAAGTCCTAAGCGACGAGTTTACAGAAATTGAAGACGCCGACCCAGAGAGGATGCGTGAAAGACAGCGTGAGCTCAAGGTGGAACTGGATGAAGCCAGGAAGCAAATGGAGGATGAAGCTAAAGGAGTGAAGAAGCAAGAGAAAGGCATGTTCTCATGGCTCAAACCTAAGCCCAAGAAGAAGGAATGGTGGGAGATGGCCGAGGCCGAAAAAGAGGATCAGAAACAAGACCCAATGGCCCAGCAGGAAGGTGAAATGATGTTTGATTTGGATGCTATTAGAGAAGAGGTTGAGCAAATCAAGCCCGAAGTTAATGGTCCTATCAAGCAGATACCACATGCTGTGTTGCATCACGGAGACCCCGAGCTTGACACGACTCAAATGTCGTTTGATGTATATGAAGATGATTTATTGGAACGGAATGCATACAGGCCAGATCCGTTGCCTGAACCGAGTCTGCCCCCGGAAAGTCATAGGAAGGGTCACGCGAGGGAGGCCAGCGTGCCTGTTAGTGAGCATGAGTCTGAGCAAATCCCGGAGCCAAAAGTGAAAGCTGTGGCAGAGCCAGAGCCTGAACGCAAATACTCTGATCGCATCCACGACCACCAGGACTCCGAGCCCAGTATGACATTTGACGATGAATATTAGTTGATGATTAGTTATGGTATGTATGTTGATTTTGATAGAATGCAATGCACTTTGTGTGCCCCTGGCCGTCCCAGGCTGGTTTCATGAACCCCTTCACGTACTCAGATTTGGAGAGACCACAAACCGGACAGGCTTCGCCAGACACTTGAGCACGGGCTGCCGCTCGCGCAGAGAGGGTGGGAATCTCAGTACCTGGTGGTAGAACCGATTTGACTCGCAAGGTAAGCTCATGCCAGATTCTCTCCACATTTCTTGCCTCTCTATCAGCGGCCTGTTCTGTGGTAGAGCCCAGGCGACGGTACCGCCCAAAGAGTATCTGCGCCACGACCTGTATTGTCTTGATGTATCCCTGGATAAAAGTCTTTGTCTTTTCATGAGCGAGGACTCTTTTGCGTAGAGTGTAGGGGAGGGGTGCCAGCTGTTGAAGGAAGGTCTCGATGCACGGGAGGATCTTCTCGTGGGAGAGGATCAGAAGAGCGGTGGAGGGTGGGACCCCGAGGTCGTTAGATGCCGGCTGTTGTGCTGGTTCCGGCTCCAGTTCGGGATCTGCGAATTCCCAGTCATCAACGGCGATGAGCTCAGGGGCTGGTGTGAGATCCCTGCTGGGGGGCTGGACGACCGGTTGGATGGACTGGGTATTTCCAGGGTACGCAGGTGGAGAGCGTCTGGGTTTAGAGGTAGATGCCGCCGAGTTCGAGGTCGGCCCACCCGTAGACGAGAGCAGGTTATTCCATTGCCTGGTGGATACCACTGATGGCTTCTGGCCTTCTCTTCCTTGAACCAGATGCTGGCCAAACTTAATTGGCTGTGTCTTGATTCCTAGCTCCTGGATCTCACGGTTGATGTTGTAGGGCTCCTTCTGGCTGAGCGGGGCCTTGCGGGGAGACTCCTTCCTCGGTAGCTCTTTCCGCGGAGACTCTTTCTTTGGTTCACTCGCGAAATCTGACCAGTCATTCCACTCGTTCTGCGCTAAGTTGACAGTGTTCTGTTTTGGAGGATCCGACCAAACCGGCTGTCTCGGCTGATCAAACTCGACAAAGTCGCCGAAGTCGTCTTCATCTTTGGCGAAATTTGAGCTCAGTTGTAATCCTGTGAGCGAAGGCTTTGCGGTAAGCGCTGGCGAGCTCAGAGAGTCGAAAAAGCTCAGGTCTGCCGCTGATAGCCCTGCCATTGAGGTGTCATGCAAAGGTACCAGCTGAGCTTGATTGTGTTTGTACAAGGAAAGCACCGCCCGCAATAACGATAAGTTCAACTTTCAATGTAAGCTGACGGCAAGTGGTGTTTACCCAACAATGTTAGTAGTGGTGGGTCTGTGAGCAAGAGAGTATGAAACACAATTGAAACGGATCCAACGCCCTAGTAGTATAATCCGTCCTCACTGGTATCTATTCACAACTAGCAGGTCTATACTACAATCACAACCAACAGGTCTGATACGGCTAGTCTATGTAAAGTGCTCTTATAGCCAAGGAGATCATAGATCAGCTCGTGCCAAGTTAGCCTACCCGGGACCGCATCGGATATCGCGTCCCCAGTACATGACTCACAGACATCACGATAACCACAGATATTCATTCAATAACTGATCCACTAACAGTATACTGTCACTGTTGCTAAGTACAAACAATTGTGCACTGCCCGGTATTTGGCTATTTGCCCAGCACTTACGAGACAGTCAACTGAAACCATCCCAATGATCAGCCGGCGCTCGGGGAGGGCCCTGGAGATTGGTTCAAAGGGGTTCATAGCGATACAGAGACGGGGAATAGGGTCGCTAATAGGGCAGAGGCAGGCCGGTGCTCACAGCTGCTGGACGAGCAAGGCAAGCTTACGGACCTTTTCAACGGCGTTTGCCCTTAACCAATGCATCGTCAAGTCGGTGAACCAGTTGAATTCCAGAGTGGTTCCATCATACGAGAGTGAGTTCAGCCAAGTGGAGCGTAAAGTTCTAGGTTATGAAGACTGCATAGCCAATGCACGGTGATCTGATGCACTTGGATCTTATTACACGGTATCAAGTGATGAGCTGTGAAGATGAGTCGAGGTTGATCAGACCGTGTGATATGGCACTCTAACATAGAACTCACAAAATCAACACTCCACCGGTTAACATGGACCGACGAGCCTCGCAACGTCTGCATCATCAAAAAGCCATGGAACGCACGGGCCCGAACTGCAACTTTAGAGTTTGTCAAACATGTCCAGACCTGCTACCCAAACATTAACGTTATAGTTGAAGACGACGTCACTTACGAAATTAAAGACGAGCTGCATCTCAACAATGACTCTCAAAACATCACACTCTACACGGGAAATGTCAAGGACTTTCGCGGGAAAACAGACCTCATCGTCACCATCGGGGGAGACGGAACCATTCTCCACGCCACGTCCATTTTTGAAACCAAAGAAGAAGTTCCCCCTATTCTGTCCTTCTCTATGGGGACGCTTGGATTTCTACTCCCTTTTGACTTCAAGCACGCCGCCGAAGCCTTCGATAATGTAATTCACTCCAGCGCAACGGTCATGAACAGACGTCGACTGAGGTGCCACACAACCATCTCCAGACACAACCACCAGCAGCATATGCTCACGTACGGTATGAACGACCTCACAATCCACCGTGGCCAGGATCCTCACCTGTCGATGCTGGAGATTGCAGTGGATGGGCAGTACGTCACTAGGGCAATAGCCGACGGGGTCGTCATCTCAACGCCAACCGGCTCCACTGCCTATTCCTTGTCCTCCGGCGGATCCATCGTTCATCCATCCGTTTCTTGCATTCTCATCACACCAATCTGTCCGAGGTCGCTCTCGTTCAGGCCTCTAATCTTTCCCTCGTCTTCAGAAATCTCCGTGACCGTGTCGCCAGAATCACGAGTTCTCGAAGCCGAGCTGAGTATTGACGGACTACGGAAAGGATCCTTTATGGGTGGAGATCAGGTTGATGTGAAGCTAGAACAGGCTGGACAAGGCATTTGGTGTGTGGCAAAGACTGAAGATGATTGGGTCAGGCATCTCAACGGACTTCTGGGCTTCAACTCCACTTTTGGAAAAAGACACGACCGCCACGAATGAAATTTACGAACTGTACTGATTATACATTGTATATAAATAGTTAGATTCCCGTTACGACTGCACAACAAAAGACTTTAATACTCCATTGCGTTTGGATCATCAGGCTCTCGGAAAGACGTTGACAAAACAGTCTTTCCGCCGGATTTCTCCTCGTCATCGTAAAACTCATTGTCAGCGACAATTCGCTCATCGTGAGCCATTTGCGAGCCTCCTCGCGTCTCCTTTGTCTTCTCGGTATCCTCTTCCTCATCACCCACATCTTCGGCATCTCGAGGCACATCCTGCATCTGCACACTAGGAGCAAACTTTGTTCGCGACAAGTTCTGTAGCACCTGTTCTATGATTTTGTTCAGAAACTCCTTGTTGTTGGCGTTCGCCATGTTGGACGGTCGAACTTCGAGCTTGTAGTCTGGTCCGTAGTACTCGTAATAATCGTTGAATGGAATATCTGGGCCGACCTGTTTGTTCACAAGCAGACCAGTCTCGTAGGTCCACACCCTACTAACGTTTCGCATTGTGTATCCACCTCCTCCTAGCACCAACGTTGGCAAGTTGAATCCCTTAACAAACTTCACACAGTTGGCGTGTCCCTCCATACTGAGGTTGAAGCAACCAAGTCGATCTCCAGAAAGCGAGTCTCCACCACACTGTAGGACAATTGCTGTGGGCTGGTACCATTCGATCGTGGCGGCAATAACTGGTTCAAAGATACTCTTGTAAGAGTCGTCATCGATTCCGTCTCGGAATGGAACGTTTACCGAGTAATACTTTCCCTTGCCGACACCAATGTCTCGCAGCTCACCGGTACCGGGGAAGAACTCTCCGTATTTGTGAAACGAACAAGTCATGACTCGGTCAGTGGTGTAGAAAGCTTCCTCGACACCATCACCGTGATGGACATCAATGTCAATATACAAAACTCGAGGGTGGTACCGCAGTAACTCAATGATACCCAAAACAATGTCGTTCAGGTAGCAGAAGCCAGAAGCTTCACTCTTCTTGGCGTGGTGTAAACCACCGGCCCAGTTGATGGCGATGTCACACTTTTCTCTGTTCAGACGAGCAGCTCCCTCCATACTACCACCACCACTGATTCCGCAAAACTCAAACAGACCGTCAAACACCGGGCAATCGTCTCCGACATTAAACTTGGCCTGCTCCTTGACAAACATGTCCATGTTGTCCGGGGTTACCCGGGATAAGAAATCGACGTATTCGTCTGTGTGGAACTGGCACATTTCCTGCTTAGTGGCAGGCTTGGCCCGGTAAATTTCCATGTGCTGGTATAGGCCGTAGTTCATGATCAGACTGTGTGCCATTCTGATACGGTGTGGCTTCATGGGGTGACCAGCTCCGTAGGCGTAGTTTCCGACATCGGCTAAGTTAGAATTTCCCCACTTCAAGGATCGCCGCCAATCCTCGTCAAATCAAAAAAAACAGCGTGACGTATAAAGAAAGAGACGTGAACTCAACTGCTAGATTCTAGGCGTTGTGTTCTGAGCCGTTTCTCGGCTTTAGGCTTCGCGTGGGCTTGGGTCCCCGTTATGATATCTGTGAAAATGAACGTTTCGACTCGCTCAAAGTTGAAATCTGAGCTAGACACGGGTATCATCTGAGTAATAGGTATGATACGCTGATTTTCACGAATTTTCCACCCTTGACCCACACCCGTCCTCGTCAGAATTGTGTGTACTGAAGTACACACTCTCAAGACACGCTCATCCTTCTATCCTGACCAATTCTTACACGTCACCGTGATTCCATATTGAAATACCACAAGCTGGCTGTGATACCGCTGCCGCTTTCCGGCACCAGCTCTCCGCTCCCGCTCTCAATTTCACTCACAATCGTAGAAATACGCCACCTCTAATATTAGCCCTATCCGTGAATCTCGTATACCCACTCTTCTTCTCAGTCGCCTTCACAGTGAAAGGCTCCAGAGGACCCGCGGTAACCATTGTGTGTGGCTATCGTAAAGAAAGGTCGCTTCGGACTTTGAAAGTGGTGCGTCGTGACTGCCGGGTAACTTTCATTTCTGGACTAATGCGGGTCACTACATGACACGACACCACACACCAAGCTATAGGACACCTGTATAATAGTCGGAGGCATAGATCGAGGAGCTAACGTTGCATCAGAATACACACAGCATACACACAACTGGGGATCAGATGTCAGTAACGGAAACGAGGCTACGAAAGCCGAACAAGTCAAAAGACAAATCAGCCAAAGACGAGACGGCGGCTGCCATGAAAACTCAGGAAAAGGGTGGCCTTCTACAACTAATCATCTGTATCGGAGGCATCTATGCATCGTTTCTAACCTGGGCAGTTCTCCAGGAGCGAATATCGACAACACCGTATGGTCCCGATGAGCGAATCTTTCGAGGATCTTTGATTATCAACGCGGTTCAGGGCTTGCTGGCTACCATCGTCGGATACATCTACTTGAAATATAAGCAGCGATCACAACCAAAGGCCGAGAGAAACGGAATTTTCACCGACTCCAAGACCATCAGGCAGTACGTCGTGGTAGCTGCCGCTTCGAGTCTGTCTAGTCCCTTGGGTTACGCCAGTTTGAAGTACGTGGACTATTTGACACTACTGCTGGCCAAGAGCGGTAAGCTGGTGCCCGTTATGGCCCTTCACTTGGTTATCTACCGACGAACCTTCCCCATGTACAAATACTTGGTTGTGGCTGCGATCACGGTGGGAGTGAGTGTGTTCACCGTCTTTCACCCAAAGAACGCCAGCAAGGTTAGCTCCGGTAGCTCCCCCTACGGGTTTGTGCTACTGGGCCTGAACTTGCTGCTTGACGGCTTCTACAACTCAACCCAGGACCACATGATGCACGAGAACAAAAAGATCACTGGCCCCCACATGATGTGCGGACTGAACCTGCTGTGTACTCTGTTCACCACTGCGTTCCTGTTCACGCCGTTCACGAGCCAGCTGCCAGAGGCTATTGACTTCATCCAGGCCCACCCCAAGATCTTTGTGGACATTGCCCTGTTCGGCATGTGCGGCGCCCTGGGCCAGGTCTTCATCTTCTACACGCTGGAGCACTATGGGTCTATTATTCTAGTGACGGTGACTGTTACACGAAAGATGTTTTCGATGCTGCTGAGCGTAATGTGGTTCAACCACGCGCTGAGCTTCAACCAGTGGATGGGCGTGCTGACAGTTTTTGGCGGCATTGGCGCTGAGGCCTATGTAAAGTATCAGCAGAAACGTAATTAGACAAAGACCTGCACGTCGATCTCTAGAGAGGAGCCGACGTATGGGATTTCGAACTTGCTCATGACGTCAGGGTGCAGGGCGCCCAGGGTTCCAATCTTGACTGGCTTCTTGCCGACCTCGGCCTGGAAATAAATATCAGCGCATCGGCCTGGGAAGAAGGTGGTGTCATTAGCCTCTGTGATCCAGTATCCTCGCTCGTCGGCCTTAGCGTTAGACCACGGGACACGCAGCATCTTCATTATTCGGTCCAGCAGGCCGTGGACAATCTCGAAACCACTGGTCTTTCCGGCGTACACAGCCGCGAATTTTCGGGCATTGTAGCTCTGTCGCTCCAGAGAAGTGTCCTTGAAGACAACATCGCCGACCTCAAACACCCGCAGTGGCAGCGAGTGCTTTCGGTTCTCCTTGATGGTCTTGAGCAGACCGGACAGCAGCGTCGTTCGCACCACCTGGTACTCGCTGGTCTTGGGGTTGGCGAGGTGCACGGCAGTGCCGTCGTCCTTCTTGTTGAGGAATGCAAAGTTCTCGTCGTGAGAGCTCAGAGTCAGTGGCATCGTCTCAGTCCAGCCGGCCATGGCGGCCTCTTTTCGGATGATGTCGCCCACCTTGTTGACTGGCAGGGCCTCGGCGATAGTGTAGGTGGCGGCTGGGAACCGCTTGTCCAGGTTGTTGAAGCCGTAGGCGATGGCAACGTCCTCCATAACATCGCACTGGTGGAGAATGTCACTTCGAGTGCATGGCACACTGACGTCAATCTCACCAGCCTTGCCAGGGGTGGCCTTCAAGGACATCTTGGTGAGGAGCTTGCAAATGTCTTCTGGCGACAGATCCACACCGACACAGGAGTTGATGTATGGAACCTCAGCAGTGGTCTTTCGCGGCTCGATGTTTGGACACAGTCGCGACTCGCCATTGTGTGGAGACACAATCTTGACGGCCTCGACAGTGAAGGGCTCAGAGGTGTACTCGGCAAACATGGCGCAGATCTGGTTGACGACAATCTCAATCTTGGTCTTGTCGGTACCGGTCAGGTCCAAAAACACATTTTTGGTCTCCAAAGTGATCTTAGTCTTGTCTGAATTGATAATTGGGGGCATGGACAGAACAGTGTCAGCATCGTCGTAGAAGATGGGGTAGACAGGGGAATCCTTGATCAGGTGTAGGAACTTGGAGATGTGTTTCTCCTTCTCGAAGTGAGCCATCAGCTCTTCACCGTTCATCTCCTTGGTTTGG
The DNA here is from genome assembly GCA_030564385.1 of Blastobotrys robertii. Classification (NCBI taxonomy): domain Eukaryota; kingdom Fungi; phylum Ascomycota; class Dipodascomycetes; order Dipodascales; family Trichomonascaceae; genus Blastobotrys; species Blastobotrys robertii. The sequence continues at coordinate 41,272 of JAJLUQ010000016.1, forward strand.
TTCAATGGCGCGAACTTGATATCCTTTGGCTTCATGGCCCTGTACCGAATGTTGCCAGTCACCTTGTCGAGGTCATGGGTCCCAATAGCGACCAACGATCGGTTTCGACAAATGTTGGAGTGAAGCTTATCTTGAAGAGAGATGAAGGAATCATAGGAGAGTTGGTTGAAGGTAAGTCCCCGCAGAACAGCGCCGGCAACAAACTGTCGAACACTCTGGGTCTCAGGCTCCACAGTAATGATGATTGGGTTCTCAGGAACCACGTACTTGTACTCAGGCAGAGTCTCTCGACCAAGGAAAATGTTCAGGGCCCGAGCAATACCCTCGATACAGAGCATGTCGTATCGATTAGCGGGGATCTCAATTTTGAGCTGGGGTCGCTCTGGGGGCACAACCGAGTCAGTGGTATCCTCATCGAGCTCAATACCAAACTCAAAACACAGTTCGTCAAACTCCTGGGTCGTATAAGACCGGCCCAGGCGCTTGTATAAGTCCTCCTTGTCCACAGAGATGGTTGGCATTTTTGTCCTCTATAGCTCTAGCGATGTAATGTTGAATTTTCAATTAGTCAAAGTTACCCGGCCTCCCAGGGCGGAGCGGCTCGCACGTTTCTGACATCAACACATGCAACGGTAACATGTTAGGTGGATTTGTATATCGATTATAGTTACTGGGAAACATATTTCGGTGAAGTGTTGTTCGAGCGGCACTTATTTTATATTTAATTAGCTTTAGGCGCTGCAACATGTTACAATTACCGCCTGAGCATGTTAAGGTTGGCGCTCGACAGCCGCCAAACGCACGCAAATAAGCTCATTGTTACTCCACAATTCTATAAATATTCTCTTCTACTCAGCAAGGCAAAACACTATAATATCCTACATAGACTGCAAGTTACGTCGACACACATTCTAAGATTGTGTTACCCGGCACTGACTTCAGGAGGTCCCAACTACATCAACATCGTCAAGGTCAGCAACCGGCTGTGCCACAATATAGCGATTCGGAACGCAAGTACATAGCGCCAGACATGTCGTCCACGCGAACTTATGATTTGCTGGTCAAGCTGTTGCTGATTGGTGATTCCGGTGAGTACTGTTTGGAAAAGCGGTGGCGCTTGCGTGGCGCCAGCCACGTGGAACTAGCAAATTAGATCTCATTTCACCCAGCGAAAGAGCGAGTGTGACGATAAACGGGTATCATGAGTTGTCATTTTCGAGGTTTTGAACCGATATCATGTTACAGGCACAAGGCTACTTGAAGAGGCGAGGTTCGAGGAACGACGAGTACATTTTTGGTGCGGAGAATGCGTCCAAGTCAGGTTATATCATGAGCTATATCTTGAAAGTCAGAGAAACAGCTATTTAGGGCTGATATTTGCTTCACTACAGCGGCGATCTAAGAACAAAGAGGAAGGCAAAGAATGTCGTCAAAGTCGAAAGACAAGCCTGGATTTGCATAAACTCGGCTGTAAGCAACAGCAAGCGATAACAGTCGCTTTGAAGCAATTACAGTTGTGAAATTTGCCCAAATCTTGTCGCGTTTCCATCAACATTCCGACTGCAACAACGAACTTACCACAACAAATATCGAACTGAGACCGCGAACTGATTGCAATCTACTCGGCTTTGAAGAAGTACACGATGCCATTCGACTACAACTCTAGCGTCCTTGAGCCGCATCTCAGCCTCCGCGCCTCGAGTAAAACCTGTTTCACTCCCCGAGCCACCAGGGTCGGCGTTCCGCCATTCCAATCGCGTTCATGACGTCACGGTCAGCTCTCGTACCACGGTTTAACCATGGTATGTAGCGATGATGCAGCTGCATGAGGTGGAATGTGCGGGCCGTGGTGGGCTGTCACGCCGCAAGGCGTGTATTGGTGTGGGGCGTATGAGCGGCGAGGCGAGCTGAGACTTGAAGTTGAGCTTGAAAGGATTTCGCTGGACAAGGAGACGTTCTTACTAACTCAGGTGTCGGAAAATCATGCCTTCTTCTGCGATTCTGCGAGGACCAGTTCACGCCCAGTTTCATCACCACCATTGGCATTGATTTCAAGATTAGAACTATTGACCTAGACGGCAAGCGGGTGAAGCTGCAGGTGTGGGACACTGCAGGTCAGGAGCGATTCAAAACCATCACCACTGCGTACTACCGAGGTGCCATGGGCATTCTCTTGGTGTACGACGTTTGCGACGAAAAGTCGTTCAACAACATTAGATCGTGGTACTCCAACGTCCAGCAGCACGCCAGCGAGAACGTTGTGCTCGTGTTGGTGGGAAACAAGAGCGATATGAACGACAAGCGAGTCATTTCCACAGAACAGGGCGAGGAGCTTGCCCGAGAGCTAGGCATTCCCTTCATCGAGGCCAGCGCCAAAACAAACCACAATGTCGAAGACACCTTTTTTTCTCTGGCTCGAAGAGTAAAGCAGAGCATGTACACCGAGACTGGAGACCGCACAACCGCGAGCTCGGGAGCCGTTAATGTTGGCCAGACCGGCACCTCTGTCTCGCCCAAGTGCTGCTCTTAGTTTCTTCCCTCTCCGTTCAAGTATGATTTATAAATGTCTAAACGCCGCTTCAATGATTTCCCGCAACCACGAGCAAGTGGTTAATGTATTTTTCTCTATAACATGTTAAGCTAGCATGTCCTCTTGGATTTTTGTCAGCGTAGTGAGTCCCAATTTCTGGAGCAAGGTGGCTTGACATCCACTTTCATAACAAGCTTATGTGGGAGAGTGGACACCAAAACTATCTTCATTATTCGGTCCAGCAGGCCGTGGACAATCTCGAAACAAACACCTACAAAGACCTCTCGATAGGCCCATTCGCGCTGAATGATGTATTATGCGTAACTATACAGTTTTCCTTCCTTCTAATCGGACTTCTCGAAACCCTTCCACTGGTCTGCGGATGGCTTGACCTCAAGCTCTTCCCATGGCTTGTATTCGGACATTTTCTTGACCAGCTCGAACTCTTCACCGGCCTGGACCAGAATCTCCTCTATCAGGCCAGCACCAATCTTATGTTCAATGACCTCGGTCGTTTCGTTGGTCTCGACGATTTGCCGTCGGTTCTTGGTCAGGCCCTCGACGGACTGTCTGTAGACGGACTCCTTTGGCAGAGTCTCGAGCTCTCGCAGGGTAGCGTCGTAGATGGCCAGTAGAGCTGGGCGAGGGTTCGGGTGTTGATACAGTCCCGTGATTCCGGTTGGGTGGCCCTCTGCGGTTTTGATCAGGATGGGCTTGCCCTGTTTGGCAGCATTTCGTAGAAGGGCCGTGAATCGCATTGTGGTGGTGATGATTTGTCGGGCTTGTAATTGGTGAATTTTTGCGCGCCCACCAACGCGAAGAGGTGTGTGATGAAGTGAGCGTGGATTCCTTGCGTACCGCTGGGATACTCTCAACTAGAAGACTAGGCAAGTGCTTTACTCGGTCCTTCTGCTTTACTTGCGTCTACTTAGAGATGCGGCACTTCATTATGGCGCTGAAAACCTTCACGTGAGTTATCGAGCACGTACATCAGGACGGAGAATGTTTGCCAGTACACCGAGCAGTTCACGCCTAGCATATGAGAGGTTGTAGTTGTTTCCGCTGTGGAGTTAAAGACGAAGAAATCACATAATTGCAATGCACATATATTCAGCAAATTCCCTGACTAGTTACACACTGACATACCGACCTAATCACTAGAAATCTCCAACCACTGTTCGGCCACTTCGCTTCGCTCCGTGGCGGCTCCGTACTCACACTGGTACAATCTAGGTATCCCCCGTCAATCATACTACGAGTAAAATTTTCCGGCGTTGATGTGTGTTCAGCGTTTTCGTCTCATTTGTCCATTCCCCTGGTAGCGATGCCTTACTACGACCGACCACCTTCTGTTAGACTGCGCACGCCGCGGCGGAAGCCGGTTGGCTCGGCCTGACATTCACACTGGCCATTGCAAGACGCGTCCAGTGGAATCTGTCAGTCCGTGTCTGTCTTGCTAGACACCCGCACCCATCCGACATCATCGTGTAACGTCCGTCCTATCCGGGTCCCGTTGCCATCGACTTTTTTTTCTTGTCTTTTTGTCTTTTTTTTCATTTCCAAATTGTGTATTTTAATGGTTATGCCTTCCTCGACCATTGTGGGTTTTTTTCACGGCGCTTGCATGCTCCATCAACCGATACGACCATACTTACAAAGCCTAATCGTAGGGTCTCTATGTGGATTCTATTTCTGTGTTAGTCATCTGTGTTAGTGCCATAGGTTATCATATAGTCAGGTCAGTGTAGTGCCTTAGTCAGTTCCTCATCGCCCAGTCCCCTTCAGCGCGCTGGCAGCCCCCTCATTATTAACCGCTTAGCCAATCCATGATCCTCCGTCCGGTGTATGGTGTCAAATCACAAATTGTGGACAGCAACCGCCTTATATACCCCGCTATCTCCAACTGAATCACCCGCGCAGCAATTGTGTAGGATTGTGAGTCGCATAGTGCAACAGGCGGACGGCGGCTATCTCCACGTGATCTTATCATCACATGACCATCATGTGATTACGCGCACGATCGTCCAATAAAGGTTGGGGGAAACTGTTGACTCTCTACACCATCATGCCATCCGCTGCCTTTGAGAAAGCTGTAGGTACACGATAATCAATTAATCTAACCTAGGCCGCCGACGTTAAGAAGCTCCAGGCTAAGCCCACCGACGACGAGCTGCTTGAGCTGTACGGATTGTTCAAGCAGGCTACTGTCGGTGACAACAACACCACCAAGCCAAGTCTGTTCAACCTGAAGGACAAGTACAAGTGGCAGGCTTGGGAAGACAACAAGGGAAAGTCCCAGGAGGAGGCTGAGACTGAGTGAGTATGGCGAGCTAAGCGATTCGGTTATCCGCTTGTTATGCGAATGATTACTAACTAGATACATTGCCCTGGTCGAGCGACTCAAGGGAAAGCATGGATACTCCGAGTAGATCTAGATATATAGTGTTATACAACAGTTATTGAATCTGGGTAAAGTTGCCACTGGGTTGTGGCGGTGTATGAGCGCATTACAAGGTTACACGTGGCATATCAAGTCAATTGGCCGACTACCAACTCAAAGTCTACTCAATTGAATCAGAGATTGAGCAATGGAACGGATTGAGAGAATTGCGTGCGATCTGAGTCAGGCGATGTAGGCATTACCCCTGAAGGGTGAGGTCTTATCAAGATCTGCGAGCGCCAAAGCGGCCAGCTGCATTGTTTTGAATGCTTTGTAAATAACCAGGTTAGGTTCCTGCTAGGTGCATGTATTCATTGCTTTATTCCGCTGATTCCGCGGTGAATGCCAATACTTCAAATTTTGCTGCCGATAGGGCCAGCACAAAAGCTCCTCATCACGTGCGGTCACATGTCTGTCACATGATCGCTTGAAGCTCAAGCTAAAGCGAATTGTGGCTTAAGTTGATACCTTCGTTCAATCCGCCAATTGTGCTACGACGATTTCGCTGATAAGTTGTGCTCAAGCTGCTCTCAGTCTGTCAGCGTGTAATTTCACGGTACGGGCCTCAAGTAAAGTCTCAATAACTCGGCAATCTGATATCACGTGACGTTTCAGGCCGAGTTGGCAAGGAGCGACTTCACCCTGATCGCAAATTTTCTGGTCACGGCGGAAAAGGATAGGGCCCTGATATCAGAGTTCACTACGCCATTGGCTCTTAAAGCGTGTCAAGTCGGTCAAAATGCTCGATACGACAGACGAAATATGGCCCGATAGGATACGAGCCAGACAATAACGTGTTTACAGCAATCTGCCGAAAACGGCGCGGCTATATCCCGGCCGATTCCGGAAAACAGTTTGGAAATTCTTAGAAGTAAGAATTGGGACTACTTCATGCTTTACATTCGCGAAACAGAACTGTCTTCAGACAGCGACGGACATGCTAAGGCATACTCTCGGGGCACTTACCACTATTCTTATCTATGTCGGCACGATGACGATCAAACCTGAGCCAAGAGCCGTTTCTCACGGCGCAGGCATGTGCAAATGTGCCTATCTGCTAGTGTACAGTTAGCTAGCGTTCTGGACGTATCAATTAGCATCTCACCAACAGTGAAGGCAACTCGGTGCTCACTCTCTCGTACGGCTGGCGCGCCATTACATCATCCGGAACAATAGCCCAGGGTTAGGTCCATGCAAGGGTCCTACCCAACGGATCGGGAATATTGCGTGATCCGAGTTTTCTTCGGACACAATGCTCGTTACACAGCTTAGGAGTCTAAAGCAAGAATGGGTTCAGACTGAGCCAGCGAAGCACCGCAGACAAGCTGCCGCCAACTACAAACTTCCGCCTGAGGTTGTTCTCATCATATTTGAGCTTCTCGCTCTCGGAGACCTGATGACCCTCCGGCAGGTTTGCCGGCAATTCTACGGGATTGTCAATTTGATGTTCAAGTTTGAACTGAACAATCTTAGTTTGGCGGCAAAGTGCTCTGGAAGTCAGTACACCTACGGGCTGAGGGGTTATAGGACCAAGTGGCAGTGGTCCCTGGACACGTTTGATACGGGTCAGTGCGACTGGATACTCGAGCGGGTGGATAGGGTCAAAGTTCAGAATGGCGCTGTTGGGGAGTTGTTTAAGGTTCTCAGGTACATGAAGCGGAAAAGACTTGATTGTAGTATCAAGGACGCGGTGATTGTAGACGATTGCTGTGCTTCGAGCTATGACTTTTCTGGCAGGTTCCCTGCTTACACCTTAGCCTCTTTACACATCAATCTCAGCTTTGAGCAAATGTTCAAGAGGAAGGTGACGATAGGACGGCAAATAAAGAGTCTGCTTGTGACGGCGAAGGGCGCACGAGGGTGCTTAGCGACACTGAACTTTCTGGACTCCTACGAGAGCGACGTCGAGATCTTTGGCTTTCACTCTTGGTACTCGGCAACAATCGCCTCCGATGACTTGGCCTCGCTTATGGGGAAGTTTCCAAAGCTAACGGCTGTGTACCTGATAAACACGGTGGCCACCGGAGCAGGAAACTGTTTGCCAAAGAGCGTCTTGTTCAGACAGTACACTGATTGCGATCCTGAGTACAGGGGTCTCGTTTCTGACGAACGGTTCTCCAACCAGTACGCTATACTGAGCAGGCTCAGTTAGAGACGCCAAGCCGAGATCTGAGGCGCTCGTGGCAATCCCATCCAACTAAATTCGGACTTGTTATATACTAAGCATCCAAACTCTATTTATGCTAACTACACGGCAACTATATATAGCCGATGAAGATGCGGCCACGTGACCAAATATGCCGGCAGTGGGCCGACATCAACTCACCAGCTACGGACGCGCTCAGCCACTATGGGTAGGATATTGTTCCTGGCGGAACGGTTCTGCTGTGCTCTTGCGAGCTGGTTCCCGCGAGTGAGCTTAAACATAGTCATGGCCTGGGGCATATACGTGCACATCTTTGACATTTGCATTCCTGAGCTGCGTGGGCCGGTTCAGTTCGGGTTCATATTTATTGGCCTGGCGTTTTACATTCTCAGTGCGATATCCTACTACCGCGTTGTCCACACGGGGCCTGGTTCGCCGCTAGACATTGAGGGCTTTGCTAGCCGGGATCTAGAGTCGGGCGTCCCGCCGCCGCCGGCTGTCTACAACAATGTGACCGCCAAGGATAATGGAGAAATGAGGTTTTGCTCCAAGTGCATGTGCTGGAAACCAGACAGGACGCATCACTGCCGGACTTGCAAGCGGTGTGTGCTGAGGATGGACCACCACTGTCCTTGGTTTAGCTCGTGTATCGGATTCAGGAACCACAAGTTCTTTCTGCTGTTTCTGATGCACGTCACGATGCTTTGTGTCGTGTGTTTTTCGAGTTCATTATTGGTGCTATTGAAGTTTATATCAGAGGAGCAGTATGTGAGTATACTCGAAGCGATTTCAAGGCATTGGGCATTACTAACTAGAATAACAACGTCTACATGTCTCTGAGCTGGATAGCACTGTGTGTCGTTTCCGGCGTCATGGGCATCGCAGTGGCGGTCTTTACCATCCTCTCCCTCATGCTGGCACTGCGGAACCAGACAACTATAGAATCCATGGAGACGGTCCGGTACCGGTCGGCGATCCCGTCACAAGCATACAGATACAGAGAGGCGCCGAGTTCACATTCCGTGGGAAACGTGTTTGATTTGGGCATCAAGAGGAACTGGAGACATCTGATGGGGTTCAGGGCGTATGAGTGGTTTTTGCCAATTCACAAGTGAGTATTTCTAAGCCGTTTCCAGCCGTCCGGAGCGTGGCTCGCCCAGCACGAACAAAACTAACGCAGCGCCGGCATGGCCGAAGGAACCTCGTTCCCTATTAACGAATCGCTCTGGAAAGAGGGCCAGAGAATCGCCGAAGAAGAAGCATATCATGTCAACGCTCAGCGCGTGCACATGCAACACCAGCGTGAGCTCCAGCGCAGAGACGTTGAGCGCCAAATGGACCCTTCGCTAGAAGAAGAGGCCATCCCCTTAGCTACGTTTCTCCGGGACTAGACATACACCCGGCACAGCATGTAATACCCGTGTATATATTACTTTCGTCAGACTACAAATTCCATCCTTGAGCCGCGCGGCGCATTCAACGGCGACATTTACTGAGTGGCGATGGTAGTAGGTACTGTAGCCGTACGATCTAACCTAGTGGCCTGTTTTGGCTGGGGCCGGTATATTTGTTGTGTTTACCTCGGTGAGTATAGCGAATAAAAGTGTTTGGAAGACGCTGGTGGATCAGCTTTACGAAAAGCTAACAAGGCCCGGGCGGCATCTAGGGCGTATGCCCGATACAAACTACTGCCCAAAGACCTCTTTGGCGAGGCTTTCAGCGAGAAGGAAACAATGTATAAAGGGAGAAAGTACTACAAGGGCGGCTTCGACCATCATATGACGTCAACAGAGGCTCGTCTAATATTGGGCATCGACAAGGCGCAGAGACTCACCAAAGCAGACCTACGCACCAGACACAGACAAACAATGCTGAACAATCACCCGGATAGAGGCGGGTCTGTGTACCTGGCGACAAAAATCAATGAGGCGAAGGATTTGCTGGACCGCGAGACCTAACATCATGACACAACGACACAGAGATTACTTCTACATTGCATACTAGTAGGTACACACTAATGAATAACGTCTAATCAGTGTACTGCATTTCTTCATCACGCTGGCCATTGATAGCACTATAGCTGTCCCTGACCGGTTTCTGTTTGGGTTTCAGAAGGCGCTAGGGGCTTTTCACATTCAGCAAAACAATGACTTGCTAGTAGCCAACCCACCGGCCTGGCTCCAGACATACGTGTGGATTGAGGTGATCTTTCAGACGCCCTTCTTCCTCGTCGCGGCCTACATGCTGTGGAAGGATAGAAAGGGGGTGTATATCGCGAATGTTGTGTATGGCGTCGAGGCTTGTATCACCACCATTGCCTGTCTGGCTGAGGTTTACGTGTTGAGCGGGGTTACGCAGGCGGAGAGAAACAACCTGTTGATGATTTACCTGCCGACCGCAGTCATTCCGGCTGTCATTGCTTGGGACTTTGGTTCCAGGATCGGACAGTGGGTGCCCGGCAAGGAGAAGAGGGAGTAGACTAGAGAGAGTCAGAGTAGTCCCAAGGCTCTATTCGAAGTTTGGTTGAAGGATCTAAGGCTCATTCAAGGCACGGCGGGAAACGAGTTAAATGACCTCACTGATCTCGGTGGCTCTCATGACTGTATCTCATATACCAATGACTAATGGCTTTGACATTACGTGAACCGCGGTCGTGCATGTGGACCAAAACGCTCTCATAAGACTTTTACCACCATGGAAGCCTATCCAGGCGACACAACAGGGCTACGAGAATGACCTAGAAACTGTATCGGCCCCTGAACTTCTCGTTTGGCCAATCACCGTTGGACTGACTCGCGGCCCGGAAGCGCGGCCGTGCCGCCGGAGAACATGTGATCGCACGTCCACATTCTAGCTCCACTCGATTCAAATAGTTTCGAAGGATTGACTCTAGAGCGGTGAGGTCAACTCAAATCGAGCTCGCTGCAACAGATAGGAATTCCCCGTGTTCTCTACAGCGAACTGCTGACTCTTCCCTATAGAGAGACGCCGTTCACGGGTCAACTCATCGATAAGGCAGTTTGAATTTCGAATTGTGTCATTGATTTCAGACCACGTACGATTAGTCCAAGACGGATCATATCCCGATTTCACAGCCGTTTACACCCTTGGTAACCAGTGATCTGGGAGTCTGTTGAGGTTCTGGCCGACTGATTGATTCAAGGTTTACAAACAGTTTCAGTTCGATCAAAGCTAGAGTACCAACGTTCCGTGCAAGAGCTCAACTAAGGGAAGCCGGAAAAGTGAGGTGGGCAAAAACAAAAGTAGGTAACCAAATATTTGTGGATACACTGTAAGTTAAGAATTCGTGTAGTCATTGGCTCCTTTGCTTGACTGTAATCGTGTTTTATAGAACGTTCCTTCAGCGACCTGTCAGTTAAGTAAGGTCAGGTCTTTGGTAGGCCTTGCTTCAAGATGCATGCATCAATTAATAGCAAAATTAATTAATTAATTAGCTCTGCCCTGCTTCTCCAGCTAATCTAACATGTATGTTCATTGCCCGTCAACGAATACGTACAGTTACAGCAATGCCAGCGAACAATGATCAACGCGAACCTTGGCTTAGTTTTAGCGGGGGTTCTGAAGCAGATATCTATGTATAGGATATCCTCGGGGACAAGGTTACATCAATTTAAACTAGCTAACTGTGCCGAACGCTTGGAGATCTATACGACATCAATGAGGGATATCAGTCGACCCCCAAGTATCAACATGAAAGATTAGGTTATAAAGCACTAGCTATCTCTGCCGCCGGAAATGCGCCGCAACAGCTCATAAATCTGTCTGTTCGAGCAACTGCTAGTAGGCGCCACAGAATCCACCAGAAAAAGTTCCGAAAGCTTCGCAATTCCATTTCTGATGTTTCTTTCAGCAGTGGACTGAACTTTTCACGTGCGAGCTCATGCGGATTAACGCTCTAGCTCCTTACCAGCGGGAATTCCAATCCCTGGGCCCAACAAAAAGATGTGAGTGCTATTATTGAACACCAAGTTCAAGCCCACGTAGCCTAGCCGCTTGCGGTATTCAGTGAACGGCACGACAACAGTCTATCACCGCGGACTCGAAGAGCCTGCATACTCTTCGCTTACGACGGCCCTCACGTCGAGGCGCTCGAACGTCTCCAGCTAGATCTCAATTGGCAGTGTCGTCATGAATTCAGTTTCCAGTAAGTGCGGGTTTACGTCACAAAGCGAATGCTGTTATAAAGGCATCGCCGCAGGCTGGAAGACCTCGAACTCGCTGGCAAGCTCTATAGTGGGTGACCAGCCCCGCGCGCCTCGGTACCCCACATCGGCTTCGTTACTGCCGACTTAATCACTATACATACTACCCCAACTCTGTCAGCAACTTCGCTCCGCTCCGTTGTTGTCCAGCCCGATGGAAGTTATTGCCAACCTCCGGTTCAGCCAGAGCCTCGACAAATCTGTAGCCGCCGTCTCGGAAGATTTGTGGAGGGACCTGGGCGGCGACTACTTGGCCTTGCGAAACATTGATTCCGAGTGGATTCTGTTCACAGGCGAGCTTGATTCCAGTTTACCGCGAGAAACATGCTCTGTTCGAAACGATACGCTTCTCTCGCATACGGTGGTTGTGCGAAGGACGACACCGGTGGTTATTGAACACGTGATTCTGACCTGCGTTGACGAAACCTATCGCCAGGCAGAGGTAGACAAGAGCACCATTTTCAAGGGCCTCGGGGGAATCATACGCCAGGGATCCGTTGAGAATGGATTCAAGGTGAAGCTGTGCGAGCCCGTCGACCAGGGAATCGTGACCGCTGCCACTCGCGTCACCGTCGCAAAGGAAATTGAGCCTGTGGCTTTTGAGGAAGAGCCAGAACTCGAGGTTTCGAGCTTCCTTGACGATACGGAGTCAATTGAGATCCAGGTTAAGCCTCTGGAGCAACCACCTCTACTCGAGAGTCTCACGCCGAGACCAGACCAGTATGACGACCCCGAGGCTATGGGCTATGTGCGAATCGAGCAGCTCGCGCAGTTTGGCTGTTTCTCGGGTGACATTGTCCAACTCTCAACTAATACTCACACCCGAAAGATCAAACTGTTTTCCTATCCCAACAGCAAGGTGGCGGCAAATACGCTGTACATATCGCCGTTCCTGCTGCACAACCTGGGCGTGCCCCAGACCGTCACAATCTCGAAATTACAAGAGGGCGACTTTTCAAAGCTGATCCCCACCGCCCAGGAGGTTACAATATCGCGAATAGCTTCATCCGTCATTTCCGACAGAGCCATGCAGCAGGCGTTCCTGTCCGGTCTCAGAACACATTTTGAGACCTGTCACCGAATAGTCAAGACGGGTGACGTCATTGGCATACCAGTCGACACTGTTCTGGCGCAGATCCTCTACACTCCCGGCGCCGAAGACGAAGGCCCCATGCCCACAGGAAAGTGCAACGACGTGGCCTGGTTCAAAATCTCAACGCTAAAAGGGGAACAGGACGGAGAATACATTATCGATCCAACCGTTACACGGATGGCCCAGTCAGGACTAGTGACCGACCCACCACCATCCAGCTTTCTGAACTGGCGACAGTACATTTCCATCCCCGTCTACCCGCAATACGATGATAGTGGCAACGATTTTGTGTATGCAAAGAAGATTCGCCAGCTCCTGAGCGCGGCTCTGTCTCCAGATGGACGTCAAGTCGCTCTCAACATGACGATGCTGATGCAGAGCTCTAAGCGGGGAACCGGCAAGTCTACTGTCATTCGCAGCATCGCCGCTCAGTTGGGTATTCATTTGTTTGAAATCGACTACTTTAGTATCATTGGCGAGAACGACACGAAGACCCTAGGCATGCTCAAAGCCAGGCTCGACCGAGCTACCACTATCTCTCCTTGCATTGTCCTTCTTACACACCTTGACGCTGTGGCCAAGAAGTCTGGACAGGACGAAGACGGCGGTACCGTCGCGAATATTGTCGAGATGCTGGAGGAGTACATGGCCCCAAGACCAGATCAACACAATCTCATTCTTGTGGCCACCGTCGCCGACATCGACAAGCTTTCCGAGTCAATTCGGGCCAAGTTTAAGTTTGAGGTCTCTGTCGGCGTTCCCTCAGAATCTGAGCGACGAGCCATCTTCAAGCATCTGTTCGAGAATCCAATGCCCGCGACGCAGCTGAGTGGATTCGAGGTTAAGAAAGTTCAGTCCAACTTTTCCCTGCATTCTGATGTCGCTGTGGAGAACTTGGCTCTTCAATCTGCTGGTCTGACCCCGCCAGACCTGGAGTCCATTGTCGACATGGCAAAGCTCAAAGCCAACGACAGAGTGCACAGTATACAGAGGGCCCAGGGAAACATTACTGCCAGTGACGTCATTGTTGGCTACGGTGGATCAATTAAGTTGTGTGCCCAGGACTTTACAGACGCTATTGGCAACGCCAGAACCAAATACAGCGACTCTATCGGCGCGCCTAGGATTCCCAATGTCAGCTGGAAGGATGTTGGTGGTTTGGAGGGTGTTAAGAAGGAAATTTTGGACACGATTGAAATGCCTCTCAAGTACCCACACTTGTTCAGCGGCGGTATCAAGAAGCGAAGTGGCGTCCTATTTTACGGTCCTCCTGGTACCGGTAAGACTCTGCTGGCTAAAGCAATCGCCACCACGTTTTCGCTCAACTTCTTTTCTGTCAAGGGACCGGAGTTGCTCAACATGTATATTGGTGAGTCCGAGGCCAATGTTCGAAAAGTGTTCCAGAAGGCGCGAGACGCTAAGCCTTGTGTTGTGTTCTTTGACGAGTTGGACTCCGTGGCCCCCAAGCGAGGTAATCAGGGCGATTCTGGCGGTGTTATGGACCGAATTGTGTCGCAGCTGCTTGCAGAATTGGACGGAATGAGCGGCTCCGGCGGTGAGGGTGTGTTTGTCGTCGGTGCCACTAACCGACCTGATTTGCTCGACGAGGCACTGCTTCGACCAGGTCGGTTCGACAAGATGCTGTATCTTGGAGTTTCCGACACGCACGACAAGCAGCGGACCATTCTGGAGGCCCTTACGCGTAAATTCGACATGTCGCCAGAGGTTTCCTTAGAGGCCGTCGCCAACAAGTGTCCATTCACATATACCGGTGCCGATTTCTATGCATTGAGCTCTGACGCCATGTTGAACGCCATGACACGAACTGCGGGCCTGGTTGACGAAAAGATCAAGATATACAACGAAACGGTGCGAGAGAAGGATGGCCTGCCACATGTCTCGACACGATGGTGGTTCCAGAATGTTGCAACTCCACAGGACCTTAAGGCATTGGTCACTGACGCTGACTTCGCCAAGGCGCAGCAAGAGCTGATCCCGTCAGTCAGCAAGGAGGAACTGGAGCACTACCTGCGAGTGAGGCAGAACTTCGAGGGAGGCAAGAAGGAGGTGAACGGGGCTATGAATGGCCACCATAACGGCGTTAATGGAGTGTCCACTGAGCTGAGCGCTCTGTCTGTCAATGACGCAATCAGCGAGGTCCCTACAAATGGCCCACCAGAGCCGTTCCTCGAGCCCAGCATAGAGAAGCCAAAGAAAAATAAGGGCAAAGGCAAGGCTAAAATGAAGTAGAGTGTGATAGATGTACAATACGATAAATGTCATATTACTCGGGGATCCGTGCAATGGCCTTAGTAAAAGATCTCCATGGCATCACCACGCATAATACCTAGTGAATACGCTCCAGCAGTACCTTAACAAAAAGTTGGCTGGTTCATATTGTAAGGCGCCTGTGATGCGCTTGTGATGGCTTTACGCGGCTGATGTCTCACTCTGAATCACCCCGCAATAACATCCTGACGTCTTTGTAATCCGCCACGGTCTCAGACCTTCGTCGTGGTGTCTGAGATGGGGCTAGCGGAGCATTGCGGCAGCTCCGAAAAGTCGGGGATAGTGAGATAAACTCCGAGCATTCTAGCCGTACCAGGGTGCGCCAGATTGGGCGACTTGCATATCACCGCGTTGCCGAAGTAAACTTGGTTGGTTGGTTGAGCTAAGACTTTGAGTGAGAGTCACTCAATTGTGTGTGATTATGATTCAGCAATAGCATTAGACTAAATGTAATGCCGTGTTGCCACGGCAATAGTCAGTACCCGGTATCGGTCCCGCCGGTTTGATAATCGTGATCGCTGCAAGGCATACATATCTCCACGGAGGATGGAGTAGAGTTTTAAGTATATATCCGCGTCCCTGGCGCGTGGTAATTTAACTGAGCGTTTAGTTGTGATCTTTTGATAAGCAGGCAACAGAACTAGAAACAGTGGCGATAATATACACAACAAGCACAATTAGCGAATAGCGACAACTACCGGGCCAAGCGCCGGAACAAGCCAATTGAGAGCCAACATCAACTATTATTACCAATCATCTAACCAGCACCCCGAATCACTATGAATCACAATATAAACGCACGGACATTCATACCGGTAATGTATGTTATCTGATGGGAGCGATGGAGAGGATGAGCGCGCATTGCTTTTCTTGCGCACTTGAACCCTTTTCGCGATCGTACTAACAAGAATGACTGACCTACCGTTAGGAGGCGACGAGTACTACGGGGAGCCCTATATGGCTGGCCCCAGCGATGTCAATGGGATGCCGCTTGCGGGCGGCGGGCCTGGCGGCGTCGGCGGCGGCGTCAAGCGCCCGCGTAAGAGAAAGCAAGTCAGTTGCAATTTCTGTCGACAGCGAAAGCTAAAATGCGATCGGACGCAGCCATGTTCTAATTGTACCAAGCGGGGCGTTGGCCTGTCGTGTACTTACATGAACGGTGAGCCACAGAAGCGAGACGAGAAGGACAAGGAGAGGCCAAAGAACCACACCTTAAGCTCTCTGCTCAGTAAGTTTGAGTCTCTGTCCAATACCAAGAAGCTCAAAACTGAGAATGAAGACGTGCGAGAGAGACTTTCCATGATGGAGAACCTGGTAATGTCAATTCTGAAGGACAGAGAAGATCCCAAAGGATCGAAACTCGATGACTCCGCGGACGCCGAGATCAACAGGCTTGGATCGACTCTAGGCATGATGAAGCTGGATGAGAAGGGAAAATCGACATACCATGGTGATACGCACTGGAGTTCGCTGTTTTCTGGCCTTGACGAGGCTCAGGATTTGTTTTCGAGACTCAAGACCACGCTAGATGCCAACCGCAACGAGTCCAGCTCATTTACCTACCTTCCACAGCCCGCAGACGGGTCAAACGTTACCGGCGAGGACCTGTTAAATATTGTCCCGCCTAGACCCATGTGCGACCTGCTGGTGAACCGGTACTTTGAGACGTTCCAACAGGTTCTTCCCGTGGTGCACAGGCCCAGTTTCGACAAGGACTACGAGGATTTCTGGCAAGATCCATTACAGGCCGACTTGATTTGGGTCGCGCTCCTGTTTTCAGTGCTGGCCCTGGCCATGCAGTCATACATACCCGAAGAGGTCCCTGCGGAATATCGAGACATCCAGCTCAAGACGTGGCGAGAGTGGCTGTCGGCGATTGACCTGTGTGGCTATGTTGGAAAGATGACAATCAACCCGTCCCTGCTGAACGTGCGAGTTATGATCTTGTGGCTGTTTGTCAAGGCGGGAGACGTGCCCAACAGCGACTGGCAGGAACAAGCGTGGGTCATCATGGGCACGATAGTCAAGGTGGTCCAGTCCATGGGTGTTCACCGAGACCCAAAGTATTTCCAGTTCAAGCAGTTTGAGGCAGAAGAGAGAAAGAGGCTATGGGCTATTGTTATTTTCCTGGACAGTTACTTTTCGCTGTCACAAGGTCTCCCACTGTGCATTAACCATAACGACGCCGATGGGGTGGATCCTTCAAATATTGACGAGACTAGTCTGAGCCCAGAAAGCGACGCTGTGGTGCCCGAGGCTGACCTGAGGATAGCAACTTCTGCCACGTTTTTGGTCTACAGAACGAAAATTAATCGGTACCTTCAGAAGGCTCTGTCTCTCAACTTTAACCTGCGAGAAAAGAAGGACGGTAACTTTTATTTCAACCGAGTGCAGCAGCTGAGCGACGAGCTGGAGACAACGTACAATGACATTCCGCTACTGTGGCGTAAACCTGCGACAGAGTCTAGCCCCACTGACTCTACGGACATTATTATTCAGCGGTTCATGCTGGAAATGGAGTACCTCAAAACGATGGTAGTTATCTATCGAGCCTTCTCATCAATCGCATTCATCGGCTCTAAATTCCATAATTGCCGAGAGAAGCTTGTCCAGGCCTCCATGGTTATTCTCCAGCGAAACATTTGGATGTTTGAGGCACCAGAGGCTAGACAGACACTTCTCAAGCACTGGTGGTCGGTCAATGTGCTCATCAACACCCATATGGTTCACGCCATTTACTTCTTATCCATCGCCTTGTTGAATTACTACAACCAGATCGACCCTCAACAGCGAGAGATCCACATCAAGATGATTGAACGGGGATCTCAGATTCTGGACTTTGTAAAGTTCAGTCCAATGTACGATGTCGCGCATGTCAAGCTGCATAACGTCATGGTGAGGCAAGTCCTTCAATTGAAGCAAATGTCCGATGCCCAGAATTCAATCAACCCGCCAGTGACGCATTCGGTGGACTACGACTTTCCAATTACGCATCCAGCAAGCATCCCAATGCCTATGGCACCGCTTCCGGCTTCCTTGCCACCTACATCTCTTCAACCCCAGCAAATTACGACAAGTATGGGTATGCCTGGAGGTATGATCCCAGCTGCTCCGCTGGCTTACCTCCCGATGGAAGTCAACACGAACATGTTTGCGGACGAGGGGCTATACCGAAATATGGGCACGTTTTCGCCGCAGTTCATGCAGTCAGAGGAGTGGGATAGCTTCATGCAGACCTTCAAAGACTCGCCCAACCCGCCTCAGAATCTGGACGACTTTGCCCACAACTACGGACCCTAATTATAGAAGAGTGTATAGACACTGTATGAATATCATGACGTTAACCTGCACAAACCGTATGCTTGTGCCAGTGAACCAACTACAAGCATCTAGAGAAATCATGCTCAGTTTCTGCATCAGCCCAGTAGCTCGTCGTATCACCGTCAGCATAGTGCTATCAACAGAGCTCAATCACAATATACTTCTGCAGGAAAAATCCATAGACAGACAGACTGGGATGAGCATAGGTGCGTGTAATGTTAGGCAAACCACAGGTCAGCTACGAACCAAACACCGTACAGCTAACCCAATCCACCTCCCCAGCCTGGTTCCAGTCTGTGCTGTCCATCTCGACTTCAAAGTTCTTCCACCGAAGCCAAATCGGGATAGCTTTAGCCCGACCAGCACCGCCTCCCTTCTCCAACGGTTCACCAAACTTGGTTACCAAGTCTTTTCCCTTGTCAATTCCCCTGAGAAATTCAGGAACCAATGCTGGATCAACCGTCTTGTAGGACGAGTGCTTCCTGTAGAAATCAATGGCATCAACTCTTGCGTCCTTCACGGCCACTGCCAGGCCCCGCGAATAAAACGAATAATACGTCACGCCATCACTATAAGTCTTTTTGGCTTCAGCTGCTCCTAGCTCAATCTCGCTAACGTCCTCAGCGAGTCTCCCTATTATTGTGTCCATCGCGCATTCCCAACACACCATGGACCACGTACTAGTTGAAATTTTGGCTCAGAGGAGTGCCACGGTGACTGTCCAGTCAGCCAATGACTTTCGATTCTACAGAGTCAAAGTCAGTCACAGGCTGGCGAAGCTAAAGAGAGACTTTAAGCTTCAAGCTAAGGCAAAGAAATACTCTTCTAAAGATATTACCGCTGAAGATGTCCAGCAAAACCCCGAGATTGGTCGGGTTCTGTTGCTCCAGAGTGAACAAGCCTGGGCTCACGCTATGGAGACGAAGGCCGTCATGGAAATTTCAGTTGACAGCGTCAAAAAGAGACACGTTGTGTCCAAGTTAGCCAAGGCTGTCAAGTACACCAACAAGCTGCTTGAGATTGCACAGTCTTATAGCAAACACACCCTGTTGGGACTATACGCCTATCTGAGCCTGCTAGAGGGAGCCCTGAAGTTCGAGCAGAAGAACTGGAAGGGCACCATCAAAGCTTATTCCGGCGCCCGAGTCGCTGTCCAGACTCTGTTCAACGAAGAAAAGATTGAAGCCTTGAGAGATGTCATTTCAACAGTTATCGACCCCTCTCTGTCCTACGCTTCCTTTCAGGGCGGTGCTCGGACACAGGACATTCCGTCTCTGGCCCAGAGCAGCGCTTCCGGCCCAGTCGTGGACCTGATCAAACAGATTGACGCCAGTGTGTTGGACAACTCCAACAGAAACCCCTGCGAAGAGCTCGGAGAGGTGGTCTGGCGAAGTCACAGCGCTCGAGTCACCGACCCAGACGTCGCCAGTGCGATCATCCGGGCAAGACAGCTTGATGCTAGCCTCAAGACCGAGGTCATTAGCGAATACGACACTGTCCTTTCCGGCTGGCAGGAAGCCCTAGACATGATTCACGAGTCTATCGAGCGAGAAAAGAATGATACTGAACAGCAGCACATTGTCGCTACATACATCAGCTACAGCATGCTGCTGCGACGAATCCAGCGAGATCTGCGGCTTATCGAGAGCCTAAAGGGAGGCTTGCGGCCAGGAAAGGTTCTGGAAAAGAACAGAGACTCCGTCAGAATCTACGATACCATATTGCAGAGTGTCAAGCAACTCATTGACCTGCCGGGTGTCCACAACGACCAGACCTTGTCCAGCTCACTGGCTTTGGTTGAGAGCTTCTTCAAGTACAAGCGAACGAGCACTGTCGCTCAGTCATATGCTCTAAGTGACAAGACCAACGAGGCACTTGCTCTGAGGAAGCTAGCTGCCTCTTACTTCACAAACACTGAGCTCCTTGTGGAGCTGCCGTTCGTTTCTCAGAAAGACATCAATGATGTCGTTGCTGAGAGCAAACGCGAGTTCTCGCGGGCACACGCTTTGGCTGTTCTGAGAACTGGCTCCGACTCCGAGGGCGCTGTCGTGGACAACTTGGACGTGTTCCCATCAGGAGACGCTGCCTCAGTGGTTAAGCGACTGGTGGACTTTGATTACAAGCTGCAGCCAGCTCCAGTAAAGCCTGTCTACTTTGACATTGCCTTCAACTACATTGACTACAATGCTGAAGAGAGGGCGAAGGTAGAGCAGGTGGCAGAGACAAAGCCAGAGAAGAAGAAGGGACTATTGGGTCTGTGGTAGTCATCGCGAGACACGAGTCACGAAGTGGCGAGAGGTTGATGGCACTAGCTGTATTTCACCAGCGCCGAAGCTCCCACTTATTCACACCCTCTATGTCTTTTCACAATGTCAAAATAGAGTCAAGCTCAACAGGGTCTTCTTTCCCCGCTGATTTAGATGCACGTGAAATATAATGATTTGATGCACTCACTTTAGCGTGGCTAGAGATAGTCTCGCACTAGCGTCTCACACCAACATGTGGCGTCAAGCTACTAAAATTACTATAAAATCAAACTTCCCGTGTGTTTATCTCATAAGCTCGTTATCAGATCCGCGCAGCGTTATCTTCATTGGAAGTGAAATTTCACGCGCCATGCTCCTCACCGTGCAACGAGCTCTCTTACCGCGACCGTCCATCCTCGCCAAACGATCCGTTATCCTGTCCCCTAGCCAAGCACTCAAAAAGTTCACAAGTCCCTCTAATCGACCAGTCCGAACAGTTCGACGACGCAGAATGAAGGAAGGCCCGCTCGTGTGGATCGACTGTGAGATGACTGGCCTCGAGCCTGAGACTGACCGAATCATCGAGATTTGCTGCTTGCTCACCGACGGCAAGCTTAATCTACTCAAGGAAGAGCCTTTCGAGGCCACCATTCACTATGGGAAAGATGTTATGGACAATATGAATGAATGGTGTGTTAAGCATCACGGTGAGTCTGGACTCACACAGCGGGTCCTGGATAGTACAAATACTCTAGAGGAGGTCGAGAAGGGCTTGCTGGAGTACATCAAGAACCTTGGATGCAAGCCAAATGAGGGCCTCTTGTGCGGAAACTCTATCCACCAGGACCGGTTCTTTCTCAAGAAGGAGATGCCCGCTTTCCTGAATTACCTCCATTACAGGCAGATTGACGTGTCGTCCATTTTTGAGATTGGCAAGAGGGTAAACCGGGACCTGATGGCCAAGAGACCCTTGAAGAAACACGCCCACACGGCGAAGGAGGACATTCTCGAGAGTATCGACGAGCTGAAGTGGTACAAGGAAAACTTTTTTAAGCTTCCAGCGTAGAAGCTGACCAAAACTCAATCTTGGTGAAGCGAGAATGTCCTATCGATCACGTGAACAGGTTTCAGCGAGTAGAGCGATGTTGGAGAGGTTGGAGAGTGCTGTACCTCCGTCTCAACGGTTACTTCTTCTTGAAAAACGACAGAATGGACTGATTATTGACGGGCTTTGCTGCTCCTTTGGTCGATTTTGCCTTCTTCGCTGGGGTAGGTTTCTCATCCAGCGTTCGCTTCTTGCCGTTCAGTCCACGTCTCACCTCCAACGCCAAAAACCTCTCCTTCTCAATAAGCTCCACATGGGCCTCGAGCTCTGCAAAATCCATAGACTGTAAATAAACCTCTTGAAGCTCTTCGTTCAGGTACGAGCATAGCATACCAGCCGCGACGTGTTTGCATGCTAAGGCTCGTATTCCGTCAGACACGTTGCCCTCCAAATCCACGATTTGCTTGATTGTATGTTGGATAATTGAGTCCGGCAAACTCTTTTCCAACACTTCCCGCTTGCTGTCCAGGTAACTGATGAACTTTCCACTACTAAACCTGAAGAAACCCTTTGTATTGTCACAAACCAAAGGAACGACAGTCTCAAACGCCTCAACGCCCAAACACTCGAAGCCCGTCAGATCATGTAAATCATCAAGCGAACGGAAACTTTGCCGAGCGGAATATAATGCCGGTAGAATCAGAAAGAGCGGGTTGAACTTTGTAGCGACACAGATAGTAGCATCTTGGATCACGTGATTCGAAAACAGAAGTGATCTCGCTTGAGTCGAGGCCCACGTGTGCATCTTGTCTGCCTCTGTATCATCTTCCGTGTAGCTCAGTGCGGGCTGATCATAGGTTTCGCGGATGTGTGCATTGTGTCCATTTATGAGAGTCAATTCAAATACGCGGGTGCCGTCTATTGCAAATTGCGTCGGCTCTTTAGTCTGCGGGTGCGGAAGAGTAACAATGTGACATTCTTTCAGGTCGCTTGGGAGTATGAGTGGTGGCATTGTCGTGTTCGCGTCGCGGGTTTTTCGTGACGCGGTTCGTGATCCTATAAACAAGGCTAACGCGCTTTTGCAACGCGTCCTGTTGGAAGCAGATTATGGTTTCGGACAACCAATCGGTCCCCGTCGAGGCTCTAGACCCTGATACAAAAGATCTATTTCCCCCCAAGTCCGCGTCCACTGAACTAACTTCACTTCAAGCCAACTCTACTACCGAGGACAGTGCTCTGAACGGTAACGGCAAAAGACCAAAGACCAGTCGCCAAAAACTATGCTTGAAGTGCACAGACAAAAACAAAGGCGTTCACGTGTATCGAGATGAGGAAGACTTCTCATATTTCAAATCAGGACATCGGAAGAGGCAGTGCTTCAGACACGATAAGAATAAGCCTAAGCCGGCTGAGAACAAATGGCAGGACGTTATTGACTACGTTGCCGGTTGGGCACGCGAGGTGAGGTTTTTTGCATTGTATTGGCTGACCTAGAATAAGAACAAGGACTTCAGCACAGGGTCGATATTGCCGAAAAGAGAGTTTCAAATCCCTTTCTCAGCGCTTCCAGTGTCTTTTGGCACCTCATTCGAGCAGAAGGTCGTGAACGAATGCTTCCGTGCTCTCCGGAAGATGCTTTGGGTCGCTGGAGGTCATCGCTTCGGCTATTTCAACGCTAAGTCGGGCAAAAACATATCGAAATGCTGTCAGGATCAGGTGATGTCTGCGCCTAGCAAAAACCATGCGGTCGAGGAGAAATATATCGACGTACCGATCATGAAGCGGTTCGATTGCAAAAGCAACCTCACTATGTGGCCGGTGTTCCCATCACAGATTCTGTACATCACACTCATGCACCAGTGGCATATGCCCTACATTGACAGGCGGCTACCTAGAGCGATCAGAACGTTTATGGACGAGAACAAGTCACTGAAACCTGCAGCCATAATGTATGAGCTGAGGCGACAGAAGGTTGAGGCAAACGATTGCATTTTGCAAGACATACCGATACCCATGAATAACATTGTCAAGCATGACCAGCCGCTCAACTATCAACAGATTTACGATTATTATCATTCTAAGACAGCTTCTACGTGGAAGAAAGACCCTGATCCTATGGTGTCAGCCCATGAGCTTCTGAAACAGAGCGTATATTTCAAAGATCATTGTGAGCTGTTCCAGGAGGAAACGACCGGTGCTCTGGCGTTTTTCTGTGAAGACATAATCTCCAAGATAAATCGGAGAGGTCAGGTGATTGTGGACTCGACCTATGCAACGAACAGCAATAATGTGGAGCTTTTCGCAGTCCTGAGTGAGTTCGAAGGGATCGCCGTGCCTCTAGGCTACTGTTTCATTGAGAAGGCTCCTATCGAGTACGAGGACGACACCCAGAATGAGAACGCGAACAACGCAGCGCCGAAAAGAGTTAAACCACCAACAACAAATCAAATGGCAGAGAAGACTTCCCATCTCATGAACTTCATCACAACGCTGAACGATAAGTACAATGTACAGCCTACGACTGTATCGATTGACAAGGCCGAGATAGCGATTGCCGAGCTCTTGTGGCCAAACTCCAAGATCCAGCTTTGCTATTGGCACGTTGATCGCGCCGTAGCTACGAGACTGAAAACGCCACTGGAAACCAAGACACAGGATAAATACCATCTCGAAGATGTGCTGTCAGTGTTGGGGGGTGGACCTTGAAGATGCCTGCTGGGGCGTTCAACAAAACAGGTTGCCGAATGCCCGGGCCCTGTTAGGAGTCGAACATGGCAATGGCTCTTGCAACTGCAAGTCGAAAAATCAAGTGGACGAATACAGCAAGCCAGGCAAGCTTGAAGCGTCGAAGGAAGACCAGAAAGAAATTCTGAGGATGATGGAAGAACACTTGAATTATCACCCTCTCTTTCCCTTCCCTGATGGATCGCGCAAGACCCTAGATGATATACAGAAGCATTGCGCGAGAGAAATGTTTGACTGGTGCTACAAAAAGGAGTACTACCGGACTTGGGCATACCTGTGGGTCAACTGGTATCGTACTGTTGAGTGGAAACGGTGGGCTCTTAGCTCTAGTGATGGCGAAGTCCCGCTTCACAGGACTACGATGTTTGTTGAGTCGCATTGGAAGACGCTTAAGCATTCGTTTTTGAAGCGTCATAAGCGTCATCAACTGGATTGGGTTGTCATGGAGATGATGTCTGCAGTCATTCCCTTCACCAAGTTGCGGATGCAGGAAATTATGAATGGTCAATACCGAGCGCGATGGAGGACCACCTGGAAGGAAGCTTTCAAAGCATTACGTGAAAGCAATGTTCGAACAGACGAACTGAAAACATGCCACACAAATCCGCTTGCCTGGACCTGCTCCTGCAAAGATTTTCGAATGAGTCGATTTCACATCTGTCCGCACATAGTCTTCTGCTATCATAAGCCCAGGCCGCGGTTTTTTGACACAGCGAAGCGAAACACGAATTATCCTTTCTGGAAACATAACCATGAAGATATTACTTTGAAGCTAGAGTTTGAAGGTCGGTGGTCTAAGTTTGATCAAGGCGTTGCGGACCTAATGGAGCGAGACTATGATGCGCTCGATGCCCGGGACGCTATTGATGAAGGTATTCCGTGCGTTGCAGACAGCACAGGTTCGCAAGATGATGAGTCTGAGAATCTTGATGACATCGATGAGTCCGAATCGCTCGGCGAAGATCGCAGAGTGTGGTCCATGGAAGCTTTGGAGGAGCTGCATAGAGTACGGTCTGAAGATACTGAGGACCTAGTTCCACGCGTGAAGATTTATCTGGATACCTATAACCTTCTGATGGACGAGCTGGACAAGGGTAACAGAGACTATGTTCGAACACGAGTCGAGAAAGACGGGGTCAGCATGAATTTCTACTTTTCAGAGGCAAGAAGAAAGATGAATATGCGCCACACTTTCGAAGAATACGGCAATTTTGACCCCAATACACTTTTGCTGTGATGAGATGTCGCACGGCTTTCGCTTTCCCATATGCACAGTCCTGACTAGTGAAATTGCCCGATTTAAGACCTTTGATGTAGCCCGTGTCCTTGTCCACGATCGTGCCCGTGATAGATGCTTGTGATTTCAAAAGAGTGAGCAGCGAGTCCCAGTTGATATGACCATAGCGTTTATGAAAACACTTAATAGGTCGTCTGTTATCAGCTTCATTCATTGGCATAACAGCTCTAACTTTTGGCTTCTCTAGAGGCAACACTTCGATCGACTCAGGTCTGGTAAACCGAGCATAGTCACAACACTTCGCTTTACTCCATATACAACTTTAACGTCTTGTTCATATTCAGGTAACGTTATAGTCGGTCGTAGTGCTCTGCCATCAGCATTTGGAAAGCTGAATCGAGAGTCTTCCATATAAACATACTGGACATAATTCTGTCTTCCATGGTACAAAGCAAGACTGAGCCAACTCGTGTCAGAACTTTGTGATCACCATACCGAATATGCATGGCATCAGCTAGTGGTACCAATCTGGAATGATGATAGTCTACAAGATGCCCTGTCAGATGAACCATAGCCCAGGATCATAAAGCCGAACAGGCTCTTGTCCTTCAGGCTTCCTGAACTTGTATCCAGTGGACCTCGAAACGTTCTTCGGTGAGATTGGAATAGGCCAGTACCATCCGTCTCAGGAGTATAGCCTAGAGTTTCAGAAGCCAGACGCGAGATTCAAGCGGAACGTCCATGGCTGGTCCACACTCGTTACTGTCATCTTCATTATCAGTATCGTCCGCTAACATAGCTGAACTGGTAAGATGTGTCTTTGGATGTAACACCTAGATATGGTGAACATTCTTTGGCGGCTGTTTCTTCTTCTCAAGCTTAATTGTATTCATCATCGCTTGAAGTCTCTCAGCTTGTTCAACTGACAATTTAGAAATTTGCTTGGATTTGCCTTTGTCTTTCTTCTTGTCTGGTGTACGTTCAGACTGAGTATTCGATCATGGCTGGTTTTCTGGATGTGAGGAGGGTTAGAATGGCTTAGCATACTGAGATGCATTTTTCACATCAGCACTAGGCTTCGCCTTCTGATTTGGCTACTTCCGCCTCCAAAACCTCTTCCTCTGAAATGAATCGTGAGAACTCTCACCCTTGTTTTGACCTTCGCTGATATCTGGATCTCTCTGTCGTTTACGACCAGGAATGATATCGACTCGACTTATCGTACCAGTAGGAGTATAGTCATCGAAATCCTTCATTTTGTAGTCCTGATACCTCTGGTGCAATGCTCGGGTACGTATAAGTCCATTGTAGTAATCTGTAAACTTCTCGTCACGATCTTCAAGCAGTTTTAGACCAATGTTAGCAATGTCAGCAATAGTTCGCAAAAAATCCTTCTCAATCGTCATGTAGCACTTGACTCGAAGATGTTGCAGACATTCGTGAAGATTCACAGAATTTCTGATCCTGTCGTTAACGAGATCTGCTGGAATGACAGAGCGAATCAAAGGACTATGTCCTTCCTTGTAGAAGCGAATACGTTTGTAGTGCTCTTGAAGTCTCTGACCAAGCCCAATCAACGTAGTTGCATTCTTCAAATTTCGATAGACTGGACCATGAAAGACCGAAGGATCAGGTACAAACAGATCCAATACCTTCTGAACCTTCTCTGGCATGGCCACTCTCCTATCATCGAGCCACTCATGGGTAACCTTGAACTTTTCGTCCGTGTTTGATTCCTCTATTGTCTCGGTTTCCACTTCTCCTCCTGTCTCCTTAGCAAGCCAGGCAGCATCTTCAGCCTTCAGATTCTCAAGGAATCGATATCCAATACCCCAATGAAGATATTTGAGATCAGTTCTTCCATCTGCCAATCTCAAGATATCGCCATATGACCATGACAAAATCACATCTACCATCCTTGGCAAGACGTACAGTGGATCTCTGTCGATATCAAAAGGGAACTTCTTCAACGTCTCGAAGAACGTCTCATACCAGATTGCCCAACATCCTGCTAAGGCTGGAGAGTTAACGAGCAGTTTGCTAATGGGGCCGATAACTTTCTCAATACCCGCATTATCATAACTGTCATAGTCTTTGGTCTCAACATGAGATGATACCGGTGTCTTAGTAAAGCTCCGGTTCATGTTCAACACGAAGTTATTCAAGTCCTCAAGAGTTAATGCTCGAGACTGGGGTGATGACGTTGCGGAAGAATCACCCTGAAATTCAGTATCATTACTGACACCTGATGATTGACCTTCGGGACGACGAACATGTAGATCCACAAGATCAATGATCAGTCCTGCGGCTTCGATTTGCTCTCGCGATTTGGCCAAAACAGAGACAGCTGAACCGTGGTCTCTGCCACCTGAATCGGAATCATGACGAACTTGGTCGTCGGCATTCGCCGATCCAGACATTCAACGAAGTAGTCCTAGCCAGCGGTTACCTTGTGACTCTTAATCTGTCGACCTCGGCTAACCCAACGGTAGTGACCTAGAATGTAGAATACAGTGCGATAGTTACCAACAACAATCAGTTGATGTAATAATAAGATACCTAATTAGCACCTGGTCAGTCTCGTGTCATACATACCACCTCGTAGACTGCTTGTGAGCGACCTGGTATGCACCTCGTAAAAGCCTGTGGTAGTCTTGCTAGATCATGAGCCTTAGACGTTTATCTTACATTTGAAAGCCAAGTTTTGCTTATGTTCTTCAACAGTAAACAGAAAACAATGACGATGTAATCTAGCGTTCCTGATGTCACTGGGACAGAACCGCTTGGAATATCACCTTCTCATAACACTCAGATATGACGTGTGAAATGTGGATAAAAGAAAGAATCGTTAGCATAGTCTGATTGCTATGAATCAAGTCTGGAGGTTAGGGCATATAACTCTTCAGTCTTGTCTCGGTCGACGCTGGTTCCTTGATTAGAAAATACGCGCTCGGCTGAACCTTGACACCTCGCTAAGGCAATCCACAGCAAGCGAGTGGTTAGCCCACGGTTTCTTGTTCGTTGATTCACAGTCTATCTTTAGTCTCACAGTGTCTTGTCTCTGGTATACACTCTGTCGGTCTGTGATGACCGTATTCTCTGGCACGTGATAACGCTAGAGGTCTGTTCTACTCTAGCTGTGAAGTCTCGCTCATCAAGGTTATCTGTGAATTAACGTTCTGTTATCAATTATAGCTCTACGATGTGTACGTATATCCGTTGAGTGGCTTTGCTAGCTCGATATCGTACAATCTATACTCCTACTGGCTGTTGTGTTCATCATTACATTCCTTGTACTAGCCTAATACCATTTGGCTGCTGCTGCCTACGCGCAATACTAGATAGAATCAACGATGTATGTTACAACTTGATTCTCTGCGTGCATAAGCAACCCTCGATGGTTTACGTGAAGTACCAAGTGGGAAGTGGCAATGGAAGATCGTCGTTACGGTGACAGTGAGTTGGCTTGAATTGTGGGGTAGCTGTACTTTATCCGCAGCTTCCGAATACTTTCAACTGTCAAGTTGTGAAGACTGCTGTGTTGCTTTCAACAACTTCGTCACGCACATCGAAAATACGCGTCGCCTTCAGTGCTTGTTCCACGTCCCCGTGTCCTCGCGTCTCATCTCCCCGCGTCTCGCTCTTGTCCTGTCGCGTTCATATCTCTTCTGATCACTCTCCTCGCGGGTCTCCTTCACGTTTCTTCTGTTTCCCACTGCGTAACCTGGACCCACCGCCCATCACTCCCCTTCCGTGCTTCCGCCTAATTATTCCGGGCACGTACACAGCCACGCACAAGACACGAGAGTCTCAGCAAAAGAAACACGAAGGAGACACGAGATGAGGACGAACCGTGTGCTACGCGCGAGATCTTATTTTTTTACCGTTGCCAGATCGTTAAAATATTCATCGCGCAACCGCCTACACACATCCCTACCATAATACACGCAGCAAACCCTGTCTGCAGCATCGCGTATCACGCATGCGTGTTTATTTACACTCCACCGACCTCTACAGGCATGTATAAATAGACTGACACACATACCGCCGCCAAACCCGCGCGCCCTAGCATTATAGGCTTTTTGGCATTAGCCCTGTCTAACTGAAGAAGGTTTGGCAGGCGGTCAAAGCTTAATATTATGGCTCGCTTACGCCCATGCATGGTGCCGCATTCGGACAAGGAATAAATATATTTACATGTACAGAGCTCGGGCGACAGCGGGGTTAGCGTAGGGGTTGCCCATTGTTTGTTTGTGATGTTAGCGTGGTCCATTGGTTGGCAGGCTGGAGGATTAAGTGGTTTGCTGGAGTGAACGTTATGCTCTGGCAGTAATCTTTCTGCCTCCTGTCCTAACCTTCTGCCTCCGGGCGGCCTCAACCTCTATCCTCCCCATTCTCTCGTTGAACTTCTCCGAGGCGACCTCCGGATCCATTCCGCTGACTCTCTTCCAGTCAGCAAAGAAGGGACTAGGCGAGGCAAGTTTGAGGTGTATGCACTTGGACTCGACACATATCAGCTGTAGCGAGGATTTGTTGTCTGTGTAGTCGCCGAACGAGCTCTGCAGGAAGAGAGCGTAAGCGGAACGGAGGTCGGTGGCTTCGAGCGACTTGTGCAAAGCCACAAAGAGAGTGTAGGCCTTGTGAACCCGGCTAAGGTGTCGCATGGTTTCTTTGTCCATCTTGGAGCGTTCAAGTTACTGTATGCTGAGTGTGGGTATGAGTGTATGCGAGTGAGTATGCGAAGATGATCTAGAGACCGGCCTGATTAAATAGTACAATATTATTTAGCTTTAAATAATTACACAACCATTAAAACATATTACCCAAAACGAACTGAGACAAGGCCGCGCGCTGGCCGTTGTAACGGGGATCGACACGCCCAGTTAAGACAAGAGCATAAAGTTGGTTTTGACGTCCATGAGACGCAGAGAACATGAAATTAGTATTAGAATTAGTATTAGAATTAGTACATGTTGCTAAAATGCATATGCTAGCCATCGCCAGGCTGCACCAGGCGCGGTATCGGTGGTCGCGACCTCACAACCCGCTATGGTCTCAGTGAATCTGGGGGCGAGTTACCGCTGCTGAGACATGAATCATTATTAGACACTCACGTCAGGCTATCAGCGCCGGGGCCAATCAGGAGGTGGTATGTGCGGCGTCTGCGCGTAGTCCCTTGCATGTTATTGTCCGACAAGCAGTGATCTTTTACAGATATCTCCTGTCGCCTGCGTTCAGTTCTCTGTTACAACGCAACAGAAAGCCCTCCAGCTCCTCGTAGCTGCTAAAGTTCAGGTAAACTCCCAGCGAGCCTCTTGTAAATATCACCAAGTGCGGTTTCTAGGTTAGCGATCTTTGCCTGTTTAGGTGCGTTCAGCCCCGGAATGTGGTGCGCACAATACTTACAGTAGAAAAGTCCCGAAGCCGGCTGCGTATGTCCCAGTTGAGTACGTTCAGCCAGACATCCCCGACAAACAAATGCGATCGGCATAGCTCGATCTTGGCTTTGCTCCACCGCATGCTTTCGAGCAAATACTCGTGTTCCAGCTCCAGGCCCGTGCTGGCATACTCCACATAGCACTTGAAGTCCCCCGCAGATTTTCTGATGTCAATTTCACGCGCAATGACATCATGTTTAACGTCCCGCATATCCTTTACCCCCCGTGCGTGGCTCATCTTCTCGCTATCGCCAGAAATGAATTCCCTGTAATCCCACCGTTTCAGCATATCGTCCACCTTAGGCCCCTTCCGCTTCCACACCTTCACAATCGAATATATCTTTTCAAAGTCATTCGCGCTCATGAAGGCCTTGCCGGCAACCTCTCTATGTTGAACTTTGCGCGCGACCTGGACCTCTCCGAGCACCTCCTGACGGTTGCGGTGTCTCACAAACTCTCGTATCAGCGAAACACCCCGCGGCCGCCAGCCGCTCAAGTCGTAATGCCGCTGTCCCAATTTGATGAAATCGTCTAATCCTTGCGGAACACGTGACACGTATTCAAGCTGGAACCACCGGCTAATCCAGCCAATCAACACCGTCTGCCCGATCAGCACCGATATGTCCCATTTCGTCACGTGCGACGATCGCGGCCGCACCACCGTGTTTATGTCGAAGCTAACCGTTGTGGGTGGCTGGTCTCTGAGGGCCAGAACGAGACGCGCGCCGATCAGAACAGTTCTCGGGTCAGGTTTGTCCAGCGCGCCTCCGTGGGTGCTAGACCACTGGCCAGTAACTTCGAGGACGTGTTGCTTGCCATTGTCTTCGGAAAATGTTCTCGACCCCACTATCTCTAGCGGAATAAACTCCTTCCCCTCCAATTGGCCATTGCTTTGCCCCTCACTCCCCTCGGGTCGTATATGTCCCAAAAGCAAACCCAACGGTTCCACAAACAAATCGTCCGGGGAAACGACCGTGATACGCACCCGCCGCTGCAGCCCCTGATGCAGGTGTACCGTTTCGGCACCACCGACACACGTCACTTCCGAGGGAAGATAATTGCCGTTTTCGTCCAACTCTAAAACCTCTGTCTTGACGTACAGGTCGGAGGTGAGCGCCTTGGTCGAGGGCCCGTCGTATCCCATTTCAGGCTCCTGCATCTCGTCCCAGCTCACTAGCTTGTCTAGGTACTGGCGGGTCACAGTTCCGTGCAGTAAGACACACAGGTTGCCTGCGGCGACGTTCGCAACGGTCATGCGGCGTGCCAGTGCGGCTGGCCTATATTTAGTCCCGTTCACTTCGCAGTACACCGACGACATTTCTTCAGCACTCAGGCCCACCACTCGAAGGTTAGCCATCAGCCCATCTGCCCCCACCGTGGTGAGCACCTCGAGGACCGCGATAGGCGCGTACGTGTATGGCGACACGACTTCAAAGTACTCGGTGGAGTTGAGCTTCAGTGCGCTGTTCTTGACGGTGGTTAGGCCTACAAAGGTGAATTCACTGGCTGCGTCGCTGGGGGTACCGTCCAGCCAGCCAAAGTCTGAGCCGGTATCTTCCATGTTTTCTCCGTTTGAGCTGGTTTCTGAACTGTCGTCTGTTTGATCGATAGTGCGGTCTGGCTCCTGGAAAGCTCGAACCAGGGCCTCTCTATTCTCCTTTTGCGCGAGAATCTTCATCCGCAAGTACTGCGATTCCAGCTTCTCGATAGACCATATTCTGATGCAACACCGCTCAAAGTCTATCAGCCTGGCATACAGCCCCGCCTCGCCCCCGCTCTCCTGGACCATCAACTGGACGTTCACCTCTGCCTCCGCCGCCTCTGCCATCTCCTGCACCTTCCGCACGAGGTCAAGCTTGTCGAGGAGCTGCCGGACTAACCGCACCGTGTGGATCTTCCTCCACTTGTCCACATATTTCTTGGCCAACGTCTCCCGCTCCTTAGCGGCAATGTCCTGGCCAAACAGAAAGTTGCTGGAATTCTGGAAAAGGTCAAAGCTCTTTTGCTGGCTGAATGATTGGCGACGGCCGTCTAGAGACTGACCACGCAGGTGGCCCCTTCGTGGAGAGTATCGCGCTGCAGCCAGAGGCGGCGACAGGACTAGCGGACTCAGTGGCGGAGTGTCGCTCCTGAATGCCATTCCGCTCTCTGACCGCGCAACCCGCATAGCCTTTATCTTTTCCATCTCCTCAAACAGCCGGTGAAAGTCCGCGTCGTCTAGGTTACCGAGACTGTGTTTGTTCTGAGCCAACAGCTTGTCCGCTGCTTCGTGCACCGCATACTCCCAGTCCACAATAAAGTCCTCATCGTCGCTGTCATCCGTAACGCTGATTGCTCTTTTCAGCGGGCTGCCGAAATCCGGCGTCTGAATAGAGTTCAAACTGGGCTTGCTCCGGTGCTTGAGAACTTCTTGGGGATGGTTGAATCGAAAAACGTGCGAGCCTCCCAGAATGATTCTATAGCCCGAGTGAATCGGCGTTTCTTCGACGATGCTGACGCCGTTCACAATCACAGACGCGCTGTCCACTGGGGCAATCGACACGCTGCCGTCGTTGTTTGTGAATATGCAATGATTAGGTAGAATTCTATCTCCATTGAGTTTGATGCCTTGATTATCGTTATTTCCAACGGTAGTGGAACCAATTTTGATGTTGTACACTAGACACTCTGACAGCAGCGGGTCTTCACTGAGGTTAACCAGATGAGGAATCTTCTTCGGCGTGCTCACGCCAATCATATTGTCCAGATTGATGCCCAGGTCCTCCAAAGCTTTCTCACGCTGTTTCTGGATCTCGCTCGTCTTTGCCAGTCTCTGCTCCCAGGTTTGGTTCACCTCGCTCAACAATTTCTCTGAGGCGTGTAATTGGTCCCGCAAAACTCCAACCTCGCCCGTATTGTCCGTTGTCGTGCCGATGCTCTTCTTTAGTCTCTCCAGCTCTTCCTTCAACTCTCGAATCAACCGGGCATTAGGATCCTCGTTGACAATAGCACTGTTCTGGATCTTCTTTGCGCTGTCCGCAAACCGCAGAGTGGAAAGTGTCTGCTCTAAGTTCACCTTTGCAGGCGACACCGTAGCAACCATCGTCGTCATTGAGTTTCCACCTAGACAATCCTTCAGCAGCCAGGTAAGCGTCGAGTCTCGATACGGTATAACATTCAGGCCATCAGCAAGGCTGGAAATCACTCTTCCCAGCGTGGACAGCGACTTGTTGATTTCTGAGCCCTCCTTCAACCTCAAACCAGAAGTGCCACTGGTTGATGATCTTTCAGAACCAGCCAAATCAACAAGTGATATTCGCGAGACTCGCTCAGCCACCAAATTGATACCATGCGCAACGTCATTGGCGCTAGTCGTTTGGGTGAGAATAATTGAAAAGACGGCGTGCGACCGCGAGGACGTCCTGTTCATGTCTGTACTGGCAACTGTCCTCGTCTTGTTACCCTCTGCTATCAGCGACTGAATATCGGTATAAGAATTGACCACCAGCTTCGACAAATCCTCAACATATGGGCCCATGGATGGGTGCTCTCGAACCTTCAAATTTGCCTTGTTTCTCGGATTCAGCAAATCACGGACTTTCTCATTGTAAATCTCCAGATATGACACCTCGACGGTATATGTGTTGCCGCTAGAGTGTCTCTCCTTGATCTGCTCGAAAATCTCCTGTCCAATCCGCGGAATAAGTCCCTCCTGCTGATTGGACCCCATCATGGTGTACGACTTGCCTGATCCTGTCTGTCCATAGGCAAAGATGCAATTGTTGAAGCCCTTGAAGGCATTATCCAGTAGTGGTATACCGATATCAGTGAAAAGCTTCTCCTGTTGCTTGTTGGCATCGTCACTGCTCATAAAACAGTAATCATAACGGAAAGCCTTGTTGGTTCCCACAGTGGACAACCGCCTGGGACGGGGCGAGCTGGGTCCGAGCTCTCTGGCGTCCACAAGAACCTGATCTCGAACCACCTGAACTACGGCTGATTCCCCTTTCTTTGATTCTTGTTAGAAACGGTCTTGCTGCGGCACTTACCTCTTTCGGAAAATGGTCGCACTCGTACGACAACCTTAATGTTGTTCTTGACATCCGCCTCGGACCTAGTCCGGCCATGGCTGGAGCCCGCCATCGATGGTTACCTTATCGTGCGATGGCTTTATTAAGTGCGGTCACGTGATGCGTAAGTGGGGCAAAGTGGGGCAGCGGCAGGTGATCGAAGCAAGTGACAGCTGCCAATTACCAGGGCATCACGGCCGGAGTGCAGCGATGGCAGTCATGTGACTTGCTCTTGTATTGTGGCAATTATCTTTTGGTGAGAGTTACATGATGTTTCAGTGTGCGGCAGCCAGTTATAACACGGTTGGTGGTTATAGTACGTGTGGCGCCACATTTTCTGAGAAAAAATAATTCATGCACGAAGACTATAGCGGTTGGGATATAATACGTGGTATGAGGACGCTTAGAATAACGGTTAGTTTTATAGTGCATGGAGTCTGAAAGAGCGTATTCTGGCAAATGCATGCATGTGTGTCCTGCGCATGATGCGGCGTTTCTGAATACGGTGTCGGATACCTGTTCCTCGTTGAATCGCTACAGAGCATGATTTAGAAGCTTATTCCCGTTGATCATAGCTGGACTGAGCGACTTTGTTTTATCTGATCCCGGTGGCCGTTGACGACTAGCGTATGAAGCTAGTGCATGCGGGCTGATCACGAGATGAAACCTTTAGTGTGAACAGAAATCAGGCTTTAAAGTTGCCTTTAAACGGCGCGGCCCTTCCTTCGGTTGTGATCAACATGTCAACATCCAAATTTTCAGTCACCGTGAAGTGTAGCCTTTGCAGTGTGGATATGGGAACGGCCTCAGGAAGGACGCCAAAGTATGCTACCTTGTGCAAGCCATGTTGGGCAAAGGTCGAGAGACTAAGAGCCGAACGGGAAAAAAAGTCATAGCGACGGGTAGAGAAGGGTGAAGAGGCGAGCGGGAGACGGATAGCTGGTGCCACAGGGTTCCACAGAT
This sequence comes from Blastobotrys robertii, assembly GCA_030564385.1. Classification (NCBI taxonomy): domain Eukaryota; kingdom Fungi; phylum Ascomycota; class Dipodascomycetes; order Dipodascales; family Trichomonascaceae; genus Blastobotrys; species Blastobotrys robertii. The sequence goes on from JAJLUQ010000016.1 coordinate 77,037, forward strand.
ATGAAATAGCGTATGTTTAGACATTATAAGGCTTTCGTCTGGCTGATTAATTCCGAAGTTGTAGGCAGTCGCGTTCAACATTTGCCTCGCGGTAGCCTCAATGGATTGAGGCTCAACGTAGACACACCGAAGGCTCAAGGCGTAGCTTTCTCCCTCGAGTCGAAGCGTAGAATGAAGCTGATTCCCATTTTGAGTTGCCGATGGTGGATTACGAGCTTAGCGGAATCAGGCACGGGTGATTGTCAAACCGTTGAATAACGTCGGAACGGAACAGAGATGAGGCCTCGCTAAGAATTTAGCTTATTGGTATCGGGCTTAGCTAGCTGCAGGTTGTTTCTGACATGTTTTCCATCACCTTCGTACTACTGACAATTGCGTCAGTCACGTCCATAGCTTGCGCCTGAACTGCTCGGTTACACATACTGCGACTTTGTCTCATTCAGGCATGTTGTTTAGCTGGAGCGGGCGCTAAGGCCTGGCATATTTCAACAGTTGTGCGATGTTTGCTGAGTAAAGCCAAGAAGGTGAAAGGCGAGGTTTGAAGTGAAGAGATTGGACGCGACTACGCACGCATGGGCGCTTCCGCTAACGTATAGTCCATTGACATGGACTATGAAGAAACGCAATTGGGCCCTCCCAATATCAATGCACTTCATATTTGGCGTACCATCTCATCCACAACATCGTGTTGTCCACGCTTCTAAGTGCCGGGATATACGCGGATGACAAATCGATAAGATGTCTCACAAAATCAGTAGAAGAATCCCAATATACCGTAAGCCCTGACCAAGACCATAGTTGCCGGTTGCAACCCCAGCCGCCTCATGGCTAGCGACATCACATCGCCTCAACTCAAATACTGCTGTAGCGTTCAGGAACAGGTTCGCCGCTGTTGCGCACGTGACTGTTTCCCAATGTGGTATCCTGCATATGTGTCTCGCCACGGTAGGTAACCATGTATACATATTGATTGCTGCGCGTATCGATCACTACGATAGAATGGTGAGTGCGCACGCATTATTAAGCTAACGAGTCTGACGTGAATGCCGAGAGCGGTCTTTTGAACGGGTGGGAAGTGCGACACTCGCGAACCCGCAATATCCCGTACTACTACCATCCCGAGAGCGGCAATTCATCATGGGAGCCTCCCGCTGGATCTGACTCCAACAAGCTGAAGGACTACATGGCCAAGTACTACTCGCAGAGTAAGGTGGAGCCCGAGGCCCCGGCTGACAACGCTGGCAAGATCCGGGCCTCGCATTTGCTGGTGAAGCACAAGGACTCGCGACGGCCAAGTTCGTGGAAAGAATCCGAAATCACCAGAACGAAGGAAGAGGCCATGTCGATTATTCTAGCCCACGAGGCTCGAATCAGGTCTGGCGCTAGTTCGCTGGGCGAGCTAGCTGTTTCAGAAAGCGATTGTTCATCTGCCAGACGAGGCGGTGATTTGGGCTACTTTGGTCGAGGCGAGATGCAGAAAGAGTTTGAAGACGCTGCATTTGCGTTGAAGACGGGCGAGGTTAGCCGGGTTGTTGAGACGCAAAGTGGTTTGCATTTGATTGAAAAGACCGGTTAGTTGACCTCTAGAGCGGAGCGAACGAGGCGCAGTCCCTTGCGATGTTTCCTTCAACTGGAATGCTAACACCTAAGTTATAAGCTATATATATGCTTCAAAACACAGATCAAATGTCATGTGCTTATACCGAATTGAAGTAGTAGTAAGGGCTTGGGGTGTACCGTGTACAGGAGTGCCACGAGGCTCAATTGCACCGGTGGGTTTTGCGTGTTGCATTGACTCAGAACCGTTGAGTCAAGAGCTTTGGCAGCGCTTCAGAAGGCCTTTTCTCCGTAAGCATTGAAGTTCTGGCCGGGGCCATAACAGCCGCAGATAGCAAAGGATCGATTGTGCGCTATTCGAGATTCGGGCTCGACAATACCATAGCCTCGCAGTTAGGCACGAGAATCAATTAGCCCACTCGCTAGGGCCTCGCTTGCACAATGATTAAGACACTGCGGTATATTGGGCCTGTTTCGCTTGAAACTCAGAATAGACTCAATTGCTGTGTCTCGGATCATTGATCCACTGTTGGGATTATGAACTGTAAGAGAATAGCCCCTCATATAGTTCTCCACAAACCTCCGCAATCCTCTCCATTCGCTCCGAGTCAAGCCGTTTAGACCGTTGCTACGCGGAAAACTGCCATTAAAGCTTATACCCGCGCATAAGCGTGCACGCGATTACGTCAAATTAAGCTTTCCCGCTATACTCGCGTGATGGAGTGCATGCGTATCGTCTTCGGCGCACCCCATACCCCAACACTCCCGGGACAGTAGCTTAGTAATGGGCAAAACATCGTTTAACTAGGCACTTCACACAACGGTATGTCCTCAGAATTGCGCCCCGCCAATTGACTGTAAGCACAATTCAGTCAATTGCCAGCTCCAAAGCGACTTCCACGACTAGCCTTTACAGAGGACCAGCACTAATCAACGAAATACGAATACTGCGAATACCACAGTGACATACCACGGCACTTCCATGGCTTTCCACCGAAATCACGGCTACCGGACACAAACACGATACGGCACCCCCAGCGGCAATCCCCACAACAGCCCCTACCACCAGCCCCGCTGTCGCCACCGCCACAGTAAACACATATCTCTCAGACGCACTTGCGTGTCGGTTAGCGCTGGGCACGGCTAAGGTGTCTAACCGCTGTCCCAGCCGTCTAGAGGCAAAACACGGAAGCCGAGCGCGCTTAGATTAGCCCGTAGATCTAATTTCCCCAGTTGTAGCGAGACAATTCCCCGTGAGAGCCTTTGCGAGCGTTACGTGTCACTTCCCACGCAGTCTAATATCGTTTAGACCGCTCAACCTTACTCGACCCGGATCTGATGGTGCCGTGTAGGGCTACGGCGTCGGTGAAGTATCGGCAATTGGTCAAATAGAGGCCCGTAGAACTGAACAATTAGCCGTGGTAGACAAATTTACCACTCAGACGCCCTGTCTGGACTGTAGGTGCGCTGTAGCTTTGTGATCTGCTGGTCCCATCTGGCGGACCCTTCCCGTGCTCTGGCGCGGCATCAAAAAAGAATTTCGCCCGCCATATAAAGCACCCAGATCGCCTCGCTGCTATGAAACCAATTCTTCGCGGGAGATTAGCACAGCTCAGTAAGGTTAATCGATTGCAAAGGTTTGGCAGACTACAAAGCACTCTACACAACCAATCAAGGCACTACACTACACCACAGAAAACAGTCTCGAAGGTTAACCGCCCGAGATACTCTATTCCCAGACCTAATTCAGTTCGCTACTGTTCACGACATTACAACCAGGAAATGTGCACAACCACCGAGACCCGGCAGCTACTGCCCACCAACGTGAAGCCCACTCACTACACCGTGACTCTGGAGCCTAATGTGGAGACCTTCAAATTCGACGGTGAGGTTGCCATCGACCTCACTGTTCAGGACGAATCTAACTTCATCACCCTGCACACCTTGGACATTGAGATCAAGTCCGTTTCTCTGAAGAACGGCGACAAGACCGAGGAGCCAGTCAACACCACCTACGACAAGGACGGCGAGTCTGTCAAGTTCGAGTTCTCAACCCTCACCAAGGGCTCCACCGTCACAATCACCGTCAAGTACGTGGGAAACCACAATGACCTCATGAGCGGCTTCTACCGATCCAAGTACCTCGACGACGAAGGCAAGGAGCACTACTACGTCACTTCGCAGATGGAGGCTACCGACTGTCGACGGGCCTTCCCTTGTGTGGACGAGCCTGCCGCTAAGGCCACCTTCGACATCAACATGATCCACGACGCCGAGCTGACGGCGCTGTCCAACATGGATGTCAAGGAAGTCAAGAAGCTCGACAGCGGCAAGCACTACACCGCCTTCAACACCTCGCCAAAGATGTCCACCTACCTGGTGGCCTTTGTGGTCGGCCCGTTCGTCGCCATCGAGTCCAAGGTTGATTTCCGAATCCCCGTCAAGGTCTGGGGTCTCAAGGGAATGGAGGAGAAGATGCAGTTCTCCGCCGACCTGGGTTCCCGAGTTCTGGAGTTCTTCGAGAAGGCCTTCGACGTCGAGTACCCACTGCCAAAGCTCGACATGATTGGAATCCACGACTTTGCTGCCGGTGCCATGGAGAACTGGGGTCTCGTCACCTATCGAGTCACCGACCTGCTCTTTCTGGAGGAAGTTGACAACGCCGCCACTAAGAAGCGAGTCGCTGAGGTTGTTGCCCACGAGCTCGCCCACCAGTGGTTCGGTAACCTGGTCACCATGGACTGGTGGGACGGTCTGTGGTTGAACGAGGGTTTCGCCACCTGGATGTCCTGGTACGCTTGTGACGCCATGTTCCCAGAGTGGAAGGTGTGGGAGTCCTACGTTGGCTCTGTCCTTCAGCAGGCTCTAGCTCTGGACGGTCTGCGAAGCTCGCACCCAGTCCAGGTTCCTTGTGAGCGATCTGATCAGATTTCTCAGATCTTTGACGCCATCTCCTACAACAAGGGTTCCGCTGTCATTGAGATGATCTCCAAGTACATTGGCAAGGAGACTATGGTCAAGTCTGTCGCCAAGTACCTTCAGACCCACAAGTTCGGCAACACCAAGACTTCTGACCTCTGGAAGGCCATGGAGGAGGTCTCCGGCAAGGAGATTGTCTCCGTCATGGACACCTGGACTACCAAGGTTGGCTACCCAGTCCTGTCCGTTTCTGAGCAGGAGAACGGCAACAAGGTCACCGTCAAGCAGAACCGATTCTTGACTACCGGTGACGTCAAGGCCGAGGACGACGAGACTGTCTACTCTGTCGCCCTTGCTCTGCGAAAGAAGGAGGCTGGTGCCGCCACCACCACTGTTGATGACTCCCTGGTCCTCGACACCCGAGAGCAGACCATCTCCGTGCCAAACGGTGAGGAATTCTACAAGCTCAACGCCAACAACTCTGGTCTGTACCGAGTCTTCTACCCATCTTCCCGAATCGAGAAGCTCTCTGTCGCCGGAACCCAGGGTCTGTTGTCTGTGGAGGACCGAGTCGGTATGATTGCCGACTCCTCTGCTCTGTCCATGAGTGGATACCAGAAGACCAGCGACCTGCTGACTCTGCTGTCCCAGTGGAAGCACGACTCTGCTCCAAGTGTCTGGCTGCAGATCGTTGCCAAGCTCGGCGGTCTGTCTTCTACCTGGCAGAACGAGCCTGAGGCTGTTCAGGCCGCTATCGAGAAGCTCAACATTGACGTCATTGGCAGCAAGATCAAGCAGACTGGCTACGACACCAAGTCTACTGACGGAATTATTGAGCAGGAGATGAAGGTCGCTCTGTTCTCCCGAGCTGTCAAGCTTGGAATTCAGGAGTACGTCGACGTTGCCCTTGCTTTGTTCAAGAAGTACGAGGCTGGCGAGGCCATCTCTCCAAACCTGCGACCAAGCGTCTTTGTCGCCGCCGCCAAGTACGGTTCTGAGGAGGACTGGAACAAGCTGCTCAAGATCTATACTTCCAACTCTGTCTCTGCCGTTGGCTGTGAGGCTCTTTCCGCTTTGGGATCCTCCAAGAACCCAGAGCTTCTGCTGAAGATGTGGAACCTGCTGCTCGACAAGACTGTGCGATTCTCTGACGTTTACTACATTTTCCGAAACTCTGGCTCCAACGCCCAGTCCACAAAGATTGCCTGGGACTGGCTGACCAGCTCGTGGCAGAAGATCCGAGACATGATGCCATCTGCCTCTTCTTTTGCCATCATTGGTCACGTTGTTCAGGGTATCTCCGGTGGTTTCTCCACCAAGGAGCAGTACGACGAGTTCCTCAAGTTCTTTGAGGGCAAGGACGTCAAGGGCTTCGACAAGTCTCTGGAGAACGCCAAAAACGCCATCCTGGCCCGAATCTCTTGGGTCGAGCGAGACGGCAAGGACGTTGAGGAGTGGCTCAAGAAGAACAACTACTAGCAACGAACGAGGCGAGCTTCTTCACTGTAAGCATTATGAATAGCAATTGTATATGAATGAACTGATTAATTACCAAGAGCGGTCAAAACTAGGTCCTGGCTCACTACACTAAGCTTCATTGCAACGAATATTGTAAAGATTAAGGTTTTCCAAAAAGAAATAAGCGCGGAGTACCTTTGGCATCTCAATTCAGCCTCAGCTGTTACCAATTCAAAATTGACTGAATAAAGCTACCCTGTATACATCCGATATAAATCCGCGCGCAACCCGTATCACTGATAGACACCCTTGTTGACGTCCTACACGAGTAAGCCATAATGTGACATTCTCCTCCTTCTGTATATCGCGTCAATTCAGACTTGGTATACCATCTCTTCTCAATCTGAGGAATCTCCTCGGGTTCGACAAAGCTAGGCACTATGTGAACCACGTTTCTCACGAACAAAGCATGAACAGAGCTTGTCGCCAATTGCAAGTCACTAACTCATCTCGGATAAGTCGGTAATGCAAGAAGTTCGGTTAGCTTCCCGAGACCGGGGCTCCGCAGTCTAATAATGACACTTGGAGATGCGTCTTGGCGGGGTTTTGCTTCAATCAGTTAATATCTCCGGGCTTGGGTGTTCTAAGCGTTGATAAGAGCAAGGTTTCAGATGAGCGTGGTACCCGTACGGTTTCCGGGTTTTGTCAACATAATTTGCACAATTGAGACTGCTAGCGATTCATATTCAGCACCAGTTCCAGCCCATGGTCTATCTTCGACAAGGGTTCCCTGCAGAATACCCCGCCCCTGAACAACTAGGGTTGTGAGGTACAGGCCAGCTCGGATGTGCATGCTTATATTGCCTCACTAATATCACACTTTCAGGAGCACTAACCTTTTTTGTTATGACTGTCACTACTTGCACATACTAATGCTGGTCCCTTGAGCCTCACCATGCATGGCAGCATGCGGCTCAAACCTAGCTTTACCAGCGCGAGAATGCTTCGCTAAACGTTGGGTCAGCCTTAGATAACACGCTCTAGGACATGAGGCGTCCTGACTCTCCGCGGTATAAACGAGGTCAGTACGAGTGTGTGGAGATGCGCTGGTTCAAGCCGGATGGTTCCAGAGATAAATTCGTTGAGTGGGATTCATGCAGGCGTTCAATGGGTCCAGTACTTCTCGGGGTAGTCTCTTATCACGAGTCAACCTTCTGGAGCTTGTAGGCACAAAAAATGTTACTGGGGCACTTACTAAGCGTCCATGCTCTAGAATACCACCCGCGCATCGGCCGGCCCATCCTCGCGCGCACTGCATCATCGCCAGGCAATGCATCTCAGGGCTCGCAAAATCTACATCATGGGCGATGGCAATAGCAGGTGGTGCTGACGACGTAAGGTTTAATCATTAGTCATGCACAAGTCCGCATCCGGCGAACAAATAAGCTAAGGACCGTGAAAGTTTCTTTTCTGCTGTATGACGACTATGCGTGTCATGCCTCTTCGGCAGGCAGACGTTGGCGCGCAGGACTGGATAAAGCAAAATTCTGTAGATCGAGTGTAGCAGATCTGATCGTGCAGTCCACGATACGGTAACTCAGGAGCGTTGCCCGGGAGACGTCCGTAGATTATTTTGGCTTGTTATTCAGCGAACCCCTGGTCACAGAATTAGTTTAGCTTCCGGAATAATCTGCGCGTGCATAATTTTCCAGCAACTGTGCCATCTTTCGTGACTACCGCCAAGTAACATGTCTGCTCGGATCAGTCGGACCAGCGGTAGCACAGTGAGTGGTAGCTGGGAGGATGGCGGCGGCGGGCTTAACTCCGGCCCGCCGATAGCTCCGCCCGTGGAGCTCGATGGATGCTGGGCGGCATGTCGATCCCCCAGATTACTGCAGCTAATATTAACCGATGCCGGGTCGCGCCTACCGCATCAGTCTACACGCATTTCCGCGTAAATACAGTCACGGGCGCTCGAGGTGATTAGCGGGGCTGTCTGAGACAAAGCGTTGTGCGTCACTGTATATATAACGCCGGGGATCGCGTGGATCATGACATAGACATGAAGTTGGAGCGCCCGTGGTTCTACTACAGCCACTTGCGGCAGCTCAACTTTCTGCTCTGCGGAGCGCTGCTCAGCCAGGTCATATCCGGCTACGACGGCTCCATGATGAACGGCCTGCAGTCTCTTGTTCCTTGGAACGAGTACTTTGGCCATCCCAGCGGCGCCAGACTGGGGACCATGTCGAACGGGCTCTCCATCGGGACGCTCGTCTCGTTTCCCTTCGTCCCTCTCGTCATCGACCGCGTGGGTAGGCGATGGACAATCATCATGGGCTGTCTGGTGATTGTGGTCGGGGCGGCGCTACAGGGCGCCGCCATTAACTTTGGAATGTTCATCGCGGGTCGGATATTCCTCGGCGTCGGCGGCTGCATGTCCTGCGCCGCCGCCCCTCCGCTTATCACCGAATGCGCCTATCCGAGCCAGCGGCCGGTCATGACGGCCATGTTGATGCCGTCCTGGCCGCTCGGAGCCCTCGTGGCCTCGCTCGTGACGTGGGGCCCTTACAACTCTCTGTACGACAACTGGTGCTGGCGGATCCCCTCGCTCATACAGTGCTTCTTCCCGCTGATTCAGATCGTGTTGGCGTACCATGGCCCGGAGTCCCCGCGGTGGCTGATTGCCAATGGGAGGTCCGACGAGGCCCGGGAGTTTTTCCTGACATACCACCGTGACCGGGACCTCGTCGAGCACGAGATGCTGGAAATCACGCTGTCCATCGAGGAGGAGAAACGTCGCAACGTGAGCTGGCTGACGTGGTTCCAGAACAGAACCATGCTCCACCGCTTCTTCATCTGCATCGCCGTGCCCGCGTTTCAGCAGCTGTCCGGCAACTCCCTCATCTCCTACTACCTCACGCTTATTCTCAAGAGCATCGGCATCACCAACTCCATCACCCAGCTCAAGATCAACCTGGGCCTGAGCGCATGGACCCTGGTTTCCAGCATCATGGGCGCCGTAATCGTGGGCCACTTCAGACGGCGGACCCTGTTTCTGACCGGCTACGCATCAATGTGCCTGGTGTACACCCTGTGGACGATCCTCTCGGCTATAAACCAGGAACGGGACTTCAAAGACAAGTCCCTGGCCATCGGCGTCGTCTTCTTCATCTACCTCTATAATTTTTGCTACCAGATCTGCAGCCCGATTGCATTCACCTATACGATGGAGATTTGCCCGTACACGCTCCGAGCGATGGGCTCGGCGATATACCAGTTTTCCGGCAATGTGGTTGGTTTCTTCAACAATTACGTGAACCCCGTGGCGATGGAGGCAATCACCTGGAAGTACTACATTGTGTACTGCTGCTGGCTGGTGGTTGAGTTCTTCACCGTGTACTTCTTCTTTCCAGAGACGTACGGCCGGGACCTGGAGGACGTGTGGGAAGTCTTTGAGATGCGGACCCTGGACTCGGACGAGAGCAGAGAATACTCTGAGAAGGACACCCTTGCATAGCACGCAAAGACAAAAGTTTTGGTTCGACTTTCCATGACTTTAGAGCATACAGCATATATTAACGAGCTAACGAACATGTAAACGCCATATTAATTATCAGTGATGTGCAGCGTGAACAATTTCAGTCTGTGCACAGCGTAAACAATATTAAGTCACAGACCTAGCGCGCCAGTAGCGATGAAATTACACTGTGCGCACAAATCTCTGAGCATCGCGCACTTGCCCTGTGCATGATTGATACGGCTGGCAGGCTCAACAAACAAAAGTTACTGGCTTTGCGCCCACGTGAACCCGCGATTCGGAGCTCCGAATACGCCAACGCTTGAAAATTTTGCTCTCAGGGGTGACGGGCTAGACTGCATATGCTAGACTAGGTTAGGCGGCATGATAAGCTGCGTGCCTGGTACCGTTCGCGTGGCAGTAAGTCCGAGATATTTCCGAATCATCCGCGGGTTCGCTTAATTAGCCGACCAGTAGCGGGTTTGCGTGATGGGAATGATCCGTACACTGTTTTTGCGGACACTGGTTAAATCTTCATCCGCTGGCTAAGTCTTGATGAGCTAGACAAAGAGAGTGTCGTGGTCAGCCTGCGTTGAAGGCTGCACAAGGAGTTACTGCATGCCTGGTGATAATCCGATATTGCATATCAGCAGCGTAAATGAGCCCTCGGCCGTTATAGGATTTTCGCTGCGTTTCCCTCAGGGTAAACCATGATCTTCAGGCGGCTCCTGGTATGCACAGATGGCAAATTATTGCACAATAACCAAGGGTTAACTGCTGAGTGCAGGGCAAAAATGAAAGGTAAGTTTGTAGTTGGCGTATTAGTTAGCAGGCGCTAAGGATCACAAGGATCTTAAAATATCCGCTGTGACTTTCCTCACGTGTCCTTATACAATCATAGCTAACACCGTATTGAGAGAAGTTAGTGTCTACTGTTCAGGTTAGGCTAGCAGGGTAAGGCTCTCTTAGCATACGCGATTTCCCCAGACAAGGAAAGCGGTGTAGGTTTTGTGATCCGTGAGGTGCGGCTCCGCTCTCAACACCAGTTTCGTTTGTACTCATGACTGCTCTAAAATAGGTTGCTGTTGTAACTTCTATTCGCAAATCTCAATTATTGATACACACTTAACTAAGGGCTTTCCGAGCCCTATTTATACTTGGTTTCTCGTCTTTCCAGAATGTTCTCTTCAATGTAACATGTCTTGGTTTCAGTCACATGACTCACAACGCCATAATTCCAACAAGCGGAGGTGGGCGCGCGGGCCCTTATAACAACAGTGATAGCCATCTGAGCATTGAACAGCGCTAGAGCCAGTGTAGCGTCCGCGAGGAACAATGGCCTCTATGGACCCGGCGCTGGAACGTGAGAATGACGATTTGCGAACGGCGACGAGTCAAAACGAGAACATTATACTGGAGCTGAGTCTTCATGGGAGGATTCAGTTTTTGAGCAAAGGATGGCAGGATGTCGTGGGGTGAGTACACCAGGCAAGCGAAGCGAGGCTGCTGTATGGCGATAACAACGCTGTGGATGGTTCCATTGTTTGGTTATGAGTTAACCGGCCTTGTTGCAGGATTCGGTGAGAGTGAGGGCAAGCGCTGGCTAGTTGTTTTGAGGCATGTTTGGGGGCCAACTTGAGGTCTATTTGGTGATCTGAGGAGTTCTGTTTGTTCTACTGCTCAGATCCTCTCTGTGGAGCTATTAAACGATGAAAAACCGCTGGATCTACGAGATTTGCGGTCGGGTTTTTGCCCGCTGTTCTGTCGCTATTGTTGAATCGCTATCGGTCCGATCGGATACAGGACTACAAATAGGCGCTAGTTCAATGTGGAACTGTGCCGCTTGAATTACCACGTCTCCATACTACCAGACATCCGCTGGTTGCAATCATTGCGATGGCCGTGCAATTATCGTGGTGCATGATGATCCGACTAGTGGCGATCAGGTTTTAGCGGAGATCCAGAGTACTATACGGTGATCGCTCTAATATTGTCTAGGCGCTCAATATCGAATTAGGTTGCTAACTTAGAACTCCCATCAACAAGTTGATTAAGAAGCCTATATCGAAAATCATTAAAGGAGGAAAGAATGACAGAAACGTGTTTGTGCGGGCAACGGAGGAAATGCAGAACGATGAGACGAGCTATCGAGTTCGTTTTGTCGTGAAGCAGGGCCCCTTCGTCAACCGGTTTCCAGACAACCACGCTACACAAGAGGAGTCCATACTCTCATCTTCGTTCCCAGTCAAGGGCCGGAGTGTGAGAGCGTCCTACGACGGCTATTTCGACCAGCTGAACTTTGCAGAGCACGATACGGATGATGATTCGATAAACTCGACACTGTCGCTGGGTGACGATGCCGAGTCGTTGATTGAGTTTGAGGCGCAGGGAATTCTGATACGAGATAAGGTCACAGGGAGGCCTACACATGTGAGTATTGAGACAAAATCAGCTAGCTTAGTCTGGCGATAAGGCTTATAGTTTGGTGCCACCTCTTGTGCGCAGTGTCGGCTGATACCCCGCATTTTGAGAAAGAGTTTGTTCCATGAGCCTGTCGCCACGCTCAACCGATACGTCTTCTCGTTCATTCACTAACAAGACAATGTGGATTCTGAGACCATATGTGGCTCCACAGCCGTTGAAGATCGATCTCCCCAAGAACCTGATCGACAATCTAGGCTTCGGCGCGGACGTCTTCGCCACCTACCTCGAGAATGCAATGAACCAGGAAATCACCGATAAAGAACTTCTGCCTCCACCCCCACAAGAACTGTGCAGGATATGTGACAGGCCTATTCAAACATGGTGGTTCGAGCGACATTCAGATCTCTGCGCTCTGGAACACCGGGCTGAAAGTGAACTTCAAATTGCACATGAAAGCCTTCAGGACCAAAGAAACACCATCGCAAACCTCATGACAGCACTAGAAGTGAGAACTTTTACTCCATCTTCAACAAACGAACCGCACCCATTTGCCTCGCCTCCTGGCTCGGCAAGATCATCTACATCCTCAACCATCATTCCTGCATCAAATCCACATACTCCCACTGTTGAGTACCGTGGTTTTGCCTTACCTGAACCTCCATCCTTGCATACCGAGCCACCGGGATCTCCTCCACGGTCACCACTAATCCACAAACTGTCCTCGTCTCCCTCCAAGAGGTCGCTACGGCCTCCGAAACGGTCACCTGTCAGGTTTATGGAACTGTTGCTGGAGCTGTGCGATATGGCTCTCATGGTTCATCTTCCGGAAATCAAGGAAGAGGATGCCGATTTTGTGGTTCATTCGCCTCAGAGCGAGACGAAAATCCACCAAGTCAAAGGATGGACAGCCTCGAGCACCATGGACAACGCGGCCTTGTGCCTGTTGTGTAAGGATACTGAAGAACTGGCCAAGATCAAAGTGGAAGCTTCTATCCGTTTAGGAAATACTATAATGTACTCCGAGAAAATACGGCGCGAAGTCAAACAGGGTGTCGAGCAGGTGATTGATGAGACTATTGAGCGAAGTAGGACGCAGACGGGCTATGAAACTGATTTTTCTGACGTTGTGGGCTTCAAGCTTGACGACACGAACGAACCAGATGACCAAGAAGAGAAGGACCAGAAAGACATATTCTCCGTGTCTTACTTGCAGGGCGACGATCTACCTCAGAATGCAACTAATGCGCCTCTGAGAGATACTGCCTCACCTACCTCGTTCACCGAACCCAAACCGGCCTACCGCACCTTGTCGAAGCTCAGAATCGTGGATAACGAAGGTGACGACAAACGGCGAAAGCCAACCACTTACGGCTCTCCTCTTGGCCTCCAGCATTCTGCTTCCTCGGCTTCACCATTTGCATCTCCTCTATTATTCCCCCATGAGCACCGCCGGCAGTCCTCTGTGACGATGCCGGTGTCTCCGCTACTAACATCTACTGTCCCCTCCTCAAAGCCACCACAGCCGCATATTCGAGACTATGAAATCATCAAACCTATCAGTAAGGGCGCTTTCGGTATCGTCTATCTAAGCAAAAAGAAGACGACAGGTGAATATTTTGCCATAAAGTGTCTCAAGAAGAGCGACATGGTGGACAAGAACCAGGTCATGAATGTTAAAGCCGAGCGTGCGATTCTGATGGCGCAATCTGACAGTCCGTTCGCTGCCAAGTTGTTCTTCACTTTCCAGAGCCGCGATTACCTGTTCCTGGTCATGGAGTATCTCAACGGAGGAGACTTGGCTACGCTGATCAAGTCCCTGGGTGGCCTCGAGGAGAACTGGGCAGCCATGTACATGGCTGAAATTATTGTTGGTGTGGATGACTTGCATCGCCGAGGAATAGTGCACCGTGACTTAAAGCCGGAAAACCTCTTGATTGACAACAAGGGCCATTTGAAGCTGACTGATTTCGGTCTTTCTAGAATGGGTCTCATTGGACGACAGCAGGCACGAACCGATAACCGATCATTTGGTGAGAGGTTACTTAGTGACCCTAATATCAGTTTGGTGCCAGGATACTTCAGTCTCAATAGACCGGCTGTTACAGATCTTGACAGCGATGGCGTCTCTCCAACCAGCAGTCATAATGTGCTGACAGCTGCCGCTACCAGTGCGAGTGCCGCAGCTCCGAAGATGGTGCTACTAGATTCGAACAATACGACTCGATTCGTGGGTACGCCGGACTATCTTGCTCCAGAGGTGATTCGTGGCACAGGACAGGACGAAGGCAGTGACTGGTGGTCTCTCGGTTGCATTCTGTTTGAGCTTCTGTACGGCTGTCCGCCGTTCCACGCAGACACACCTGAGAAGGTTTTCCAGAACATTGTGGCTCGCGATATCCAATGGCCTCCAGAGGAGTACTTGGACTATGGTTCCCCTGCCGCAAGGGATTTGATTGAGAAGCTTTTGTGCATGGACCAGACGAAGCGATTTGGTATCAATGGCCTGGATGAGATTAAGAGGCACCCGTTTTTCTCAGCAGTCAAGAACTGGGACTACAGGCTGTGGGAAGGTCCGGCGCTGTTTGTGCCGAGAAGCTCTCACCCTGAAGACGTTGAGTACTTTGACCAGCGTGGAGCTGTTATGCAGGAATTTCCTGAGGAGGCTCCCGCTGACGACGAGAGCAACTGTGGCTCGCAAGGTAGTATTGGCAGTGACAAGGACAATTCTGCCACGCCCAAGAAAGACCGGCTCAAGTACATGCCTCTACACATTCCGCCTCACGTCCGTGATAGCAGAGTACGAAGGCTGAGCGAACCTGCGGTTAATGATGAATTCGGCTCGTTCTCATTCAAGAACTTACCAGTGCTCGAAAAAGCCAACAAGGAGTTGATCTACAAACTTCGAACTGAGAATTTGGATATACGTCGCGGTTCTACCAGTGGCGTGAAGCGAGATTCTCCTATCGAGAGGCATGCCAGCATTTCATCGCCAGCGCGGTCAGCACTGTCGTTCGATTCGCTCGAAAGTCCATTATCCCCAATACCAATCACGCGAAGAAACAACAGCGGGTCTACCTTGGGCACATCGCCAGACAGCCGGCGGTCGTCGTTCCGAAGACTAAGCAACATGGGCTCGAGCCCTGAACTTCGAGATCACGCCAGAAAACAAGCACTCAAGCCTCGTGGACAGCTGTTTGAAATGTCGCCCGCCAGTTCGGATAACGAGGAGTCTCGAAGCGCAGCTCTTACTAGAGTGCAACGCCGTCGACAGCTGAGCTCGCAGCGGTTACCGAGCGAGCCAGAGTATCGAACGCTGGATATTTTAGTGTGCGATATCAATCCTGTGTGGCGATACTCGACTGAGCGCATGCTGGTCAAGCTTGGTTGTCGTGTCGTCAGCGTGAGCACTGGGCCCGAGGCTATAAGACGGGCCACCGGTGACGTCAAGTTCGATGTTATCATATTGGAGTATCGCCTGCCCAAGGCTAGTGGATCAGACGTGGCTAGAATGATCCACAACACGGTGAACCCCAATACCGACACCCCCATCATCGCCATGACCACAGTTGTTGAGGAGGTTAGCGTATCGGCCTTTGCGGGCATAATTGAGAAGCCGCCCACGCTGGAAAAGATTGTCGATGAACTAAAGAGGTGTTGTCTGTGGGTGCCAAGGACCCCAACCGAGTAGCATAGCATATGCATGTACGTATTTAATGACTCTAGCTTACATTGAACCTAGTGGCTACTTCAACTGTATGGAGTGCATTTTGAGAAAGAGAGCGATTGTGATTGGGATGAACACCACCGCAATGGCACAGAGAATGGTGGGCGCAATGTGACCATTGAGGCCCTTGAACATTTGGTCCTCAAATAGTGGGAACAGTCCCGCAATGAGATACTGAACAAACAGCCCAAAGGCAAGAACAGTGGGTTTCTCCTCCTCGTAGCAGTCAGTGAGGTAGGCGTAGGTGCCAGTGAGGGCGTACTGGGCGCCCATGCCAAAGAAGGCCGTACCAACGTCGGGAACAATCCAGTGCATGTCGTAATCTGTCCAAGCAAAGAGGAATAGACCGATAGGCACCAGCATCATTCCCATGATGATTTGCAGCCACAGGGAGTTGGAAGGCCACATAGGATTTGTAAGGCCAGCTATAACAATTCCAATCACCATACCCACGTAGATGCTAGTATCGATGTTTGGGTTGAGGTGGTATTCATTCATGAAGATGAGTGGGAAAGCCATGAAGCAGGTGTACATGATTGAGAAAATGAAGCCTGTGTAGAGCGTGAGCAGTATTGCCGGAAAGCTCCTAAGCATTTTGAGTGGCCTCAGAAACCAGTACCAGACGAACTTGGACTGGTAGGTCTCTTCCTGGTAGTTTTGAACTTCCACAGTGCGCTGGGTGAATAGAAATGGTGTGTAGATTTCAGCCACAACTACCAGCACCAGGAAGGACAGACCGACGGAGCAAAGTTCCATGATTTTGTACACCCAGTCCAGCGAGATGCTTTCCGTAATGGCGACTGAGATGATCGGTCCGAGCATCAGCCCGCAGAGAGAGGCTCCGGTGAATATGTTGACGGGAGTTCTGTTGTCAGAAAACGACATCCCGGTGATGTCATTGATCATGGACAGGAGGATCACGCTGGCAGCCAGGCCGGCAAACAGCCGGCCAACAACGACGCTGACAAACGAGCCGTAGTCGCAGACAATGGGCAGCTGAAAGATGCAGTAGAGAAAGAAACCGCAAACATACATTATTTTTGTCGAGACGTATTGGACCAGCGAGGCGACAAACAGCGAGCCCACGGCAATCCCAATGAGGAAGACAGAGACGCCAGTGGTGGCCTCAACAAGGTTGATGTCGTACGACATTACGTATTGCGGGTTGGTTAGAATAGATCCCATCATTCCGCTATGTTAGCCTGAGTCTGCGAAAAGGTATGGCGACCGGAAATCGCTATCGAACGTTTCACTCACAGCTGAAATCCATAGAGCGAAACCAGGACCACCGTTATCCAGGCCCTGGTCTTTGAAATTCTGGGCTGCACCTTGAGGTCCTCATCAAACTTTGTGTAGCAACTACTCGCCGAGCAACAAGTGGCGACATCGTCCAGCGGCACAGAGACCATGGATTTGTCCTTGAAAATACTGTCCGACACGCCTAGACTGACATCAGTCTTGTGACTGCCCTGGACCGAGTCGTTGTACAGCGGGCCGTCAAAGAGTTTGACGACAAACTTGTTTCTGCCCATTATTGAGTAAGTTTGCAAAGCTGGCCCAGGCCATCGATCTATATACCATTATGTAAAAGTGAACACAATTAATCCTAATTGGCACACTACATGGCGGCGGCGTGGTTTCTGAGTGCTACCGGCCTGGCTGGAGCGGAACTCCAGCACTAGCTAGCTGAAGTATCAAGAACGTACTGGCCGGGTAAACCACCACGCAGTTTCCTCTCACCAAGAAACAGGAATTCCGTGTGATTATGGCCTCGATAAAGTTTGGCTTATCGCCGCCTTAATGAGTTTCAGCTTCGTGGTTCGTGCGTGCACAAAGCTCAATCCTATTTGGGACAAGGCCGGCCAGGCTGATAACAGACTTGACTATAAGAACCCGACCAAGTCCTACTATGGCCGCTGGTTCACACTTCCAGTTGTAATCTTGTGGGCCGATGTGATATCTTTAACGCATGTGCATAATCAGTGCCTGGTGCTGAAATTTAAGGAAATGGCTGGAGGCTTCAAGTCAGTGGGTCCTCTTAACTAACGTGCAAATTACTGCCTGGCTTCAATACGTTTGCTTGACTTTAACCTTTACACACTCCCATGGACTCATACCCGCTGACAATCGTCGTACCAATATATCAGGCATGCACGTTAAATTGTTACGAATCGGGAAAATGGTGCTTATCGGTCTAGCCAACGGTGTAATTCTGTTTCCTATGGGAGTTCGCGTTAACGTTACGAGTTGTGCCGTACCTCCCTGCGTTAGTGTTTGACTGGGCTTGGATAAAAATAGAACGCATCATCGCTCTTACCGGGGTCTGTTTCACGAGGCTCGGCATCTATCGTTCAGCGCAGTTTGGTATTCTGGGCAGTCGTTCGGAGGTACAATTCATTCGGACGAAGCCTGCTGAAACAGGCATCTATAGCCCAGTGCACGCATCTGGTATCCTGATAGGCTGAAGCGCCAAAGGTATTATGATGGCCCCTGGCAGACGCTCGTAGACCACCTGCGTAATCTTATCGCTCCACTTTGTCAGTCCACATGTCGACCGCTTATCACCCAGATTGAGCTTTTTACCACGCTTTCTGGGCCCTTGATCATCGCCCACTGCCTGATTTGCTTAATTGCACAAGACGCCGAGCGGGCTCAAGGGGAACCGAAAACTCTTGGCTAGCCAAGCCAAGGTTATACCGGGGCCATAGTGGTTATACTTTTTGGCGTTAATCGGAGCTGAGAGCGGAATGAACGGATAGTCTCAAGTGGATGGCACTCTATTAGTTCCAAGTCATTCTTGCACCTGTCCCCATTCGGATGTCATGCCATCGCGTCAATGTGAAGGAAGTGGATGGGTACCTGAGTCTTGGCATTGCGGGCCACGATGCATGAGGATGCAATTTCTGAAGTTTCATGAGGTGCATGGATCAATACACCAGCCGTAGCTCATACATGGCAGTATGGCTAAAACAAGACGATCAGAACATGTTGGAATAGGGGAGGTATAAATAGGGTCCACTTCTCGACTGATATCATTATCTTTCTTTTCTCTTCTTTTCTGTATAAGATGGTGAACGTCAAGTACATTACTGCTCTCTCGTTGATTGCAGGCGCTGTCGCCGCGGGCGGTGACGGCCTGAGCCAGAAGCGAGACCGACGGGAGCAAGCTTCCGGATTGGCTGTCAAGGGGCGTGATATTAACGCTGTTGGTTACATTCCTCCACGAGTTCCACAGGTTGGAAAGAGGCAGGAGGACTCTGGGGATTCTGAGGATTCTGGGGATTCTGAGGATTCTGAGGATTCTGAGGATTCTGAGGAGAGCGATGATTCTGAGGATTCTGAGGAGAGCGATGATTCTGAGGATTCTGAGGACTCCGAAGACTCCGCTGACTGCGACACTGATGAGTCTGCCGAGGACGAGGAGTCTGCTGAGGATGAGTCTGCTGAGGATGAGAGCGCTGAGGATGAATCTGCTGAGGATGAGAGCGCTGAGGAGGAGGCTGGCGAGACTGAGGAAACTGGTGAGGAGTCCACCGAGGAGACTTCTGAGGACGGCACTGAGGAGGAGACTGAGACTGGCGAAGAGACCACGGAGACCACCGAGGAGGGAACCGAGGATACTTCCGAGGAAACTGGCGAGGAGACTTCTGAGACGGGCGAGGAAACCGAAACTGGCGAAGAGACCACAGAGGAGGGATCTGAGGAGTCTAGCGAGACCGGTACTGAAGAAACTGGCACTGAGGAGACTGGCGAGACCGAGACTGGTACCGGTTCTGAGGAATCTGGTGAAACTGAGACTGGCACCGAGGAGTCCGACGAGACTGAAACTGGCACTGAAGAGACTGGCACCGAATCTGGAACCGAAACTGGCACCGAGACTGGTGAGACTGAGACAGGAACATCTTCTGAATCCTCCTCTGAGTCCTCTGCTGAGTCCTCTGCTGAATCGTCCTCTGAATCATCATCCGAAAGCTCTTCCGAGAGTTCCTCCGAGAGCGGCTCTTCGGGAGAGGGAAGTACCGACACTGAAGAGACCGATGCCGGCGATGTTCCAACTGAGGGTGAAACTCCAGCTGAGGGAGAGGTCCCAGCAGAGAGCCCAGAAGCTGAAGTCCCGGCAGAGGGCGACGGTGAAGTGTCTATTCCAGAAGGTGAGGTTCCAGAGACTCCAGAGACTCCTGCTGAGGGTGAAACTCCTGCCGAGGGAGAGGTCCCAGCTGAGGAGGTCCCAGCTGAGGGCGACGGCGAGGTTTCCATTCCAACTGGTGAGGTTCCAGAGGTTCCTGCAGGTGAGACTGAGACCCCAGCTGAGGGAGAGACCTCTGAGACCCCAGCTGAAGGTGAGGTTCCAGCTGAAGGCGAGACTGCCGAGGAGCCTGCCGCCGAAACTCCAGCTGAAGGCGAAACCTCTGAGGGAGAGACTCCAGCTGAAGAGACTCCTTGTGGTACCTGCCAGAGCGCTCCAGCGGAAACTTCTGGCCTGCCAGAGACTGTGCCAACTCCTGCCCCAGAGCAAGCTGAGCCCGAGTCTGCCCCAGTTGCCACTACCCTAGCCGTTGCTCAGCCAACCGGTGCTGTTGGCTCTTCCTGTCAAAGTTCAATTTCTGTTTCCAGCGATGGTACTGTCGAGAAATCCGGTGGCTGTGAGGTGACCGGCGAGACTGGCTCTGAGGCCGGGTCATCAGCTTCTGCTGGTTCTGAGGCTGGCTCTTCTGCCGGTTCTTCTGCATCCGCCGGTTCTTCTAGCTCTGGATCTGGCAAACACTGGTGGTCTTCTTCCAGCTCCAACTCTCATAGCTCCAGCCACTCATCTAGCCACAGCTCCAGCTCCAGCTCTAGTAAGAGCTCTAGCTACAGCCAAAGCTCGGCCAAGAAGCTGTTTGGAAAGTTCCACCACTAGCGCTCAAAATAGCCCCTAGATAGCCTTATACCTAATTTTATCATTTCATTAACCGCGGTTAGACTTTCCTGTTGAATGGCGCTTGACGCTATGAGTGCCCAACTGGCTCAGGGCATGTGCACGGTCAATGTCGAGATGTAAGGCCCCCACGCCAAGCGCGTCCCCCAAATCGTTATCGGCGCCAAAATACCAGCATACTGTAATTTGTCTATTTTATCTATTCTGTACATCTAGTGAGCCTTCACCCCCAAGTTCGCTAGGCCAACTAAATAACCTTTCGGTCCTTCAATGCCTGCTTGACCGTCTCGTAAACATTCTCCGGGGTCTGATTACACTGCAATCGCACCACCTTGTCCTGCTTTTCAAAATACTCCACCACCGGCATGCTCGTGTCGATAAAAGTCTGGAACCGCTTGATAATAGAATCCTTATTGTCGTCAGCCCGCCCACTGGTCTTGCCCCGGTCCAAGAGCCGCTGCATCATGATTTCCTCAGAACACTCAAAGAACAGCGTAAACTCACTCTCGGCGACATCTCGCTCAAAGATTTGCGCCTGGTCCATCTTTCTTGGGAATCCGTCCACGAGGATCTTTGTCTTTCCCTCTGCCTTGGCAGTCTCAATTGCCTGCTTAAGTAGACCAATCGTCACCTCCTGAGGCACAATCAGACCAGCCTTGATATAGTCAGCAATCAGTTTACCGTACTTAGAACCCTCACGCTTCTGTTCGTCTCGCAGGAGGTCACCGGCAGAAAGATGGACAAACGAATAGTCTCGAACCAAATTGGCGCACTGAGTTCCCTTGCCGGCGCCGGGGCCGCCCAGCACAAAAATCACGCTGACGCCCTTCTTTTTCTCCTGTCGCTCAACCAGCGTCTCGAGGCTCTCGCTGGGAAGCTTTGCCGGCTTGTTGGAGCGAATGAAAGAGGTAGCAAAGGCCATGCCACCGAGAATCACCAGCCATTTGATAGTACCAGCCCGTGGTTTCGGCGCTTCGGCCTTTGGCTCGGCTTTTGCCTCAGGCTTTGGCTCGGACGTAGGCCGAATCTGGCTGTAAAATCGAACAGAAGTCAATGGCCGCGCAGGACTAGCCCGAGCCACTGCTCGTGCCACTGAAAACAGTCGAAAAGACATGTGTCGCGCGTTCCTCATCACAACTCCTTATATAGTCCCGGCTACCCCTGATTAGTTCTACGAGCAATCAATGGATTGTTTAGAGATGTATAACAGTGTAGTATATAGACTGGAAGCATTAAAGGTACTCTTTCAACTCTGGGGCATTGTACCGTAAAAACTTGCCCTGAATAGCGGCATCAGCCCGGTCTCCCCAGAGAACCAAATTGGCGAGCAAATCGCCAGGAAACTGGGGAGAAAGCAGCTGGCCCTCCTCCTTAAGCTCCATGAACCGGTTATGCGTCTCCTGCATGCTATCCTTGTGAAGTTCTCGGATCTCTCGCTGCATCTCGGTGTCAACAACGCCCGGAGCGATGGCGACGGTGAAAATTGGCTCTTCATTGGCCAAGGTGCTGGCGAAATGGTTGATGGCCGCCTTGGAGCTTCCATAGGCTCCCCAAGCTCGCTAAGTTAGCTCATAGGACTACAGCTCGTCCAACGCATCTTTCACTCACATAACCAGAACTCGAAGCTCCGGACGAAACAAACACCACTCGGCCATGGTTCCTTAGATGGGGAATAGCTTTCGACACCTTATTAGCCAATACAAAATTGCATAAACTCACCAAATGAACGACGGAGAAGAAGTTGACATCGAAACACTGCTTCCAGTCAGCGATCCTGGTCTCAGATACTGTCTTAACCGGATCCAACACTCCAGCGTTCAAGACTAATCCATCTAGTCGCTTGTATACGAGCAGGGCCAAATCCAAGGCAGTCCTGCTAACAATCTCGTTCGTCAGGTCTCCCCGGACATGGTGAAAGTTGTCGCTGTCGAAATCAACGCTGGATCGCGAGATTCCAATGACAATCGCCCCTTCAGAAAGAAGTTTCTTGACCACAGAGGCGCCAATACCTAGGTTAGTCTCCTACCCTGTGTTGCTTACCCACCCCTGGACACTCCAGTCACTATAACCACTGGTGCGCTCATAGTCCCAACGCAACACGACACGATAGATCACTCGATAGCGTTATGGCTGGTGAGTACTGACTATGGCCTCATAAACGGGCTATTTAAGGTTTGGATAGTTGGTAGTGGTTATTGGATTATCTCAATATCACCAACCTGAGAAGCGGTACCGGTCCGACCAAACGCCGACGAAACTCCGATACCTATTGTGCGTCACATCATATCGCGTCGCGTGACGCCAGCCTAGCCATTGGTACTAGGGCATAGAAGGGATTATATTGCAGTGTGTCGGTGTAGAGCGGCACTGGTTACGCAAGTGCACTTACTGGCTCTCTTCAGGCTCGTTACGTTGGCTAGGTCAGTGTCCGACCTAATCGCGTCCATCGCGGCCACTAGCCATCGACTGCGTCTAGCTGGTACAATCCGCGGCTATACAGGAACTCTGGCTGACTCGCTTCTGACCTGCTCTGCCGCGAAATTGACACGAAACGATTGGTTTGGTTTGGCCCCATGATACCTTAGTAAGCGGTTATCTAATATAGACAACGGCAGTGCGCCGAACTCTGCCAGTCAGACGCTATGCAGAAACATACTGATTCATGGATATTGCAAATATGCTGAGAAAGGGTGCATGTTTCGTCACGACAACACACCCACGAAGAGTGCAACAATGCCGTGAGTACAGCGATAACGGGGGCTTACTAACCAAGAATGGTCAAGAAGAAACTGAACGCCGATTCGCCATCGTTCACTCCCGGGAACTCATCACCAAAGGCTGCTACACTTTCGCCAAAGGCAGCCGAACATGCAACACCCTTCTTTCCAAAGAACAGTGAGTGAACCTTTCCAAGGAAATACTAATTAGAATTCATGGCTAGCCCGCTGAAAAAGTTTAATCCCGATAAGATGTTCGCTCCACGGCCAATGGCCGAACAGAACCCGACGGTGTTTGATGACCTGATACGAATTCCGATACAATCGCCCACACCACCACAACCACCACCTCCGCCTCCGCCCCCTCCGTTGCAGTCCGCAGGCCAGGATATGATGTTTCAACACCACACAAACTTCCCGCTGCAGTACCACTTGTATGCACCATCACCACGGGACCGGCATCGAATCCACCTCAGGGACCACGAGCGTCTTCCGGAAGACTTTTTCATCTCTAACGAATTACGACTAGACATACAGCAGAGAAATGAGGCCAGCCTCCAGAAGCTACCGGTTTCTGGACTGCCTGAGTTTGTCTCGCATTACCACTCGCTTGTACCCCTGGACACTAATTCCTTTTCGCGACCTGCTGAGGAAATGTCTCGAGTTTTCGGCTACACTACCTGGACCTACAAGGCCATGTCCAACCTCGACGGCCGGCTATACTGTCTTCGACGAATCGAGGGATTCCGACTAACCAACGAGAGAGCAGTGCGGGCAGCGAAGCAGTGGAACGAGCTGTCGTCGCCTGGCGTTGTTCAGCTTCACGAGTGCTTTACAACGCGTGCATTTGGTGACAATTCGCTTGTACTGGTTTACGACTATCACCCGCTGTCGTCGACCCTGTATGACCACTATTTTGGTTGCGCGCGAGGTATGGTGAGCGCCGAGACACTCTGGGGCTATGCTGTACAGATCGCGTCGGCGTTGCGCTCAATTCACAAAGTTGGCATGGCAGCTCGGTGCATTGACCTGTCCAAGCTAATTCTTACTGACAAGGGCCGATTGCGTATCAACGGCGCCGGGGTCCTGGACGTGATTCATTTCGATGACCCGGATTACGACCTTGAGAAGCTCAAGAAGAAGGACATACGAGATTTTGGCACGGTGCTGTACAGCCTGGCGTGCAACTCGGCCGCAATTCCCCAGAACTTTTCGCCGCAGTTTGAGTTTGTCAAGGTGACGTACGGCAGCGAGTTTGGCGACTTTCTTGCACTGCTGACAGATGATTCTGACGTCAGTATTGACAGAATCGTGCAGTTTCTGGCGCCATTCGCCCTGGACTGCTTCAACGCCACGCTCACGCAGAATGACACACTATATGGCGAGCTCAGCAGAGAGGTCGAGAACGGCCGGCTGGTGCGCTTGCTGTGCAAGTTTGGCTTCATCAATGAGCGACCAGAATATGAGCACGACGCTGCGTGGTCCGATAGTGGCGACCGGTACCTCATCAAGCTGTTCCGAGACTACGTCTTTCACCAGACGGATGAACAGGGCAAGCCAGTTGTTGATTTGGGACATGTGTTGACATGTCTAAACAAGCTGGATGCAGGTATCGACGAGTCCATCATGTTGATTTCGCGTGACGAGCAGAATTGTCTGGTGGTGACATACAAGGAGCTGAAGAACTGTATTGAGAGTGCTTTCCGGGACCTGAACCGATAAATAACGATCGGAGCGAGTGAAATTGCTCGTTATCATCAGCCATAGCATTCATCACACACCCGGGTCCGTAAGAACATAGCTAAACGTGATTTTAGCAGTCATATCGTGCCTTAGGCAATCATTACTATTTACATTACAGCCTAGGTTAGTTCTTGTCATAAAATAGCCAGCAGGCGTAGCTCGCTGATTGAATACTCACTGTGGGGCAATGTTATCCATAAGAGCGCTCTTAATGAACAGCACGCCGGCGACAAAGTAGGCGACGTTGAGGATAACTGGGGATGACTGCGAGTTCCAGAAAGACTGGACTGACGAGAGAACGGTTTCTTCCTCCTGCTTGACCATTATGTGTGGATGACGGAGTGGTGATGTGAAAAAATGTGAAATGCGCGATGGTAGGGGACCATACTAAACCCGTGTGCGTTTTCCTTCTTCCTACCCAGGTGTTTTACTTGAGTGGAGCTGATGCTAGGCTGCTATGTATGAATTTTGTTCATTGAGTAGTATTCTAGTTTATGCTATTGGTGTATAAAGGTCGCAAAAAGTTTAGTTGCTGTGTTCGCATACTAATGACCACTCCCGAGACAAGCCGCGCGAGCCCCACGAGCCGCTCGTTTCGCGGCCGCCACCTGTTATTAGCTTCATCAGGTCCGAGTGAAGAGCGGCAAGAGCGGCACTTCATAGATCACATCCCGAGAAGCCTGAAGGCCATGAAACCAGCCTGTTTGGGCCATCCACATCCTGCGAGTCAAGTCATGCAGGCAGGGGCGTATTTGCCTATTCTGTTAATCGGCCGTAATTCCGTAGGGAACACCTAACCTGCGATTCTACCCTCAACAATTTCCATTGCGCTCTTATCATCGCGTACAGCATTGTACCGCGATAAGGGTGGGTATATGTGCTCTCTCGGTGGTAGCGACCGTTGTTGGGGGGCGATGATCTGATGAGCCTTTGTATCAGTTGACGAGACAGAGCCCGTGTCATTGAACGGCTTCAAAACTCCATCGTCGTCGTTGCCCTATGCAGATCTACAGCTTGATTGACCGTTTGGGCGAGACAATGGTTTGCCCTGTCCGAAACACATAGACCATCAGGTCCAGTGTGAACACAAGCAGGATCGGAATAAATGCCACGAAGGCGAGGACCAGCTAAATTAGTAATCGGGCACGTGGACACACATACCGCAACTGTCGTGATTGTGTTCTCCACAGATCCGCCGTATATCCCAGGAACAAGCCAGCTCATTGTGAGACCTGGTGAGTTGCTGTGGTGTGGTGATAGCATGATTGTGAAGTCGATAGTGGTTGGGGTTAGGGGAAGATAGGGTTAGGGTGAGGTTAGGGTGGCGCGAGATGAGATGAGAAGGCGCGATAAAGAGGTGTGGGGCGAAAGTCTACAGAGATTATGAGTGTAATGTGCACGAGTAGGCATACAGGCGTTGCTGGTCTGAGAGAGCAGTGTGCCAGTCTGTAGGAGAATGTCACTTCGTGGTTTATCGGCCAGATATGGCGATTTGACGTTGTAACAGCCTAAGAATAAGGCTACGTGTGATTCACTGACACCTCAGAAAACGGCCTGAATGACGAGTCGTCATCACCTCAGCTGATGTAAGCCGTATGTCAGCAAATTAAAATTACTAAGCTCGGTCCGGCGATATGGCCGCTTTGAATTTTAAGCCCATCTTCCGGCTCGAAAACGCATTTGAAAGTTCTATAATCAGCCGGCCCATGAATGACAAATATAGTTCCAGTCCCTATGGCTGTCTTAATCTAATCTTGGCTTCGGTCAGCACAACCTAAGCGGCATGCCGGTCAGCCATGCAGGCCCTTGAATCCGTGCCACACAGTGATCGAAGTGTAGTCCGAAAGGATAAACACACCAAAGACTATAGCTTCTCACAAGGTGTGCATGCACCTTGGTCACCGCGTCTTTGGTTTATGCTTAGCTCTGTGACGTACACAGTGCAGTTTAAAGTTCAGCCGTCACAAAGCTGCTAAAGCACTTCAGATTAGAAACTGAGCTTCGATCAGGTTTCCCATTGTATGCCATAGAGCGCCGGCATCCAACCTCGTACGCCCATGCTTCTGTCAGGCCAGGTCATGGAGAGACAATTCATTTGATTATGCCGGTGGAGTATTCCTTAGATGGGATCAAACTGAGTATTGAACCGGCCAGCTTGGACTGTGTAATTGGAAACCGGGGCGTGCATCCGGCTGGGACTGGAGAGCTGCAGACGCTCAGCACAACGGAATTAAATCGACGGCTTTCCCTCACCGACACCAAAAGCCTGATCTTTCAGGTCCGGACGACTACCTGAACTTGACTTACGAAACTTCAAACAAGGGATCGTGTCAGGAGGGCAGAACCTGCCTGATTATCCTTTGCTCGAAATTTGGCGCCAGAAAACCACTGACGAGGAGCTCTAGATGATCAAAGCTAGGAGGTCAATCGAATGCACAGAAAGGTTCTGAAGACCAGGAGGTTAAGCTAAGAGCCTCGATGCGCTCAATCTTTCAGAAGAGCCGCTGGAGAGCTGGAACAACCTGGTGTCCAAGATCGATGCCTTTCAGTAAGCCTTCAGCAGCGTTCTTTAGAGTTCATTTAGCTCCCTTCTTATCTCCTACATACTCACAATATCCACGAATCACACAACTGCTAGGATCCAAGTCCATAACAAGAACTCACGGTATGGATTCTTCTCTATCGACCACATAGCAGTACCTTAAACTGTCTGGGGTCGGGAACACCAAAATGTTACCGGTGGCCGTCCACGCATCACGTGACTACCTCCTCTACTCAAGTCGAGCCGAACAATTTTCTCGAATATCTCGACTCGGTCAAGATGGGCAGTAGCTGGGACAACGACTGGGCGTCGTACCGATCTGACGGGCGGGTGAGCATATCAACCACGTGACCCTCTAACACAGGACGAATGGCCCCCGTTGGGCAAGAAGGACAGTAAAAAAATTGAAATCCATGATTCCTCAGACTCACACACACAGTTCAAGCCCCAGCTGAGGATACTGAAACGTGAGCCTGCTCCTGAGAAGACCAAAGAGTCGGAGAACGTGGCCCGGGTCAAGGAAGACTTCAAAACGCGTGAAGAGAGATATCTCAAGGCGCGACAAAAGATTTTTGCATCAACGGTGGACCCGAGGGATATGAAAAGCAGGTCCGCCAGTCCAGAGGTGGCGAGTAAGGGAAAGAAGTAACACAAAAGAAAGGGATAAAGGTGGGATATGTATATTTATTAGAAATAAAGCCAAGTGCTGTGTCAGAAGCTTCTGGGAGGTGAGCTGTTTTCTGGAGATACGAGTGGTACTGAGCAACGTGATCAATCTAAAGTCTCTGAAGGATTATCATAAACCATCTATTACACATACTCTAGGGACGACCTTCTGTGGTATCATTTAGCTTCGCCGTTGACAATTCTTTGAGAAGCTTTCCAGTTCAAGTTGTTATAGTCGGAATTGACGGGTGTGTCTAATGTATCATTGACAGTCGTATCTGCTGTCTCGGCAGTCACTTCTGTTAGCGACACGTTATGGGCATTTGAGTCGGCTTTTGACTCGGAATCAGAACCCCTCTTGAATGGCACAGCGGCCTTCATCTCATACAGCGTGTTGATCTCGCTCTTAAGCTGGCTATAAGGACCAGTGAGGACGTGCTCAGAATCCTCAAACAGTTCGTGCTTAGCATCACACTGCTCAACTCCATAGGTTGTGAACTGCTGGTAAAATTTGGGCGGGTCACTCAACCTGACTTTGAGAAAACCAATCTCCCGGTCTCTCAGTGACCGATTGAGTGAGATCTTTACAATAGAAGCGAACGGAATTTCGATTCGAATCCATTGAAAGTCCAGGGGCACATCGTAAACCAGCTGTCTCTTCGCAAAGTCATAGTCGACAATCAAGCAGTGAACCCACCTGTCTCCTATCAGTATCGCAGTCACGGAGAGGGGAACAGGAATGACTCGAGCCGGCTCGTGGTCAACAGCGGTAGCGTTGGCAGTCGCGTCTCGCTTCTCGAGCTCCTCTCTCCTCTGCGCAGCCAACCGCAGCTCAAACCAGTCAGTGACATATGCTTCTCGTACGCCCAGGCGATTCGCAAATTCACCCCCTCGTAGCAAATGAGCCACCGGGTTTTTGACGTACTCCATCTCCAAAAATCTGCGTTTTTCTGAAGTGGACAAAGTCTTCGTTTTTTTCAATTCTGGCTTCCTTGGTTCCAACAGTCGCTGCCCTCTCTCTCGTTGGCCTAGCTTTGCTTTGGATGCTTCCAGTCTTTTCGACTTCACGGCCTTCACTGGTCCCGTACCTATTGATGGCTTGGGCATGGCTTTCCTCGCCTTTGCCTTCAGCTTTGGCTCTTGCCGGTTATTAGAAATCTCCATTTGCATCAGCTCTTCCAGCTTCTGCCGCATCGGCATTTCGTTCTGGCCCGCGTAAAGACTGTTTGCCAGGGCAGTGAGGACGGCGGCTGCGTTAAATGCGTTCTGGTCGGGTTGCCCGCCAGTTGAGGTTCTGACTTGGCCGTTAGCCTGGTTTCCTTCACTAGCCTTCTTGATAGCTGTTTCACTAGTTGTTTCACCATTCTGACAAACTAGGTCGCCGTTCCTAGCCTCTTGTGCCCTTGCCTCTGCCTTTTTCACCTTCTGGCGCTTACTACAGAACCAGTTCCTGACGTAGTTCTCAGAGAGATCAAGGTGCTCTGCGATCTCGGCTTTTCGCTCAATGGTCAGGCAAGAGCTCTTTGCAAACTCCGTCTCCAAGACAGCCAGCTGGCTCGGACTAGCCTTGGGCAATTGCCGAGAAAGGCCCTTCTTAAGCATCCACACAGAACTCGATGTCAGTTGGTGAGTCGGCCCGCCTCAAGCGATCGAGCTGCAAATTCTCTCGTGTAACAGGTCATTTTTCCAGGTTTCCAAATCCGGTTAGCTCTTAGCTGTGCGTCACAAGAAGCGCAGGAGTCTCTGTAACAACTAAAAAGAGCACTAGCACTTATAAGCTGAGAGACCATCGAGCTAGCACGGCGAAGTATAACTAGCTGCATGTACGTGAGGCTGTGCAATATTCCGAGACCGGGTCATCCGAGTGAAGATGGCGGCATGTGCAAAAACTCTGCACTAGATGGCTCGTGATATCGATGGGCTGACAACGCAGTCAGGACGTGGCTCAATTTCGGCGCATTGTTAACAACGCGTCTCCAACAGCTCGTTTGCTCGCAGTTGTGGCACACATCATGGCTCTACTCCAGTGCGTGGTATCGATAAAGAGCAACAGAGAGTCACTTACTGAAATTCGCCGTGGTTTGAGCTGACGGATATAAGATACTCGTACTCTTAGGTGCGCTGCAGGCCATTACCGCGAGCGATTTCTTGTCCTTACAGCTTGAATCCTTGTAACCAATTGGCAACGTACTGTAAACTCTACCTTGCGACTTGGTCACTTGATTCAGCTTTTGCAAGTCAACGCGAACTCAATTCTTGAGACGGCGGGTACACCATATGGGCATTGGCGTTCGATCGCCAATGTTCCATCAAGCGAGCTCAAGAGTTCAGTCGTTTGTATCGCGTGGAGGACTAGTGTTGGCTAGCTTGCGGTCACTGAGAGGCCGCTTGTAGCCCAACAGATCCATACATCCGAGAATTATCCATCAGAATATCCATAAGGAAGGGCACTCACTGAATGTTCTCTGTAGCCTGAGCGCTCAGTTCTAGTTATGGTGGTGATGAGACATTGTGCGCGACACATGCAAATCCAGGAGAAATTGTTATCGTGGTCGTTATCTTCGGTGACAGTCTCGAGCGCACTATTCTTCATCCTCCTTCTAACCATCACACTTAAAATGTTCAAACGACTAGCATCCTCACTGGGGTTCGGCAACTCTGGCCCCACGAGCGTGGTCATTCAGTACGGCAAAGCCGCCTACAAGGTTGAATTCGAGGACAGCGACGAGGACGACCATGGAGTCACAGTGGCCTTCCTCAGAGAGAGAGTCGCTGATATCATCAAGAAGCCTGTCGACTCCATCACTCTGGTATGCGCCGGCAAGAAGCTTCTTAACGATCGAGCCACGCTGCAAGACTACGAAATCAAGACAGACGCGAAGGTTTTGGTTATTTCATCACAGAAGGCGGCGCCAAAGCCAAAGCCAAAGCCGGTGAAGCCACTGGGGCCCAAGGAGAAGATCCAGTCCGTTCTGGATATCGTCAAGAGCGAGCTCGAGACACCTATCGCGAACTTCATCTCAGCCGCCAACAACTCACCAGACCCCAGCAAAGAGCCCAAGCTAGCGGAGGCACATCACAAGTGGTCGGAGATTGTGCTGCAAAAGATGTTTCTGCTGGACGACGTCGACGTCAGCGACGACCCGGAGTTGAGGCAGCTGAGAAAGACCGCCATTAACCACTTGCATGGACTCCACGCCAGCATAGACAGGGCCTTCAAGAAGGAACACCAAGAGAACACGGTGTAGAACGCCACGAAACAGATAGAATAGAGAATAGATGTACGATAGCTGGACCAATACTTGTTTGTATGGCTGAAAGCAGTGCTATTTATTCGGTGCATGTTGGTTCGGTGCATGTTGAATGATGGTTGTTTTGGTATAGTGCAGCGGGTCATGCGTTTGTTAGGGCTGCGTGGTGAGAGTGGGGGTATAATATGTTGTCACATCGCTCAGCCTCGCTTTCTCAGGGACTGATTGTCGCTTGCTAATCCTCTTCCTTCTTGCCCCTCCCTTCTCGCTAACGCTCGAAGGAAGCTCGAAGGAAGCTAAAACAAATCCGCGCGCTTCAACTTTGGATAGTCCACGTTCTCCCTGGACAAGGCATCCTCCCCCCATCCCCACAGCTTTATCAGATTCTGAATTTTTGAATCTCCTGACAGTCCCTGCTGCTGTAACAACGCCTCGTTCACCTGCTGAGCAATCTTCTTTCTTAGCTTGAGATCCATCAGCTCCCTCAGCTGCGGAATCAAGTTATCCGGCGGAAAACAAAGCAACGCCATAGTCTTTTCCAGGTCGATGAGAAACTGTGGATTGCACGCTGCCCGCCGTGCCAAATGCGTAGAGGCAAAGTTCAGGGCCGGCTGGACGTCAAAGTCGTTGCCACTGGCATTGCTCTGGTGATATCCTGCCCTGATGAGCTCAATGAGTTGCAGCCTCAACAGCGAAAAATGTAGGGCCTCGTTGACGTCCAGCAGCTCGGGATCGCAATCGTTGATCTTCTCAATGGCCGACTCGATGTTACCTTCTTGAATGAAATTCTTTATAATC
Organism: Blastobotrys robertii; assembly: GCA_030564385.1. Taxonomy (NCBI): domain Eukaryota; kingdom Fungi; phylum Ascomycota; class Dipodascomycetes; order Dipodascales; family Trichomonascaceae; genus Blastobotrys; species Blastobotrys robertii. Next base: position 109,271 of record JAJLUQ010000016.1, read on the forward strand.
AGTCTATCGCTCAAGGCATTGAGATCAACGCTCGTGGATATGTCCGCCTCCTGGAGAAAGTTCTGCGCCGCGCTCTGATATCCTTCTACAATCAGATAGTTCAGTATCAGCGAGTTCAGGTCAGTCTTGGATAGCTTGACCTCTTGAAGCCGAACATCCCATTGCTCCCGCGTATACTTTTGCTGTGTGAAATCACAAATATTGGTAATGTCCATCTTCGGCTCACGCAAAGCCTGAGAGGACAAACGGTTGTACCGCTGGCCGATTGGCAAGTCCGAGAACGTTAGACGGTTGCCTCGCAGTGGTAGCACATATATGAGGTCCCGTGACCCTTCCTCGTCGTCTTGATTGGCTCTGCCGCTGTAGTTAAGCGTAATTCTGAGCCTGCCGCGTGTGTCTTCGTTGGAGCTCGTTATTGCTGAGGTCGAGAAGAGAACGTCTCTTCTCTGTCAATTTGTGGGGAGTGAGCGATAAGTTGGTGTTATCGATTCTCCCAGTCCTAACCCTTATCTCGCGCGCAGCGTTCTCGCCATGCGTGGTGTGGTGGGTGACTGCACGAGTACGAGTTAGGTACAAACTCATTGCTAGCACTCGAGCTCGCTGATACTGTTTGCGCTGTTAACGTGACCAGTATTCAATTAGTTTAATTGGGTAACTAAATTCTCAAATTCAAAACAGAGAAAGTCAACGGCGCTGCGCTGGTTGACGGTTAACTAGTGGTTCATACTAATAATCCCCTCGACCAGCTCCCAGTTATTGGTTTCAGCGTAGTCAACCACAATGATACCACAGCTTTTTGCCAAACTGCCAGAAATACCACCGTAAACACCCTCAGCAACCTTCTGAGGCCAGCAGTTCGTGTCCCAGAAGTTGGAACCGCTGCAAAAGTTGACAAACAGCTTCGCATTGGTATCTGCCTCCTGCGTCGAGTTGTACTGCGCCGCCCGCTTGATGTGGTCGCCAATGTAGCCACTCTTGGTGGAAATATCAGTCGACTGCTTGACCTCGCACCAGTCCTGGACAACAAACGTGCCTCTGTCGTCCTGCTGGGTGTTGTACTGCCACCAGGAGGCGTCGAATCCAAATCGATCCCTAACCTCGTCGCTAACTCCAAATCGTCGGAACAACAGAGCCTTGCCTCGCAGCTCGCCCAGTCGCGGGATTCGGTTGTCCAGAAACCACCGGTAGTTCTGGAGATACCGGTCGCGAATCAGAGTCTCAAACTCGCCATCGGACCACTTGTAGGTGCCCTCGGGCTTGAGCGAGACAATGGCAGCCTCAGACGGGTTCTTCTCCAGAAACGTGAAAATCTCGTTCAGTGTGTCCTTCAACTTGACAGACATGGGCGGAATCTTCACCGGGAAGGTTCCGTGCACAACGTGAAGATCGTCCTTGTCGCCTAGAGGAATCATTGGCCTGGCGACACGGATATCGAAGAAACGAACGCCGTGCTGAAGCTGTTCAGTCACCGAAGCGCCCTGGCACTGAACAGACGGTGGAGCCAGGTGACAAGCAGCGGAATTGTGCGTTCCGGGAATTGCCAGCTTGGAGATAACAATGTTGTCGTTCAGTCCCTTTTGCCAGTTGCTCATGGTGAAGTTGAGAAATAACGTTGGTTACCAGCAATAATATACACAGGCGTCGAGGCGATGTTCAGCCATCCATCGAATTGCTTTTGTATCAGCCCTGGCGGGAAGGCGGTGATGAGATGAGATGCAGAGTGGGATGAGACGTGTGAATAAGTTGGGTGGGATCGCAGAATGGTTGCAATTTAGCGTGCCATAAGGTGGTGTGGTCTGACGATGGAGTTCTTTGCAGTGACTTGGGCGTAGTCCGTGACGTCACAACCTAACCCTGGTTTTTTTGACTACTGGTTCAAGATTAGGGAGCTCTTCGGGTAGGCTAGAGAACGAGGCAGATAGCAAGCTATTGATACGAGTAGAGCAGGTGCGCAATGGCCCAAGTTATGCAATATCTAGGATTTGATGAGTCTCAGTATCAGCGCGCTGTTTTTATATCCGGGCATGTGAGAGAGTTCATAAGCCTACAGTGGAACTCTCATCTGCCGTACTACACCCATAGGCAGTGATCTTCAGCTCAACTTCAAAGGGCGATATTTACTCTGGAGTGTGTTGCTCAAAAAGTTCTCGGTTGGCGAAATATTACTGCTGCCTCGACAATTCATAGATGAGCGTTGGCGCCGCGCAGAAAGTCTCAAACGGGATCCACTATCATTTCAGGCACGGCCATTATCAGCTGATATGTCTACACTCTCCGTAAATGCTTGATCTTGTTCCGACTCACCAATCTCACCAGTTGGAGCCTCCGACTTACTCAAAGTCACCCTCAACCTTCTGTTTCGAGTCCAAAACTGTGTGGCTCTCAATTCTTATTCTCTCGGGATCCTTTAGCTCGTCTGATATAGCAACATGGTTCTTCCACTTGACCCATACAGTTTTTTCACAGATTCAATGTCAATGATCACGTCCTATTGTTGAGTAGGAACCAACCAATTCTTGTGTTGACCCAGGGACCTTTGTTGAGGACCAGAGTCGTACCTGTGATTCAGGTGGATTCGGCGAAATTGCCTTCAAGTTATTTATAATCATGCGTACGCATAGTTCAAAGTGACACAAATTGGGGGCCGTGGGGGCGCGACCCCTCTCGCTGTCACCCTCCGGTAACTGAACCCGCACACAATCTGTATACGAGCCAAGATCCGGAGAAATGTCGTCCGGATGACAAAGCAGGCCGGGGAGCATTCTTCCGGCCTCCATTTTTAATTAAATAGCCGTCGAGAAACGCGAAGGATCGTTTCCTCATTTGGCACTCTTTCCGAAACTTAATGTTGAGTCAAGGTAATAGCGGTTGATACTCGCTTCTAAGAATATATTTTTGACTAACTTCTATTTCCTTATACGTGGCATTTTATATGCAAACTTTACAGTCTGCACGTGACCATCCACTACTGGTCTAGTAACTCCTGAATCTGGTGGGCAACCCTATTTCCAACACTTAACGATCCCCAACGCTCCCATACAAACGCTTTCGGTTCTGCCGCACCAGCTATCCGAGAAACTCTCGGAAAGCACCACAATTTTGACGTAATCCATTGCAATTCATACAGTCATGCACGTGTCCCGTTTCGGACGGGTCTCTCCCGGATTAATATATAAGCGCGCCTCCCACTGTGCGATAACCACACACAAATCGATAATGTCTCTTAACCTTGGAATCGTTGGAACCGGAATCTTTGCTACCGACGCGCATCTGCCCGCTGTCAAGGCCGTGGGCTTGAAGTACGTCGCCGCCTACAACCGAACCAAGTCAAAGGCCGAGCAGTTTGCTCAGGTTGCCGACATTGACGCCAGTAAGGTTTATGACAACATTGATGCGCTGATTGCCGACGAGAACGTCCAGGCCATTGACGCTCTGCTGCCGGTCCAGCACAACCTCTCGGCTGTCGAGAAGGCTATCAAGGCTGGAAAGCCAATTGCCCTTGAGAAGCCAATCTCCTCCAACATTGAGGACGCTCGAAAGATTGTTCAGCTGGCCAACTCCACTGATCTGCCAGTCTTGGTTCTGGAGAACTGGTCCTACTTCAAGGTTGTTGAGGAATTGAAGAGTCTGCTGCCAAAGATTGGTAAGGTCGTCACCTTCCTGTACCAGGCTACCGGCCCATATGCTCCATCCAAGTACCACGTTACCAGCTGGCGACAGAAGCCCGAGCACGTTGGAGGCTACCTTTCTGACGGTGGTGTCCACCAGATTGCTCTGCTGACTGACGTTCTGGGCCAGGTTGAGTCCGTTTCCGCCCGAACTACTCAGGTCCAGGAGGTTTCTGGAGACGTTGACACTCTGAACTCGCTGTTCCACCTCAAGAACGGTGTTTTCGGTACCTTCACCTACGGATCTTACTTTGGTGCCACCAAGAAGGAGTCTCGAGTGCAGATTCTGGGCACTGAGGGGTCCATCATTCTTGCCAACGACAAGGGAACCGTCCCAACCATCACCATTCAGACTAACGCTAACCCAGAGCCAGAGGTCATTGTGCTGGAACAGGAAGAGGGCGGTATTACTGCTGAGTTCCTCAACTTTGCCGAGGCCGTGCAGAAGAAGGATAAGCGCCTGCTGAAGGTCAAGACCGAGGACGCTTTCCACCACTTTGCTGTCATTGTCGCTGCTGTTGAGAGTGCTCAGAAGGGTGGTGAGCTGACCAGGGTTGCTCAGCCTTAAGCACGCTTCGAGCGCACACTTCGAGCACCGAGTGCGACAAGTTGTGCCAAACGTTAAGACGCCGAGGCAACAAAGACACAAAAATGCATTTAGTTTATGTATATTAATGATCATTACCCGAGACCAAACCGATGTCAACTGAACTGTGGCTACCTGGCGCGTCGACCAGCGCCAGAAAGCTCCCCCTCCATAATGCCCACCACTTAAGATCTCCTTGTCCATCACAAATAAAAAAGCCAACGAGGGATCTAGATTGATCAAGGCCGTAGCCTGGTTAATTAACTAGGTAATACATTATTCGTGAGTTCGTCAACGTCGTAACGTCGTGATTGTATCGTTTTCAGTCCTTTGTAGGCCATAACAGCAGGACTCGAATCGCTTCAGCCTTCTCTTCGAAAGTCGCCCAAAGCCCGTCGCAGCAGGGTACACGAAGCGGCAGCCAAAATCGACATTCCCAGAATGGCCACCAGTGTCATATTGGAGTATCGATAGTTTCGAGTGACGTCGCCAGGCCAGCCAGAGTACAGGGCATAGGTGACGGTGACAGATCCAAGGTTTCCGAGTCCCGAAACCAGGGCCGCAGACGCAGCGGCGCCCAGGTCGCCATGGATTGGAGTAAAGATCTCTGCAGCCCAGGTCATGGTGATTGGGACAGTTGGGCCGAGACCGAAGCCAACAAAGAGCAGACCAATATATCGTGGCCAAGGATGGGGGGCGTAGGTGACAATAAATAGGCCCATGATGATGACCAAACAGGCGCCCTGGAAGAAGATGCCACGGTGCTTCTTGAACCTGTCAGAGAGCGGCGTGAAGATCAGAATGGAGATGAAGTCGCAGATCCAGATAGGTGCAGTCAGCAGCGACAAGTCAATATCGGAGAACTTGGTGTTGATCTGGTTCAGAATCTTGGTGGCAAAGGTTTCCACGCCATAGCCAGTGCCCACGACTCCAAAGTACATGAGAACGAGCGGCCAGATTCTAATGTCGAGCAGAACCTTCCACACATCTCTAAGCGACCACTGGATTGGCCTAGCGAATCGAGCTCGCATGTCTCGTGCGTGGAGTTCCTCCTCTTCTAGGGTCAGAATGGTGATCTTTGGTCCGTACGAGAACGCGGCCCAGAACTTGTCCATGACTGACTTCACTGCGGCGTCCTTGACGCCATTCTGGAACGCTGGTCTGCCGGGCAGCAGCAGGTTAACAGCGATAGAGGCAGCGACACAGACGGTACCATAGATAATGAACATCCACTGGTAGCCGACCAAGCCTCTGTCGCCGTCCATTTTCTGGAATCCGGCTGCTACCAGGCCGGCAACAGCGGCGGAGATCTGAGCGGCAGTGAAGTAGTAACCGATTCGAGTGGCTACTCGCTGCGGTGGGTACCACATGGTGATGTAGTATGTCATGCCGGGCCAACCACCCGCGCCGCAGATTCCTTTGAGGAACAGCAAGGCAATGAGCCCGCCGGCGTTGGTGGCAGCGGCAATACAGCCCACAATGATACCGGTGGTGAGCAGGATTCGCGACAGCCACGCCTGGGGAGCCACCTTGGTCATGACTAGGTTCATGGGTAGATCAAACAAGATGTAGCCGACGTAGTTCAGGGCAGTCGCCGTGGACACATCGTGGGCCGTGAGCCCAAGCTTCTGGATGAGCGAATGGCCGCTGTCCTGGTTCATGGTGAACGAGTTACCATAGGCCGCCCCGCCAAAGGATGATAGGAAGTAGAATAGCCAAAGAACTGGAATGATCCGCTTGTCCAGCTTCCTGTAGATCCTGTCCAATTGCTGGAGCTCGGCCTCAGTCATCTCAATGACCTCATCGTCAGTGTACGCGTCCTTAGACGTTGTCCGCGAGACGTCCATCATGCTGCTGCTGTGAGATGGGGATGGGCCCTTTTTAAGGTAATATTTTCCTGCACGCTTCCCGATCAGGAAAGCCGTTGAGGTTGAGTCAGTCTCAACAGCGCGCGACTCATTGTGACTCTCGTGCATAAGGAGTCACCGATGCCCTGATGTGGATGGTCACCGATGCCCTGATGTGGACAGGCAGTGATTGCGTAAGTCAATGTCAAGCTAATTGAACTCACGAAACCGGGGTTCATTAACGCTAAAGCGTTTGGTATAGCAGGCAGCTAACTCTTAGAAAGCTCACGGTTATAGCCGGGCCAATTCGGTGTTGAATGCAATAATTCCCGGCACGCAGTGAAACCTCAAGGTGATTCACTTGGCCGGCGTACATACATGGTCTAGCTCATGCGGAAAGTGCTTGCATGATCTGATAACTGTGAGGGTAATCCGTCTGGTTGAGCCCTCATCGCAAGGTGAGACTGTGTGAGTTTAAGCCTGTCTGACACTCACAGGCTGGGGCGAGAACACAAGACGCTAGTAAGCACCAGTAAGCACGTGTCTTTGTATGCACTGCCAAAGACGGACTGAATGCGTTAAAGCCGTTTCCGGCTTGATTCAGTCCCAATCGTTGTGCGCTGTGGTTGGCATACAGTATACATTACATCTAAGGAGCACTTTACACCCGCGCAGTTTCCTTTGCTTTGTGCACAGCTATCGTATATCTCTCGGCCACAGTGTAAGCCGACAAACTGGACATTGTAGTATAGCACTGGTTGGTGTATGCGCCGTTACCCTGCTCATATCTCGCCGGAGCAGATCGTTAGAGAAAGAATCTAATAAGTCCAGTTCTCGCGTACACCGTATAACCTGCCAGCTAGTCTATTCGTAAGCTGACCGACATTGACAACGCTGATGGTCACCCACTTTACAAAATGTGGTGATGCTTTCCAAAGTCCCAACACTTCACCAGACAGGGCAAGAGCCGACATCGACATCAACATGAGTGAAAAGAAGGCCCCTCGAGTGGATGCTGGTGAGTACATTACAATTGCCGAAGCTAACGAGAACTGCAAGCACAATACAACACATTCAAAGCGACGCTGCAACAGCTGAGCGCGAAAATCGGCGAACTGGAAGGCGAGGCCGAGGAACACAAGCTGGTTCTGGAAACGCTAGAGGGAATCGGCAATAAGGACACTCGGAAATGTTTCCGAATGGTTGGCGGTGTTTTGGTGCAGAGGGCAGTGACTGATGTTATCCCCACTTTGGAGACGAATCGACAGGGTCTAAAGACTGTGATTGAGAACCTGAGCGGTGATTACAAAAGGACGCAGGAGGAGATGCAGAAGTGGCAGAAAAAGAACAATGTTCAGATTGTTCAGACTAACTAATGATGGGCTTTGACGAGCGTACTGAGTGCAGCGAATCTTCAGCCGCGTCTGAATCATGGTTATAAGGTCCAAAATATACAATCATGCTCGATTCAATTGATCTAATACGTAACATTTTCGTCCGGGATATCTGCCCTAGTTGTGAGGTAAGTTGCCAAAAAGCGACATTGAGGATAAGCTACTCAGTCGCTTCGCTCCTTCGCAGCTTATTTCGTCTTCTTCTCAGTCACTGGGCCACCCTTGGACGAGTAGAGGTAAAACACAGAAAACACAAACCACGAAGCAATCACCGCGAAGGTTCCGGCCATGTACACCCACGAGTTTGTAATTTCCCAGCTTCGGGGCCACTCGTCGTTGGCAATGTGTCGAATAGTCAGCACCTGGCTCTCGTCAATGAACGAGTAGCCTTGTCGCTGGTATCGCGTCTTGATTGTAAACATTCCGTGTTGATCTGGAATCTTGAAAGTAGTTCCGTAGACTGAGTGGTCCGCGGCCGTGTGTAGCTCGTCCAGAGTCAGTCGGTAGTATGGGTCCAGCATGGTGAATTCCAGCTGAATGTCATTCTTACCGGTGAATGGAACCCATTTTTCACCGTTCCACTCGGCAATACCAATCTTATAGCTCAGCTCCTCAGTTACCTTGTACAGGGTCGGGTTGATGTCCACCCTGCTAACCTCCTTGTGCTCAACGAAGGCGGCTCTGATGACGGACTTCTCCTGGAAAGTCCACTTAAGCACCTCGTCTCCAAAAGCCTGGCCCAGCAGGTCGACGCTACCCAGCCACGTGAACCGGGCGTTCTTGGTCGACTGGAACGCAGCGGCGAGGTACGCCTGAGTGCCGCTCACCCAGAACGGTTTCGTAGTGACAGCGTCTTCTTCTCGAGAGTCGTAAGCATAGCCAGTGGCGGTTCCTTGAATCAGTGGAATGACCAGCTCGCTGTTGCCCAGGTAGGCGGCACCAGCAGCCTTCAGCTGAACCTCACCAGAGACTATTGACTCCGGTGAGACGGTGCTGAGAGTGAACTCACTGTGCTTGGAACCGGCGCCGTTGAAGTGATCCACGAATTGGTATCCCTTTGGCGAGATGTTAATGTCCAGCTCAGAGGCAAAGTCTCGAATGGCGTCTGGAGAGAATTGTGGTCCCGTGACGGCGACCAGGTTACCGCCAGCGTTGAAGAATTCGTACAATTGCTTAGCGCCGAGCTTGAGGCCCAGGGCCCGGGCCTTGGAGGGCAGAATCAGCGCGTTTTCGTATTGTCGTTCGCCGAACCTGACGAGGTCGAAGTCGTCTTTAACGTTACGAACGTCGACAAAGTGCTCTCGTTCCTCGAGACCACGCACAAGAAGGGCGTACTCGGAAGAATCATCGACAATTACCAGCGTTCGAGCCGGATCCACGGGCCGACACAGGGCAGGGCCTGCCAATGCCAGTAGCGCTAATCTCCACAGCATGTTGACACGTTCGCTATCGCTGCGCGCTTCATCATGACCCAACCCCAGGCGCAGGATGAGATAGCGGAGACCTACAAGCAGCTAGTGGAGGCAGAGGCCACGGCTACGGTGCGTACAACTGATAGAAATTAGTGATGGCTAACGAGAAACTAGAACAGATCCTCGACCGGATCGAGGCCAAGATGGCCAGTATTGTCGATAGTAAGGACTACGCCGAGCTGGAGGCACTGCAGAAAGAGGCTGAGGAGAACATGGAGAAGCTAGCCAAGACAGATTAGAGGCCCGATAAACTCATTGATGCAGTAGAGGTGTAGATTATCTATGAGTGCTCTCAACGCGGTTGGAAAGTGTGTTACCTCAGCGGCTGGAGAGGCTTCCACGAAATGTTCTCAGACCCCTCTGTTAACAAGCTGGCTGCGCTGTCCACACTACTCACACTCTTCATTGTGTCTGATCTATCCTGACGCCGTGGCGGTGGAGGTGGCGGTGGCGGTGGAGGCGTATTTCTCCCCACTGAGCCCATAGACAGTTTTCTCTGCTTTGACAGGTCTGGCGACTTTGGCTTCAAAGAGTCTGGCTTTTTTGGGACAGTGGGTGACTTGTTACCCTTTGAATTAATTTTTTTGACGACAGGGAGGGGCGTACCTCGTGGAGGCGGGACAGGAGGCCGGACAAAGTCTGGCTCTGACTGGTTGATAAGAGAAAACGGGTTACCGGACTTCTCTGGATTCAGCAGGACATCAGACCTAGGCAAAGGGACCTTGGCTGGCTGTCCGCCGCTGATCCACCACTTGTTTGAGTCTGAACTCGGCGGCGGAAGTCCATGTGTCGGAGTGACCTCGCGGATATCGATGAGACTGATAAGATCATGAGTGTCTCCAACTTGAACCCTTCGCTTCTCGTACAGCGCGTCGCTGAGCTTTAGCTTAGCCTCCTCGTCGACGATTGTAAGCTCTGCTCTGAACGTAGCGTACACTGGCCTGTGATCAGAAAACATGAGTGGCGCGGAGTTGTAGCTCAGCTGTCGAAGGTTCTTGCCTCGACTCAGAATTCGGTCGGTCCATGCTGGCACTCGCGCCTTTTCTGAAGTGTCGTAGTTGTTGGTGCCGTTGTCGAACTTGTATGTTGGCAAAAACGTGATTTGCATCTCGTTGTAGTAAGGGAAGGTTTCTCCCTTTATCATTTGGTCGTTGAGCTGATCTCGCTCCAGCATTGGCTCAAGATCGCCATTTGCCACGAGGCCCCGCACAATCTCGTTTGGCAGCTCCACACGGTAATTGAAGTCGCCTAACCAGATGATGGTATCGTGATCCTTGATTCGCCGGCCTCGCGAGAACTTGAGACTCCTAGACAAGGTCTTAAAATCATTGTGCCTCTCGTCCACATTATGCATACCCGCTGCCAGGTGAGCCGTGACGAAGCACAGACGCGTTTGGTGATACTCAAAGCTGACAGCCACACCGCCCTTGTTTCCGGCCATGCCTCCGAGACCAGTCTTCTTCATGGCGCCTTCCACGTTTTTGATGTAATTCACTTCAGATTTTTTGCAAAACAACAGCAGGGCGGTGCCCACCAGCTGTCCTGATCGCAGTAGCACGTATTCGTCGTATCTGTTGAGGCACCGCGATACCTGCTTCTCCCAGAACTCTCTCTTGCCAGAGTCTGCATTCAGAATCTGTCCAGCGTTCAGCTCGACAATTTCTTGGAAACCAATCAAATACAGCTCGGGATAAATGCCGTCTGCCGTGACTGAAGGTGGGAACAACCACGGCGAGAGATCCTGGTCGTTCAACTTTCCATTCAGGTTGAAAGTTCCTGAGAATATTCGCACAGGTCGCGATGACGTAAACTCCTGCTGCCGCCGGTTGAGCTCGCTGGTCACATAGTCATTAATAGGGTCGTGGAGTATAACCTGCAGCTGCATCTCTGCTCGTCCTAGCAAAAAGTCTAGCACTGACTGTCTTCCCTTGTCCACAAAGTTATTGACATAGAGTCTGCCGACAGAGTTAAACACGTCTGCCATCGCACCCGCCAGATTCATCTTGCCGCTTCGCGTAAAGGACGTCTTTAAAGCGTTCGTTCCGGCGTAGATTTGCGACAGCTGATCACCATTGTCCGCCCACAGAGTGTTGTGCTGGAGCCACAAGTCTTGCCCACCATTCATCTGATAATACTCAAAGAATCGTTCCAGCGCTTCTCGAGAGAAAATCTGCTGAATCACGTTCGTCCTATCTAGACAGTCCAAACAGTTTGTCCTGAACACGCCTGCCTGCTCGCAGTCCTCTCTGGGTCCAGATGAATCATGGCTGTAGAAGCCAAAATGCAGAATCGAATCCCGTACGCGGGGAACAATGTTTGCAGCCATGGCGTAGCCACCCTTCGCAACCTCAGAATGAAAGTCAAACTCTGTAGTGTCCACACCTGCCCGCAGCGCACGCACGTGATTGCGGAACCTAGCAGAGAGCTCCGACTCGCTCTGCTTGCTTCTGGACAGGAGGTTAATGTTGTGTACAAGCCCAAACTTTTGCTGGACGCTGTCAATGTGTTTTTCAAATGCAGGCTGCGAGGCCTCAATGGACCGTGTGATGCTGATTCTGGCGCTAATGAGGTTTGTATCCTGCTCCCAGAACGTTGGAACACTGCCTCTGATTTGGACGTAGCCGAATATTAGGCCCTTCATGTTGAGTATTGTTTCCGTTTCGCAAAAGTTGGCCACATTTCCCTCATCATCTACTCCTCGCGCGTTGTACCTGGTACCAGCTCGCTTCCACGATTGTCGTGAAATGACTGTCAATGATGCGGTGCCATTCCTCATGGCCACATCGCGGGTTGATGCAAACCCTCGGATCGCTGTCGTCATGAATCCAACTTTGTCGAGTGCCTTTCGTTCTTCTGCACGTAATCGGCTTCGGAACTTGATGAGGCCTTCCATCATGTAGGTGTTCCACATGAACGCCTCGTCTTCAATTGACTTTTGTCCTCTAAGTTAGTATGTCGGACGTTCAGAGCTCGAACTCACCTCATCTGCAGCGCACACGTCAAATCGAAATCACTCGAATAGTAGAAAGTCCCATCGCTCAGCAGCTTCCGGAGGCTCGCGCATGGGTGTTCGATGGGCTCCCCGTCCACCGGATAGCCATTGAGGTCCAACGGAACAAAATCCCAGTGCGATCGCGTCAGACAGGCAAATTCCACATTGTAAATCTTGTATACGTTCTCTCCGGGCTGCGGGGCAGCAACCAGTGCCGATTTTGTGATGGTGCAAAGGTAAATATCGCTGTCGATATTGATGAGGCCCAGGAATCCGTATGCTTCCGAGAGTTCCCTGTAGGAATCGTCTATAGCGTCGGCTGGGCTGAACTCCACAATCACCTTCAAGTCGTCGCTACGATTCTTCTTGTCTTTACTGTCCAGCTGTCTGAATAGCAAGGCGTGGTCCTCAGACGCCAGCGCCAGGGACCGGGGGTTGTTCTTGACGTAGACCTTCATCTCTCAACGGGCCCTGTCTATGCTTCCGACCTATAACAGGTTATGGCGGTTGTGTGATGCAGTATTGATGCTTGGTATGTGTGACCATGCACCCGGTGGGAGAACGCCTTATCGCCCGATATAGACATCACCCAAAGCTACAGTCTCGAGGCAACCAGGTGCACTGAATAACCTGAACCTTGAGGCTACTAGGCCGGTACGTTACCAATTGGCTGGAAATTGAAGGTTCCGATGAAGTTTGACAAGTTCGATTTCAACCATGGCACGGCGTATGCGGAAATGATGAAGCCCGAGGACCGGGAGAGGTTCTATGACCTCTGTGAAGCCTGCAGACGAGGAGATCTAGAGCAAGTCGAGCGACTGACGTCACTTGGAGTCGACGTCAACGCCGTGGACAACTTCGACTGCTCGCCGCTGATCCTGGCTTCCCTCTGTGGACACGAGTCTGTCGTGATTTTCCTACTACACAACGGCGCTATCTGCGACAGAGACACGTTCCAGGGCGAGCGCTGTCTGTACGGTGCTCTTACGGACCGGATCAGGACCATATTGCTGAGGTTTGACATTTCCAAGGCAGTGAACCAGGATCAGCCATTCGCAGCGCATCTCTCGGCCTTCTTACCCGGCAAGCCGCTAGCCAGCACGGACGACATCACAATTGATGCAAAGGATCTCTCGGGGACTGTTTCGTTCAGGCTGCACAGGTTCATTCTCGCTACCAGAAGCGAGTACCTTCGAGACCTGCTACACACAGAATCAGGACGGGACCATGCTGTGCTCGACATACATCCCGGCGTGTTCACCCATCTGATAGGACACATCTACCTCATTGACCGACCCATAGTCAGGCAGGACCCCAAGTGGCTTCTTTCAGTGCGAGACGGCGCAGAGGCACTCGGTCTACACGAGCTCGTCAAGGAACTTGACGACCAGCTCAACAAGGCGGTGCTTGTCAAGCGGCCAGGCGAGCGAAGAACACAGCTATTGTGGGCAGCCCGAACGCAATTCGAGAACTTTGTGAGCCAGCACGTGATAGCCAAACGACTCGTCACGGAAGCACCTCTATCCGCGGAAGAGCTGGTTCTCCTCGACTCCCCCATGTCCAGCCCAGACGTGATCCTCAAAGTCATTCTCAGCGAAGACGAGTTCGTCTACTATCCAGCCCACAAAACGATGCTGGTGCGGTCAGAGTACTACATGACCATGTTCAACTCTCCCTTCATGGAGTCCACAGCACAATTGCCAGTCATTGAGCTGCCAGTGTCCAGCACTGCCGTCGCCGACCTTGTTCTCAAGTACATTTACTGCGATAAGGCGCTGGTGCCCATTGACCTGGCGATGGATGTTCTCTACGCCGCTGACCTTCTCCTGATGGACAGGCTTAAGAGTATAGCCGCTATTGCGATATCCAACTGCGAGACGCTACCCGAGAGTTGCAACCTATACGAAGTCCTGAGAACAGCGTGGACGCTGAGAATCGACCGTCTCGAACTGTACGTTGCCAAAATCGTTGCCAACGATCTAGACGCATACATTGATCAACAAGAGTTTAAAGAAGTTGTCGTGGAAAGTGCTAACCGTATCCAAGCACGACAGCAAACGGATACTATCGAGCTTATCGACGACATTCGATATTATCTGTCTAAACTTTACGGCATCGACTTTGGCGGAGAAGTAGGCGAGGCTGTCCAGCCTGTGGACACCCACGGCAAGGTGGGAAGGGTCGAAGAGGACGAGTATATCACCGACTACGAACAGCAGTACAACAGGGCCCTAGATAAGATTGATTCACTCCTTGCCGAGCTGAGTCTAAGCGCATAAGCCGTGCATAATCCCAAACTGGAAACCCTAACCCAGAGATGCCTAGTTTAAAATCATGGGCAGGAGTCTAAGACATGCATCATGAACCAGTCGAGGGTTTCAGTTTACCCTTTCTCGAGACAATACGGTATGTTGGAGCGATGACGTCAAATATGAGCATCTCAATAACGCCTACTTTGTTTTGGCCGAGCTGCTAACCACTTCATGTGATGGAGCACTGTCAGTGAACCCCGGACCATCAGCATGTGAACCTGGTGGCCCAAGCCTATTCAGCTGGGTTGGCGGTTGTGAGACCGGGTCTGACCTGATACCTGCACGCGGGCTGGAGAGGCTGAAACGAGACAAAGCAAGGTTGTAGCTATAGTGTCTATATCATTGGCCAGGAGCCGTTTAAATAAACTTTTAAATGCAAAACGTGAATAAAAATGTTGTACAGCATGCAGTGTGCATTGGTAGATTAGTTCTTTCGCTTGAGCTTCTTTGATCTTTTTCTGAGAACCTTGTGCGACGCCGATCGTCTGACCCGTCGCGCATGCAAATTGGACTCGATTCTGACCATGAGCCATTCCTGGACCCCTTCCTGTAGCGGTGTAGAAATGATCCTTCCGATGATGTAGCAACCAGTGAACATAGACATGAGCACCAGCTGGATGAAAATCACGCTGAACGCCAACCCGGCGCAGGCAACGTGCCGAATGAGATCGCCAGATTTGAACATCAGTTGCGCCATCAGCCGTGGCCAGTTGGGGATCTCTTTGCGGATGTCGATGATAACCTGAGCTGACGGTAACAGTAGACGGATAGACGAGATTTTCTTGGCGATGAGGGGTAACAAATGCTTAAAATTTTCCGGCCGCGAAAACATGGACCACAGGAAGCGCATGAGCTCGTCCATGCCTTCCCGCGACGCTAGCGACTTGGCAGAGGTGGTAAGAATATCCTGAGTCATTTCCCATGATAGCACCGTTCCGCGAATATTGCCTGGTCTGTGAGGGCCCATAGTCGCGGTGGTAGTGGCCAGCTTCTCAAGATCCGCCACGTTCATGACGTAGATACTCTCTGGACGCAATTTCTTGATTCTGGGTTTCTCTCTTATGGTTGGAGAGTAGTCCTCTTCATCTGTAGTGGTAAGCCTGGCGTTGTCTGTTCGTGCTAGCTGCTGTAGACGCTCTGCTAGCAACTTGTCGGCCTGCGACCGGGCGTGCTCTCTAGGGGATTGTACGGAATCAACCGAGTTGAGGGACCACCTCTTTCGATCGTCGAGCTCAAAGCCCGGAGTCGTCGGCCTCGACCAGCCCGATTCCGACGAGGGGCTCATGATTTCCGCATCGCTGAAGCCCGAGCTCTCCTGGGAGTTGTAGCGTCGGTGGGTGCGGGTAAAATGGGCCATCACATTGTCGTGCTCTGTGGGGAACTTGAGAGTCAGCGAGCGGCGTTTCCGTTGGCTGGGGGTCTCGAATCTAGGCTCCCAGTCGTCTATTCCCAGGCCAATCTCGGAAATTCGGGGTTCCATGACATTTGAGCTGTTCATGAGTGTGGAATAAAAGAGTGAAACACTCGATTCAGGAGACAGAGGTAGGCGCCCGTAGCAGTTATTAGGTGGCGGTTGGAATTGGTAGCGCTGTGGTGTGTGTTTATGCGGCAGTGTTTTGATACCCCCTATCGAAATGTCGCTGGAGAAACCTCGCCTGTTCAGTCAATCCAAATGCTCAGATGAAACCCAAATCAGATCCGTGTTTTCTTGGATAAATGTGACGTGTGAAAAAATATAGTGTTTACTTTCGGGAATGAGGATCGTCTTGGTTATATACGGATACAGAAGGTTCAAATGGCTCTCCCACGTTTGCGCGCAGGCACAAAAAGCAAATCCTTCTCATACGGGGCCGTGAGGTACCCGCTCGTATACACGATTTGTAAAGCCGACAAAGAAATTGGGTTTGGGGCTATGAATAGCGCATGTGTGGAGTAGTGAGGGCGATTTGAACCAGCAAGTTCTTAAGCCGCGAAATCGCCGTATTTTCCATATTATATTGTGCGATATAAGCTAAGAAATTTAGTTGGCTAGTAAGTTACTACAGGGCCTGAAGCAGCGGCCACAGTTGAGAACAACCCTGTTGCCCGGAGAGGAAACCAAATAGATGGTCTGAGCGCTGAGACCTGGCGCTGCGAGTTGCCTAGTGCGTGCGGCAACAGGCGTGCGTGCGCTCAGTTAATATTACCACCGCCTGTCAGCTGGCATGGGCTCAGGCGCGGGGTGATCAGCTTATAAGAGGGGCAGCAAAAATTATTCGCAATAATGAACAGGCACCGGGTCAGTATGTCTGTGCCTAGCAGATCCGCAGATCAAGGCGGTGAGATCATTATGGCAGGGGTGATGATCTCTGGTTCTGATACATCGGTACCGCTCTATCCGCTCGCTGTTCGGCTTAGTTGGACGGCTAAATTGACCCACCGGTTTGTAGTCCATACGGTTCTCTCTGCGTGTGAGCTGCGTGAAATGAACTCGCAGACGCAGCCAGCCCCAGGCTCGGCGTGTTCTATCGGCGCTTCTATACGGCGATGCCACGGCTCTCTGACTTCAGAAATAGTTTAGGCGTATTTGTGAGTACCGCTTAGCACTTTCGAGTCTGTATCCACAGCAGAGTTGATAACCTTCAGTTAGACCGCGGGCGGATAGCGGCCCGAACGACCCACTTCCCGCTCACCCAGTCCTCGGCCCACCTTTTCACCCTGACAGCCACACGTTGGGCTGCAGCAGCGTTGGATCGAGCACGAGCAATCACGGGTCCAGTGGGTCCATGCATCTCCAAGACAGGGGTCAACAATGGAGGCGGGATGCACTTACAAGACAATGTTCACGTGCACGTCATCTGAGTCCCTGAATAGTGTGGGAGGTTCCAGCTACTCCTCATCACTCTCGTCGAATTGAAATCCGAAACCGAACCCCTGAGGCTGAGCAAGCTTTTGCCATTTCGTTTCTATCCCCTTCTCGATGTCGGCGAGTCCGTCGAGTGCCTCCTGAAGAGCCTCCGGGTATGCGGCTAGCTTGTTCACGAAACTGGAGTAGACGCCCTCACAGTTCTTGAAGCCGCTGATCTGCTGCGGCTTGTTCTTCAGAAAATTCAGCACCGTGGGCAGCTGCGGCTTGGACACAAAATTACCCGTCATGGCGAGCGACTCCTCCAGATTGACCACCAAGTGCCACCAGCCGGACGGCACGTGCATCACCTGGCCTGGCTCGCAAATGCCGTGATAGAAGCCGGCGTCTTCCTTGGCCTGCTCGTAGAACCCGCCTAGGAACCACTCAGCGATGGAGAATGGTGCCGTCACCTCATTCTCCTCATCGTCAGTAAGCACTCCAGGTGGCGGACTGTTACTGGGGAACATGATCCAGTACTTCTTGCCCGTGACAACAGAGTTCCACGCGCTAGTGCCATTAGGATCTTTGTGGAACGTGGAGCCGCTGTTTTTTGGGCCCAAAATGACCCATTGATGATCCGGACGCTCGCCTTTGAACAGCTCAAAGTAGTCTCTCTCCGGGCCAAAGATATGTCGCAACGGGACCTCGTATTCCTGCTTCAGCTTTGTCATCACCACATTGCCGCAGTCAAATAGATACAGAGGTGACTCATCTTGGTTCTGGTCCATGTATTCTCCGTATACACTCAGCTTCCAGTTCATGAACTCTTGTCGGAACTCACAATCACCGAATCGCTCTACCAACCCTTCTCTAGTCCAATTCGCTATCTTCTTCTCCAAGTTCACCATGAAAGGCTTCTTGTACCAGGTTTTCTCGTATTCCTCCACTGTCATTCTCTCCAGCAACGGAATCGTCCCTCCCGACAGGTCGATAAAGTCGGTATAGTCAATCTGCGAGCACTGGAATGGCCTATACAGATAGTCCGAAAAGACATTGCTCGCCTGGATAAGTGCCTCCTCCGTACTGGCCCAGAAAGTCCTTCGCCATGACCCCCACCACTTGTCTGGGGTCCGTTCATGTTCGTACATCATGGACTTCCACAGCTCGTCAAACCAGGCAAACGCATATAGCGCTCGGCAGCTATGTCCGACATGCAACAAATCTCGTGGTTCATTCAGCTCCTGTAGTATCTCCATGATGATTTCGTCTGGCAGGGCGCCTAAGTATGGCCCCAGGCTCTTGATCCGGTCACCTGCCTTACCATATATCATTTCATTGCCTTTCGGTCGAACGTTTAGTGGATGGGCTCTGATCACTGAGTGACTCTTCTTGGCTCGCTTGTGAGCCTTTGGCTCATTATCAGTTGTCATGATAGCGATGAAGCGATGAGGCCTATCGTGATATTTTTCAGAGCGCGTGCAGTATCACTGGTCAAGTTCCTACGCCGTTTTCTGAGCCAACTGGTGACCACAGCATATTGCCCACGGAGGAAACAGTATGAACAGCTTTATGACTATGATGACTATGTACAGTTATTTTCGTTACTTTCGCTTCGGGGTTACGGGCAGTGTGTTTGGTCGCTTATACAGGTAATCCTTTTCCTTCAGCTTCTTGTCGTGGTCGGACAACACCTTGCCTGGATACAGGATTCGCTCGTCAACTGGATCAAGGTTCTCTTCGTAGACGCTTCCGGGCTTGATGGAAGCATCCTTGGCCTGCTTATCGGCCTGTCTCCATAGTCGCTGGATCTGAGCGACACAATGCATGCAAAGAGTGTGTGCACGCTTGTAGTTTCCGCACGACGGACATCGGTTGAGGTTGTTTAGCTGTTTGATTTGCTTGTTTCCGGACAATTGTCTGTTTCGTTTTCGTCTGTGAGAAACCTTCTTCTTTGGCGCGGCCAGGACCAAGCCATCCTCAACTTCCGGAACTCGCAGGGTGATGGAAATCGACGGTAGCGAAGATAATGATGGCAATGTGGGTAATGCTTGTCTTAGGTCCGCTAGGGACCGGCCCAATGTTCGTAGCGACATGTGTGTTTGATTTGTGTGATGTTAATTTTTCACGTCTCGAAGTCCCAGCGCGCAACCTGTCACTCGAGAGATGGCGGATATCAGCGGTCAGCATTGGAAAGAAGAGCCTCTAATCACTCGCCTAACGCTTCTACTCGAGCATTCATCTTCTCGGGACTGGATCTGATAATTATCAAATGTTGGTTCCTAACAATAGGACCACGCCAACACTTATGCATGCGCGTTAGCTCATAACGCTGATCGCGGTTGGAGACACTAATTATCGATCGTCAAACGTCTAATCTCTGTGGAATGAGCGGCGCTTCATCAGTGGGATCCTTGCTCCGGCTACTACGTTCAGGGCTTGACTGTTAACTCGCTAGCAGAATCCCTGATTATTGCCGAGACTGCCAACCCATGTCGAATCACGTGATATTCTTCCAGGGCAAGGGTATGTCTTGACCCTGAAATGGGTGAAACTAACGCGCTGCCCCCTAGTCTTCTTCTGACGTGTTAAGCGCCGACCCCAGACCTATTTCTTTTAAAAACCATCAATTTTTATCTAGAAAAAAACACAAACGGATATGTCGACCATCATCCAGCCTAGCGCCCCCGTTGGATTCGATTCCATCACCTCCCAGATTGAAAAGCGTCTGCTTAAGCGCGGGTTTCAGTTCAACCTCATGGTTGTGGGCCAGTCCGGATTGGGCAAAACCACCTTCATCAACACTCTGTTCGCCAGTAAGCTGTCCGAGTCTAGCGGCCGACGAAGCGCCCTGGAGCCAGTTGGTCGAACCAGTGAGGTTCGATGTATCTCCCATGTTGTGCAGGAAAACGGTGTCCGACTCCGACTCAACATCATCGACACTCCCGGCTACGGTGACCAGGTCAACAACGAAAAGTGCTGGGACCCCATTGTCAAGTACATCAAGGATCAGCACTCCCAGTACCTGCGAAAGGAATTGACGGCACAGCGAGAGAAGTACTTGCAGGACTCGCGAGTTCACTGCGTCTTGTTCTTCATCCAGCCAACCGGCCACGGCCTCAAGCCAATTGACATTGTTGTGCTCAAGAAGCTCTCCGAAATTGCCAATGTTGTTCCAGTCATTGCCAAGTCCGACTCTCTGACCTTGGCGGAGCGACACGCCTTCAAGGAGACCATCCAGCAGGAGTTTGCCTTCCACAACCTTAAACTATACCCCTACGATAATGAAGAGTATGACGACGAAGAGAAAACCATTAACGACCAGATTAAGCAGCTGATACCATTTGCTGTGGTTGGCTCCGATAGACTCATCAACGTCAACGGACGAGAAGTCCCAGGCCGAAAGAATCGATGGGGTCTGGTCAACGTCCTCGACGAACAGCACTGTGAGTTTGCTTACCTGCGAAGCTTCCTCATCTCAACTCACTTGCAGGACCTGATTGACACCACCGCTCACATCCACTACGAGTCCTTCCGATCAAAACAGCTTATGGCTCTCAAGGAGAACTCTGCCCCTCAGGCTGAGAAGCCAGCTCCACCATTGCCTGCCGCCAACCCAGTCCCAGTTGCCGTCGTTGCCGTTCCTGCCGCTGCTCCAGCTGCTCCAGCTTCCCAGGTCAACCGGGTGCTGCCTCCAGGTCACGCTCCATACAGCAACTCTAACGGCTTCAAGAAATAAGTTAAAGGCTTCGGAACAGCCAGGTAATTGCTATATAATGCTCAATGAATGAATGTGCTTTTGAAGTTGCACCAGTGTTGCGCGGACAACAATGCTTGCTCTCGGGATGCTATTTTTATCGGTGCTCGATTCCCATGTTGCTCTCCTAATGGTCCTCTTTATGTACGGTTCCGTGTTTGCTTCGTTTGTTTGTGTCTTGGATTTTTGTGTGTTGCTATTAGATCGGTTGACGTGTTTGCCTGTTGGGGAGCTACCCCTCACTGATCACCACCACCCCTCTGTTTACATGAAATATCATCTCATCGGCACTTGTTCATTCTTCACCTAATCCAGCTAATCCATAATTTCCAATACCATGAAGGCATACTTAACGGTCCTATATTCAGACGACTATCTGCCCGGGGCCCTCGTGCTAGCTCGTCGCCTGCAGGAGGTGAGTGACCAGCGAGATCCGGTCAAACGGGCCATCCTGGTTACGAAAGCGGTCAGCTGCAGTGCTGTCGAGGAGCTCAAGGAAGTCTATGATGATGTTCACTCGGTTGAGTCAATCAGCAAGGTGGGCCCCGGTTGCGGAGAGCTGCTGGGACGACCGGAACTAGATAGCACATTCACCAAGATTCAGATATGGAATACGCCCTACGACCAGGTGGTGTACCTAGACTGCGATGTGCTGCTACTGAGAAACGTTGACGAGCTTTTTGAATACGGACGAAGCGATGCCAACTGGATCGCAGGTAGTCCCGATATCGGCTGGCCTGATATCTTCAATTCTGGAGTTTTTGTGTGCAAGCCTGATCCTCAGGTGTACCAGGGTCTCGCGAGCATGGCTGAGAAAGGCGTGTCGTTCGATGGAGGTGACCAGGGTCTCTTGAACCAGTACTTTCAGGAAAACTGGATTCGATTGCCGTTTACCTACAACGTGACGCCGTCGGCTGGATACCAATACCGGCCTGCGTTCAATTTCTTCCAGAAAGACATTGCCGCCATGCACTTTATCGGGTCTACCAAGCCCTGGAACAACCACGGCAGCCAGGACAGTTTTGTCCAGCAGTGGTGGGCCGCCTACCGCAGGCATCATCTGGGCGGTCAAACTCACGATACACAGCAGGCCACTGAGTCCAAGCCTGCTGCGCCAGCGGCCCTGGTAGCCCAGCCAAAGGAATACGAGAAAATCCCTGATTTCTCCAACGTCCCCACCATCCAGCCCAGCGCCGACAGATGGGACGCCACTAGATGGCGGCCACCGCGAGACAGCAAGCCGGAGGCTGGCTCTCTTCATTTCGAGCATTACGCCAACGTCTGGGATACCGGAAACCAACAGCCAAATCGCCCTTCACAGTGGAGCCAGCCAAAGTCCGAGTCCGTTGCAGAGCACAAACACTGGCATGGTAGCTCAAAGAAGGTCGAGTCTCATCGAACCTGGCCCGATCCTAAGCCTAATCTTCATCACCACCACGAACACAAGCATCATCATCATCATCACTATCATCACCATAAACCGCACCACGAAGAGCATCACGTGCGATTCGTTAGCCCACCTGCTCTCTCACCCATTGAGGCGGCTGTGCGTTCGCCTGTACAACCCGCTAGCCCGCAGAAACAGCTGCAGCCCTGGGAAAAGATCAACACCAGGCCAGAGAGAGTGTTCCCAACTGTTGAGACTGTTTCTCTGCCTATTCCGGCGCTGCCTCTCAAGCCAAAGGAGACTGCTTTGAAGCAGCGAGAGCTGATTACCAAGGAGCCGCAGGCAGCAAGAGCAGACAAGCAGGCACCGTGGAACTCACACTCTAGGACGTCTTCTGAGCGTGTATTCCCTGGTATCGCGGCAGCTTCAAAATCTGTTCCCGTCGTATCCCCTAAGCAACCCAGTGAGCGGGTGTTTCCGGCGGAGACAGCTCCTGGCCGAGTGTTTTCGCCAACAACTGAGCCAAAGCGAGTCTTCCCGATAAATCAATACTCGCCACCTGGAATGAACCCGCCGCTAGAGGGCTCTACTCGTCAAGCCAACACCGCTTCTAGTGCGCCTGGACGAATTTCACCCGGGCCTAGCGTGTCGCTGGGCTCGCCTGTGGAGGTGCCGAATGAAAAATCCGTTGTCGAGGCCAATCTCCAAGCCACGCACGATTCTCAGTACACCAACGCCTGGGACAGCGACAGGTCTATTCAGGGCTACGTTAGTTCACACATTCGACGGTCCTCCGCCGCGTCACTCTTGGAAGCTGATCAGGAAGACCAGCCTGAGGCAACTCCAGGCGATTACTTTTCCTTCCCTTCAAAAAAAAAGCTACTGCCGGTGACGCCCAATGCTGTCCCTTCACCGAACCCGTCCCCACGACCATCCATCGAGGAATTGAGACAGTCTCTTCCAGAGCGGTTCACCTCGATGATTTTACAGCCTCAAGCGAATTCAGCTTCGTTCGCTTCCAAGTGATAAAATGTACAGATACCATCATTTCAGCATCAGAAAAAAGTAGCACAGCTACAGCAAGACTTATTGTACAGCAACAGAGTATGATAGCGTCATATGCAAAGGCATCAAGCCATGTATTAATATAATCTAATATTTTCGTTCGTTCCTTGTTTCTGAATTCAAAGCACAGGTGTCGGAGGCCGAACTGCTAGTTGATGGGTATTTTTGTCCTGAATTCTCAGTTCCGAATCAAACGCCAATGCTACACCATTGAGGGCGGTGGAATAGTCTGCGGAATGTCAGTAGTCGACGCATTAGCTGATGAAGCAGTCGAGGAGGCTGAACTCTCTGGCTCTAGTCCCCAGTTGTAGCGTATCGCCTTTAATATCGCTAAATCTTTTATCACCATTGTCCCTGAGTAGCCGTAGTTTTCGAACCGGCCTTCCTCCGGCTCGGGCTCGGGGGGCGAAAACTTATTGGCAAACATGCAAAACTGTAGAATCATAGCGACTAGGTCCCACGCCACCAGTTGCAGCGGTCCGCTGGGTTGGTCGCCTATAAACTCAATCGTCAGTCCACCGTGGAGCCAGGAAGTCTGTGGCGGCGACAGTAAATGGTATGCGATGCTTAGAATGTTGTACAATGCGATGAAACCAATCAACTGCTGTTGCGTGGGTTCGAACGGGTTCGCTATTAAATGTGTCGGTGAGAGGAAGCTTATCTGTAGCAGAGTACCTACTACCAGTCGTATCGTGAGCGCATCGTGAAGGTAGATGATGATGTTTTGAGCGTATAACAGGGCGTTGAATGAGTGCGCCAGGTGACGGCAAAAGTACTGTTTCCTTCGGCGAGTCAGGTCAAGCATGAGGTTCCATCTAGCGTTGGGTGCGATAACCGCGCACGTTATCAAAACGCGCACGTTATCAACACGTGAGTGCGCAGCCAACAGTCTCTCGATTCTGAGACCAGCGCCATAATCAGCAGTTGAATAGAAGAGTTGATGTGGGGAGGAAATGGCAAGAAAAGATGCGCATTGAGAAGCTGTAAATGTCTGTGGAGTAGACCTGATCTTTATATATATTCGATCTAGCTGGAGTGGGTACTCAATACAATTCTATGTTGCTTATGTTTCTGGTGGCTGTTCGAGGACTTGCTTATGAATCTAAGAGAATTTCAAAAAGGTCAACTTTTTATCGCCTTGTTTATGATAGGCTTGCCACTAGCCGTACGTGGCTGTCGCACGTACACAAGTGCATGTTTTTGGAGTACTCCAAAATATTCCTTTACGCACCGTAATATGAATTGAGCGGCGACAATGCTAGTCATCGACAAGCTGGGCAGCAGAACAGTGGCATTAGCACGTGATAAAACACAGGCCGGGTGCATATTCAGGATGTCTCGACTGATTATGACATTGATTGAGCTGAATCACGATCTATAGCAATCAAGTTTCTGAAAACTAAGTCTGAGTATAGATATATATGCAGGGGGTGTAATATACTCGTTGCCACACACTGGCTTAGGATGTTCACCTTTGGCCGTGGCTCAGAATGCATATGTCAGCTGAGCAGTGAAATGATATAAATAATCTTTCAAGAATTTCTTGACCTAGTTATGGAGTTTTCCACTTACGAGAACGTTCAAATTTCCAACATCGCCTGTCTATACACCTGGATATATATTTTTATTTTAGTTAGTTCTGGTATGATTTTGGCGGCCGCGCCGCATGCAGTGCACCAAAATATCAACTTTCAAAAAGTCGCAGTTACGGAATTCTCCATTTCATCTCTATCACAGATCGATGTAAACAGCTCACGGCCGCACGGCACTGTTCATCGCTGTTTCGCGTTCTGGTGAATGGAGGTGCATGCGGCGGTCTTTGCCCGGCCGGTTGCATTAAATCAGAGCATCTCGATCTACGCATCGTTATCAATATATACCGACATGTATCCTAACGATTGCCTGGAAAACTACAAGTCCGGCCAGCTCTGTTACATATATATTCATTTGATAATCTCATTAGTAAATACTCGATATAACATTTAGCGCCGGGCAGGGTCATTGAGTGAATAATGGTCATAAGTGTGTCATTTATAGGTTCGTTAGTCGATTTAAGTTGGCCCCGATTAAGCCCATCGACCCAGTAGCGCCATCAAGCCGGCACCAAGGACCATGAAGCCGTATGCCGACAGAATTCTCGACATTGGCGCAGTCTTGAACTCTCGCGAATGCAAAAACTCGTTAGCCACCAGCTCCACGAGACCGGTGTACAGCAAAATACCCGACGAGATGGAGTCGAATACGCCATTGGTGATGAGCGCCGTTCTTCCGCCTGCAGGATAAGACGTACGCACGCCCAGGCCAATGGCGATAGCGATAGGAGTAGTCACGCCGAACGCAGCGCCCAAAGCCCACGGCACCCAGCTCTTAGTGTCGGGCCACGGCGCTGTCGCCAGGCGCGTGCCAAGGCCTAGCCCTTCAAACATCTGGTGGAAGACCAGCACAATGTAGAGGGTGTCAAACTCCTTTCCAGAAACAGCCAGCGTCAGGCCAACAAAGACTGAGTGAAAGATAATACCGAATTCTAGAAACAGAATTCCACCGAGCTGCGAAGCCACATTGTGGCTTGTGTAGCTCTCCGTGTCTGTCCCGACCTCGTAGTCGTTCTGAAGGCCTGCGTCGTTGCCACGCTTGTCCAGCTCATCGGGAGTGCCGGGTGTCGGGCCGTCAGAGTGTGTGTGAGTATGAGAGTGAGAGTGGGCTTCGGCTGGCGAGAAAGAGCCGCCTAGGCCGGTCGGGCCGTGGCTGTGGCCTATGCCCCGCTTCTCCAAGTATTTCTGCGACAGAAGCTCTACCAGAAAGGTGATGAACATCACCAGAAGACAGATGCCAAACGCGTATGGGTAGACCTGCCAGCCTTCACCGAGACACTCGGTGCTGAGGGCCTCGTTGGCTGGCTGCAGCAGATGAATCAACGAGGTTGCAATGATAACTCCGGAACCAAAGTATTTGGCCATGAAGAAGAGATATGGCGGGAATATCTTGTGTAGAACCGACGACGACGACCTCGACGTCATGATGGGGAACACGGCGCCAAAAGTGCCGGCAATCAGAATGACAAAAATTGACGACACTCGAAGACCGGTTCGGCCGTCGTAGTCATTATCAATGGGACAGCCTCCGTCCATTGTTAGTCCAGCGAGCCTAACAAAGGTTTCCCTGTGCTATGGCCCTTAGTTGGTCCTGACGAGTCTTTTGTAAACCGAGAACTTGGTCTGAGGTCAATCTGTTGACGTGAGGAGCCAAAACTGGTTTTTTAGCCTTAGCGCTTATAAGCTGAACCCTGGCAACTAATAATAACCAAAACCCTTGATGCCAACGATCAACGATTGTCCGATCGCCAATTAATCAACCAGGGAATAAGGAGCGCTGGAGATATTCGGTAAATAAGCAGTAGCTGATTGTTATAGCCGATAATCTATTAGCTGATGCCTAATACCACCGACAAACCCCGGTTTATAAATGAGTGTCCAATGCAATGCTTTTTTTTTTTTGCCATGCTTACTCCACCTTGGAGGTTAACCGCCAAGGTGCATGTCACAATAAGCGCGCCTCGTAACCTTAGCCTTAGTGCATCCATCTCAAACTTCTAGTCTCCCAGCCCGGCCTAGTTCAATCGCTTGGAATCTGCAGTAAACAGTGCCTCGCCGTCATCCTCCGCTACCGAGTGGTCAGTTTTCGCTTTTCTTAGAACCTGTCTTGTAGCATAGCCCAAGGCTGTCTCCAAAACACCTGGCAAAACGTTGCCCAGAGACTTACATAGACGCAGTAAAAGTCACAGGTCACAGTTACACCGGTAAGCCACTCGATACAGCCTCGATCGGAAAACCGTTTCCATGCTTGGCTCGATCAATAATTTTTGTTCATCTCGGACAGACTACAGATAAGATAGCCAAGGTTAGCCAAACTTTAACGCTATCATGACGCAACACCTTGGAGCACGGCGCTAGAACCGACGTTTATTATGACGGCTATGCAAGGGTATGCACACAGCTCGATTGAAGCTCTCCGCCGTGAACCACAGCGATTACTGGCAGCGAATCGAAGCGATTGTCTCAAAATTCACATGATTGATCCAATTCACTTCCAACACAATTTAGTGGCTTTTAGTTCGCCTGGTGGGGTAATGACACTAGCCTTAGACTCGCATCAGAAATCAGTAACCATCAAGGTACGTGCGTAGATCAGACCCGCTCAAGCCCTGGTCTCACTCCACCGCTGCAAGAGGACAGAGGCACTAGGTCTCTCCTCGTTGGTCCCTCGGAGATGCCTCACAAAATGGCCCTTCTCAAACTGCTGCCCCTGAAGCACGTCACCGTCGTCGTTATAGGCACCAAGGTACCTGTGTGGTACCACTGCCATTTTACTCAGTATCACGGGATGCCACTGCACCATATGGGTAAGCGAGGCCTCCAGCGTGCTATCCGCTGTTTGAGTGGCGTGGAACCCGTTGTACATGCGATGCAGGGGATCAGTCCAGTACCCTACCAGCACCCTGCCATATAGCTGGTCGTTGGTGAGTAGGAAAGAGGACGTGGAAATACCTCTGTCGTTCTGGGTGGCAATGAAGTGGACCTGGCTCGCCGGCACCCAGTTGTATGTGTGGATGATACTTTCT
Source organism: Blastobotrys robertii (assembly GCA_030564385.1). Taxonomy (NCBI): domain Eukaryota; kingdom Fungi; phylum Ascomycota; class Dipodascomycetes; order Dipodascales; family Trichomonascaceae; genus Blastobotrys; species Blastobotrys robertii. The sequence continues at coordinate 137,193 of JAJLUQ010000016.1, forward strand.
GGCGGGATGATGGCCACGTCTCTCATAATAATTTTCTCGAGCTTCTTCTTCTCCAGCAGCTGGCTTGAAATATCGAAGTCGGGGTCCTCAATTCTCGCATCCTGGTCTAGCCACCAGATCCACGGACTCTCCTCGAAGGCCACCATAGCCTCACGAATTAAATTCAGCTTGGCGAAAGCAGCAGCATTGCCCTGGTACCCATGGGAGAAGTCCTTCATGTACCGTGCATACAAGCCGTACCCGTGCTTGTGGGCATACGCAATTCGGTCCTGGAGAACCAGATTCAGGTACTCAGGGGAGTCGTCGCTGTTCAGGCCCAATACCAGGACAATCTTGGGCGCAGGCCCAGAGTAGATAATAGAGTGCTTGGCACTATTGACAGTAGTACCATCCGACAGGGTTATCGTCTGACTCGCCTGGTATTGTTGGAGCTGTTCTAGCTCCGGAAACACAAACGGCGTCGTGGAGAACTGCACAGTCTCCGCTCCGGTACGTATTCGATTCTTCTCGGAGTCCTTCCAGTACTTGCCGACAACCAATGCTCCGTAGGCCTGACGCTGCTGAGAGCTGCCCCCAATCATGAAAAGTAATGTCAAGCTAATCAGAACAGCCAAGAGCACTCGCTGTAGGCTTCTACCGCCAGCAGTCGGTTTACTAGAAAAGGCGCTCTTCACATCATTTCCAGAGGGAAGGATTCCCTTCTTTGGTTTTGTTTCGCTCGGAAGTGCTGAGTGCATTTTTGAGGAGGTCTGTGACGAATCGTGATCTGGCCTGATCTATAAGGGTCCAACCCCGGCTCAACAGCTGATCGAGCACTGAATCTAATACCGCAAAGCCTAACCAACAAGCTTATTCAACCGATCCAGCTAAACCCTGCAACTGTCGCTAGCCGCCTTGTTTCACCAATTAGCCGCCCGACGCTACCAAACCGCCCGGACAACTCGCTCTTCTGGGACGTTGTTCTCACGTAATCCGATCCACGTGATTAATCCTCCAGACAGCTCTATAGAGAGAAATCTCAATCCTCTAGGGTATAGGTATCAAAGTTTGTTCAGCGTAATGTGACGTGTGTGTTGTTGCGATGCTGCAGGTAGGGTCCATCGAACCTTTTCCAAATTTGGAACAACAATAACGCTACCGGGTTCGAGCCGCGCGTGCCACCTTATTATTTGACCACGCTCTAGGAATTATTTGGTTACAGTTCATCAATAGGTTCACAGTAAGGCTCTAAATACCCCGCATCTAATAACTGGTGATACGTGACTGGCAGGTGATTAGCTAACTATAACGAGAAATAATACCGCGTGTTGTGAGTGACGTCATACGCTCGACGAACGATCGTCACAAATAATACTGCTACCTTTCCGTATACTGTGTATTAGCTACAAAACGTACTGCCTCATTAGAAGCGTTAAATAGTTAGATCTACGACTAAGCGTCCTTCATTTCGACATCCTTGTCTGTCTTTTTCTCCTTGTCTTCGTCCTTTTTGTCGTCCTTGTCATCCTCATCGTCGTCGTAATCTTCGTCCTCGTCTATCTTTCGTTGCGGCGCCTCAACCACTTCGGGTTTTGTCTCCGGCGTTGGCTCCGGTTCTTTTTCGCTGACTGTAGTCTCGGCAACCGTAGTCTTAGCGGTGACGGGACTCTTACCATTAGTACTTGGACTTTCCGTGTCCTCCTTCTCCTTCTCGGTCGACGGCCTCTTGATTGGCTCCTTGTCTTCCCACTCGCCCTGGCGCTTCTTGATGCTGCTGAGGGTGGTGCTCTCGTTGGCAGGCGCGTCTGTTAGACTCGAGATGGGCGCGAGCTTGTGCGCGGGCTCCGCGTTCAGGATCGTCGCGTGTTGGTCCTTGACCGGCGGCGGTGCGACCATGGCGGCGAGCGGAACGGCTTCGGTCCGCGGCGGCCCGTTAGGCGGTCCGTTAGGCGGCGCAAGCTGGTGAGCGTGCGGTATCGAGACCGGCGTGCTGGAGGGTGGAGCCGGTGGCCCCTGCGCTGGCGGTGCCTGCGTGTTCGGAGGAGCGTGGGGGTACTGCGGCGGTGGGGGCAGGGCCTGCCCGCTCATCGGCGATTGCTGTGGCAATGGGTGTCCGTGTGGAGCTGGTGGAGGGGCGGTAGCCGGGGCGGAGGGGTGTCCGGCGGCGGGCGGTAGTGGCTGGCCTGGGTGAGCCGGCTGGCCCTGGTGCTGCTGCTGGTCCCAGATGGCGCCTGGCGGCCCCGACTGGTACGCCTGGGGGTTAATGTCCTGTGGCCGAGGAGGCGGGACGGCGCCGGCGGGCGGCGCCGCTCCGTTTTGCGCTGCTCTTAGCTGTTCTAGACGCGCCTGAATCTGAGGGTTGTTTGGATCCAGCTCAGCAGCTCGCTGGTACGCGTCCATCGCGTCCGTAACCTGGTTGTTGCACGACTCGTACAGGGTGCCCAGGTCGTACCAGACTTCAGAAATGTATGGGTTGAGCCTGATGGCACGCGAGTACGCGTCGAGTGCGTCTCTGTACTGGTTGATCTGGTAGTACAGCACACCGATCGAGCACCAGAACGTCGGGTTTCGTCCGTCGCGGTACACGGCCTGCTGATAAGCCTCATAGGCTTTGTTGTACTTGAGCTGGGCCATGTAGCATCGACCCAGCAGGTACCAAGACTGCGCGTCTTGGGAGTCTGCCTCGAGCGATTTCGTGAGGTAGCTGATAGCGAGGTCCTGATTAGAGAAGGCAGAGCCCTGCTGGTGGTACAGCCAGCCGAGCTGCTGGAGCACCTTAGAGTGTTGTGGGTTCTCCACGAGCACTCGCTCGTAGGCTTCTCGCGCCAGCTGGTACTCCTTCTGCTGCTCGTGGACGTGTCCAATCTGGAACCAGATGTCGACTTCGGTGAGTGGACGTGGAGGGTTAGGTAGAATGTATCGGAAACATTCTAACGACTGAGGGAACTTGAACTGCTGCTTGTAAATGATTCCCAGTCTGAAGTAAATTTCGTTGGCCTTCTCAAAGTTCTGGTCCATCTCGATCACCTGCGAGAACGCTTCCTCCGCGTACTCGAGGCTGCCATACCGGTCGTACAGGATACCAATGCCATACCAAAGCTTGGGGTCTTTCGGGTTTCGCAGGTGGTAGAGGGCCTGCTGGTACGCGGTGTAAGCCTTCTGGAGGTCGTCCATCATGAGATAGCAGTGACCGAGCGAGCCCCATGTGTCGCCGTTCTCCTGATCGAGACTGAGAATCGTCTGGTAATACTCAACAGCCTTGCCAAAGTGCTCCTTGCCTCGGTAAATATTGGCTATGCTGGACAGCGCGGGGATGTAGTACGGATTGTGCTTGAGAGAGTTGTCGAAGCACTGAATGGCACGCTCATGCTCGCCCAACAGGTCGGCTAGCTTGCCGCTGGCAAGCCATATCTCCGCGTTGGCTGACTGCATCTTCTGTAGCACTGAATTCTCCTGCGTCTGGCCCTGGGGCGGTGCCGCTTGGGCAGCCTGGCTCGTCGGAGCAGCCTGGCCTGGCGAGCTGGTGCCATTCACGCCATTAGGTTGGCTCAGCAACGGTTGGACGTGCCCGTTGCTAGCTCGAACGTGTGCTAGCGACATTTCAATTCGCTTCACGTGACTCGTACGCGCGTTGTTAGACTGCTCGTGTCTTGTTGGACTGGTCGTCTGTGATACACTGGTCGTGTCGTACCCCTACGCGTGTTGTTTGCGCTAGACGGTGGTGGTGTCGTGCCGATGCCAGTGAAAGAAGAAAAGTACCCGTTGGTGGAGAGTTTGCTTGGGAGTTTGCCGGTCTGACATGTGCGCAGGCCCAGGTTGTACGTCGCTGCAGCCGCATGCGTGCCACCCACCCTAAAACACGTTATCAAACGATGACACAATCAATTTGACACAGTCTAAAATTATATACAGGTTAGGGTTGCGCGCTGACTCCAGGCGACACTCAGACGATTCTCAAGGCTATCACGAGCAGCAGGCACCAGCTTAAAAATCAGCTTCTGGTTGTTTAGCCCTAGTAAGTTCTGGTAGTAAGTGCTGGTAACACCGATACCAGTCGTTCTATAGTGCGGCAAGTTTCTGCGCAAATTGGCTGTTGCGGGGTAGATTAGATCCATATTAGCCGAGATGAGGTTTTCTGGAGCAAGAGACTGTGCGAGATTCAGCATTGAGTGAGTGTGGTGTTACTCACTCACATTCCTCCTGCTCAATAGATGCGGAGCCAACTCTTGCAGCCACTCAGTCTTAATTGGCGAGACCATCCTCGCGTAACCCTTCGTCGTGAACACGTACTCCATATACATGATGCAGTCTATCTTGGAGCCAAAAATCATCGAGCTGGGGTGAATATTCAACGCCTGACCAGTCAACACGGTCTTGAACGTTCTGTCAGCCAGGCCAATGGCTGTATTTGAGACGAATCCAGTCAAGAAACACCGCAATATGTCGGTGGCCTTAACTCGCTCCAAATCACAAGGCTCCACTGACAGGTACCGTCTCAACTGTTTGATTACCAGGCCAACGTTTCTCATGGCTCGGTAATTGAGTCCCACTGACTTGCACCATTCCAACTGGATCTTCTTTCCCTCACCTTCTTGCAGAGTATTGTAGGAATTCCACATCTCCAGCAACATGATTAGGTCTCCGTACTGTCTGGCCCCTGTAAACAATTCGTGTCGCTTCTCGTTGACCTCATCTCGCTTATCTGCAGGCGGGTTCACCAGCAGGTCCTGAACCGAAATGCACGCGGTAATAACGATAGCCGCCTCTAACAGCGCCTCATCTTGTCTTGCGCTGATGAGCACAGCGGCCAGCTGTGGCGGCAAGGGTAATTTGACGAGTTCATGCCCCAGCGGCGTAATTTTGCCGTTGTCATCTAATGCCTTGAGCCCGTATAGTTTGATTAGCGCGGCCATAATCGCCTTCTTGCCTGGCGACTGTACCCAGTCGAACCCCAGCACATCGTCGATGCCGGCTTTCTTCAGCATCAGAACGGTGCTGGAAACGTCGCAACGCGTAATTTCAGGCTCTGTCTGACCAGACAGCTCATTCTCGTACGTGTCTTCTGTGTACAGCCGGAATACCTTACCCGGAGCCTCTCGGCCTGCCCGACCCATTCGTTGCGCTGCACTAGCTTTCGAAATGGCCGTAGTAAGCAGAGTGTCCAGGCCGAGGTCGGGCTTCCACACCCGGATCTTTCTCAGACCCGTGTCCACCACATATCGCACGCCGGAAATGGTTAGCGAAGTCTCGGCAATATTGGTGGCGAGAATAACTTTTCGCCTGTTTGGGGGTAATTTCTCGAATGCTTTCTGCTGGGCTTCAACAGACAAACTCGCATAAAAGGGAAGCGCGACCAGCAGTGGAGCCTCCCTAGGCAGTTGTGGACTCAGCCTGTTCAGCTGCTCCACACACGACTCAATCTCCTCCTGACCGGGAAGAAAGACCAATATATCGCCAGGCGTCTCTGCGCTGTTGATCTGACAAACACAGCTCACCACTCCCTCCACGATATCGTCCAATGGACTGTTCAAGTACAATCTCGAGACCGGAAACATTCGTCCCTCCACGTACAGAATCGGAGCGTCGAAAAACTGACTGAACTTGTCCGCGTCCAGCGTAGCAGACATGATCACCAGCCGTAGGTCAGGCCGCCTTGATCTCAGTCGCTTCAACAGACCCATCAACACATCAGTGAGTACCGTCCGCTCGTGCGCTTCATCAAGAATAACCGTGGTGTACTTCTTTAGGTCTCCATCCAGCATCAGCTCCCGCATCAGCATACCATCAGTCAGGTACTTGATCTTGGTATGCTGTGAGGACATGTTTTGAAATCTAACCGAGTAACCAACCGTACTGCCTAGCACAGAGCCGGTCTCTTCGCTTACTCGCTGGGCAAGGTTCATGGCAGCAACTCGTCTAGGCTGAGTAACTGCAATTCTTTCCTTGGGATCATTACTCAAAAGTAGCTGCGGGAGCTGCGTAGACTTTCCACTACCAGTCTCTCCAATGAGTACTGTCACCTTCTTTTCCAGGATATTCTTCATGAGCTGCTCCCGACTTTGGTATATGGGCAGCGCTTGCCTTTCTTTAAACCGCAGATGCTTGATGTGCTTTAGGTTCGTGAGGTTGACTCTGGGCCTCTCTCGTTCGTCCTCGCTGTCTGAAAAGTTGACAACTTTTGGCTTCCCATTCCTGACTTCCTTCTCACTGGACGAGGATTCGCTGTGGAACTTGAGATCGCCTTCTGAGAGCACCGCATTGCCGTTTTCGAGCTCTTGGAGTCGGTTCAGGCTCAATGGCCCAGGCATCGACCGGCGCTTCTTTTTCTTGCCATATGTTTTGACATCCGCGTGGCCGTTTTGCTCCGGCGTATCTATCGACGGCTTATCGTCAAACTTTGTGTGGTGTTTTGGCGGCATATCGATAACCGTTGATAAAAATTTCGATATGAAATTTCAGTGGTGCCATGATTAGTAAGCGGGGATAGAGGACGTTACTAAGCGCGGCGCATCAACGGTGCCGGGTTAAGAACTTCAGAGGGTCCTTGAGTTTTCCAAGCCCAGAGATGAACACAGATGCTTTTAGAAATGTTAAGCTGCATACTGCCTATAGCATCTAGGATACAAATGATAGCCGTCAAGTTCTGTCGTCCAACGACGCAACCGTAGAATTTAACGCTTATCGCTGCCAGACATTGACTCTCAAAATGGAAATCTGGGCACATCGCATCTAGGCGTATCAATTTTCATCTGCGAACCTTAACATCTAATAGGCGTAGACGCCTCAGTCACCACGGCGCCCGCCTCCGGATTAGGATAAGGTGGCTAGTCGAATGGCGCCCTTCCACCATCTACAAATACTATGCCAACTATCTTACACTATACACGCTGACAACACATGGATAAAGATATAGACAGAAATACAAATTGACTGGAGAAATTTAATTAACCATTGTTGCGGCTGTGCTGAGGTAATTAGTTCACCAAAGACGCGCTCCCAGCGCGACGGATTTAGCGCCCAGCCATTCAAGCCTCTTTCATCGCGAGCAAGCCCCCGGCCTATTTCAGTTCATTTCGCCCGCTGCGATTTCTTCCTAGACATTTTTTCACCACGTTACACTTTGCTTGAGTCAGATTCCACAAACGCGATATTAACCTTACCGGACAAGGTAAGACGGCCATAACCGAACGACAAGGCTAAGAGGACATTAATCACAGCTAAAAGGACATTAATCAGGGCGATATCAAATTTAGGTCACTCGCTAAGGACAGCAATATCAACGCTCCATAGCGGTCACTTGCTACAACCGCACCTATAACTTTGGACACTTATAGTTGACGGACGTCAGGCGGAACTCAGGAGACGACCCCCAACTTTTATCGTTACTAATTTCCTCCACTCTCTCAACATGGGCGCCAAATCAGCAACCGCTGTTATTATAATACTGCTGATAGCCTTTGGCCTACAGTTAGTAGCGGTGCTCACCGTGCCGGTCACAAAGAGCTTGCATCTGTGTCAATATGGAGACTACCGTTTTGGCGTATTTGGCTACTGCAACACAGTCACGGGCCAGTGCTCGTCAGTCGGTATAGGCTACCAGGTTCCACAAGATTCTGACGATTTTAACCTGCCGTCAAACGCGAGAAAATCCCTCGCCAATCTGCTGGTCGTTCACGTTGTGGCGGCGGGCTTAACTTTGATTCTGATTCTCTTCACTTTGATTGCGCAGCTGCACAGCCCGGCGTCGTCGTCGAAGTACATTCTGTTTCTGCTGGTTTTTTCGGTGCCTGCGATATTGATTTCCCTGCTGGCCTTCTTGGTGGACATTATTCTGTTTGTTCAGCACCTGGGCTGGGCGGGCTGGATCGTGCTAGGAGCTACGGTGCTGCTTGCCATCACGACCGTCGCCATGTGCGTTCTGCGACGAACATTGTCTGGCCGAGAAGCCATGCAGCGACAGAAGCGAGTCAATGACATTTCCGACCTGGGCCTGTTTGGCTCCAGCGAAGTTCCCGACAAGCAGGACGCGGAGGTGAGAGATTTTGCTATGAGCTCCAGCAGCGGGTCTGGTCCCCGAAGCAACAGCATTCGAACTGACCCCAGAAACAACAGTATGCGAAACAACAGCATGCTCTATGCGCACGAAAACAGCAGCCAGGAGCTCGACTTTTCGACAAACTACAAGCAAGCATCCTCAAGGGCCTACAGAAGCACTCGACCAACCTCAGAAAGACTTCCCCCGCCCGCCAGCTATCCACCGCCAGAACACCCGCTGCCCATTGTTCCGGCTGGCAGCGATTTGCCCGACGAGAATCATAGCATGCGAAACTACGGACCTAACGTCGTGCCGGTGATGGAGATGTTTGACCAGCCGCAAAACAGCTACATCAGGCCCTCACCAAACCCGAACGAACCTCAGCACGGTTACATTAGAGCCGAGCAGCGGACCCCGCGAAACAACCCCCCACCACCCAGCCACACCAACAATCCTCCGATCCGCAACCCTTACAATCAAAGCCAGCCCAACCCCTACCAGCAGCCAAGCCCCTATTCGCAGCCACCATACACACACAGCGAGGGATACAGCTCACCGGATGAGTACCCGATAAGAGACACGCCTAGTGCGCGACCAGAGGTACAGCACTTTCACGGCACGCCATCGCAGGCAGAAGTTGTTGACGAGCAGGTGGCTACCTCACCCACAATCTCGGAGACTTCACACTACAGCAGCGCTGTGCAGTACAACCAGGGCCAACAGCTGCCGACGTACTACCATCCCATGGAGCCACGAAGACCACACCAACAGACGAGGTCCGACATGATTCTGCAAAGCAACCCGGATGTCCAGATGGCGCCGCAAAAGAGATACTACCGGCAGTCGAATTTCGCCGAGACACCCAGTCCAAACCCGAACCCGAACCCGAACCCGAACCCGAACGCTTCACCGGATTTGAGGAAGAATAACACAGCCAACAAGGGCTTGCCTGCAGCGTTTGCTACTGGTGACAGTCCGTACGGTTTGACGACAACCATGGCTGGCCCAAAATAGCATTCACGAGGCAGAGCCGCGTAAATTGTCTGAGTTTTTGCATTCTGTAATGTCGATATGAGTATTTTAATGAGCTAACACGAACATGAGTATAGGCGCTAGTTGAAGTAGGCGCGGACGGTCCGCGTCCTGGCTGTCTTCTTCAGCGGGAAGCCAGCTCCATCAACATCATTAACTCAGGTTATGCCGTGTTGAGCAGAATGAGTACTATGATCTCTAAAATGCAGGTCATGCCTGTACAAAACAACAAAAAACAGCTTGTAGTGAAATCCCTCTGTTGTGGGTCGGCTTCGGAACTCTGCTGCGGTATCTCCCATCCCGGTAACTTACAGCACGCGTCTGTGCCCAGCGATTGCGCAAACACAGGGGGAGCATTTTAGTGAGGAATTGAATCGGGTAATCTAGGACCAACCCGTGTAAAACCGTTAGCCGCTGAAATAGCCCGGAGTAGTTGGGTGGTGGGTGACCGGGACTATACGCGCTGAAAACTTCCATCACAGAGTTCAGTAGCGCTGAAGATGAAGAGCATAGCCCGGTATGGAGCGAAGGAATTCGTACGGGGCTACCGGACCGTTAGCGCCGAGAAGAAGCATCCGTTCCTGGTGATGGATGAGTACCGAATCTTGGAGACCTTGTTTACCCAGAAGCTGAATCATAGGGAGCAGGTTCCATACGTGGAGAGAATTAAGCAGCTGAGGAAGAATGAAGTTAAACAGAAGATTGATTTTAGTGTGGGTCAGTTTACCGCGACCAAAGAGGTGAAGTTACCCAGGAGACGGCTGGAAAAAGACTCGAATCAGGCGCAGCTGATCAATTTGTTGTCAAATCCCATGTTGACAGTGCGAGATGTCGACAATTGGTTGAGGATCAATGAGAAGGGAGGTGCGAAATGGCTGGTTGACTCGTTCACGGAAATGGTGTCGCTTGGTGACAGACGATCTCTTCCTGTCGTGATGGAGGCCCTTACCAAGGTGTGGTCGAATCCGTATCAAGTCGACATTGATCAGGTGAACTCGCGGCGATTGGTGTGGAGCGTACTGAACCGGGCCCTGGAGGTGTTTGGTGAAACAAATTATATGGTTGCAAGCGAGGTGAGCGTCGAGTGTGAGCTGGAGGATATGGATGAGTTCAGGTACTTTGTTGATCAGTACCTGGAGACATATGTGAAGGAGCGGGACGACGAGCTGCTGGATTTGCTCTTTCGACTATCAGCAAAGAGTTCGTCAATCAAAACGGCTGACGTGATTCTCGCGGATTTGCTACGAGTAGGCTTGGTGCCTAGTGCAAAGTCTATAGAGACCTTTATCAAGTCCCTGACCAGGTATATCGCGGCGGAGAGGGAAGTTTTCAATGGACAAGAGGAGTTTATCGATCATATCAAACACGACATGATTCGGTACCGACCGCTGCTGGTTTCTGACAACGTCTCACCACCGGTCGTGGAGTTTATGCTGGAGTGGTGCAGCGAGTACGATGAAGTTTACAGCGTACTGGATATCGCGGCAAAGTCGAAGTATTCGGACGAGATTCTATCGACATGCCAGGTTCCGATTCTGAAGGCAGTGGTCAGGTGTAGAGATGATACGCAGGAGGTGCATACGAACTCTGGCCTGGCCGTATATCTTCCGACACTCTCCAGGAGCATGTCACACATGTTTGGCGTGCTGAATCGCTTCACAGACTGTTCTGCTGGCATTACACCTGCGGCCTTAGACCAGTGCCTGTTGATCTCAGCAAACTACGGAAACTCAGCCGGCATGCACAGAGCCCTGGCGCTCAAAATGGGCCTTGAAATCGAAACCGAGCAAACCCACCCAATCCCTTTCGACATCATCGAGCAAATCCTCGACCGTCTGCCGACCGACAACGTCAACAGTGTAGACAAAGAACAGCAAAAGAACTGGTGGACCGCCAACATTAACCCGACACACGCACTGGACCGAAAGGTTCTCCTACACCTACGATCGCTGATCGAGCCAACGACAAAAAATAGAAAACTGCACAAAAAGTACATCACTGCGCTGGGCCGCTTCGGCCTGGCGGACAGGCTAACCCTCGAATGGACCAGACTGGTCGAAACCAACCCGGACACGCTAGTCTCAGAGAACCAAGATGTCCTACTAGAGCTGATGAGCGCTTTTAAGGTGTCAAGCTCTGTGAGTGAGGGCTTGAAAGTGTTGGGAAAAGTGCTGGACTCCGACGACCAGTACTCTGTGGGCATTCTCCAACAGGTTCTGCGACACGAAGTCCTCCCGCTTGAACCCACCATCACATACGCAGTCAAATGGTTCATTGAGAACAAAAAGACCACGAGCTGGTCTACGAGTGACATTGAACAGACGTTCGAGCTAAGCCAGGCTGCCGCGATCGGCAAAATGCTGGCAGAAACCATTATACAAGTGCGGCAGGGAATGGACGTCGAGACGTCCGTGGCTAACTTGATTAATGCATTACCGTAAATAGATATTTATAGCATCTCACCATCTGTGTATTTCCCGTCAGTAGTTTATTGTTAGACTGCCGAGCCTTCCTAGCTAGGTGGCCCGTTATCCGCGCAGTGTCCCCTGTCGGTATAGCTATTCTATCAAGAATACCTCGTCCAAGTGCTCGCCAGAATCTTGTGGTCGAGCTCTATTGGCATGTAGTCAGCGGGGGTAGGGTGCTCTAATGCGGAGCTGCTCTATAGTTGATGAGCTGCTCTATAGATGTAGTTGTCTTGTCTTTGTTCGTCTGAGGAGCTGGGCCATCTAAGGAGATGGGGTGCCGGAGGAAGAAGATGAAGCTGTAGACGAAACAGAGGATGGGGTTGAGCTCAAGTGCGGGGCACTGAGGCTCTGGAGGTCTAGCGAGTATAGTCGCCGGGGGACGTTATCGAGTGAGCTCAGTAGTGGATCGTAGCTAAAGAGGCTTGGACTGGATCGTCGGTAAATCTTGCTCTGATACTTTGGGGCGGGTTTTCGTTCCTGATAGACCTCGCTGGCGGATCTCACGATATCATAGTCCATGGGGTCCCGAGAGATGAGCTTGTAGGCCTGGCCATAGAGAAGGTCAGTGTGGAGCAGGTCGTCAGTGTGGATCTCGTAGTTGCTCTTCATAATGATTGTAATCTTGTATTGTATGGATCTACGGGAGGTCGAGGAGTTCTTATAGTTTTTTCGATATCCAACTCGGGATTCGTGGCGATGATAGCACAATGTCTAGGACATTGCATCTCGCTAGAGACAAGGACTGTATCGCCGTGTTGAGACATGTGCGAATTTTCGGCGTAACGTTACCGGTTGCAACAACATGCGACATTACCGAGCAGCCACGGTTCGGCATGTCATATTTTTGATGAATACACGGCTACGCTAAAGATTTGTGCCCGAGACAGTTTCGGTAGCTATGGCAGAAGCGGGGGCTGAGAAAAGGGCTCGTACGTGTACCGCGGACATAGGTGAAGCGATAACGCAGGTAATCCGCAGCCTGTTGTCTGTAAGTAAGTGGAGACTGTTCTAGCCGGAAGCTGCGGATGGTTAGTAATGCCTAGAGCGGTGAGGGTAAGCTTTAGTAATGAACGTGATAAATGACTATGGGGAGAGCACGTTGCTGCTGGCATTAGTAAGATGAGAGCTTATTAATTTGTATTCGTAACGATTATGCTATTTGAAGTACATGGGTTGCGTTGAAAAGGGCATGCGGAGACCGCCTGCATAACGGTCAAGGCACGGCTGTAGACAGCCAAGGTGCCAAGATCATTGACAAAGACCCACGCTGTAGAGTTAGCGAGCGGTGTTTGGCTATTAATAGCGAGACTGATAAGCGGTGGACGCCGGCGCGCAAAACTCTGGGCGCTGAGCTGTCAGCTGCTGCGTAGGCGCTGGGCAGGTCTGACTAGTCGTCTAGAACAGGTCTAGATAGTGTAGAACTAGAACTGAATGAACAGAACTAAATGCAAGGAAATTTCAAGCTCCCGCTTGCTTAGATCCAGCCCAATCTAAAGAATGGCTTGTATTTGGGCCGGAACTGCCTCAGAAACTGGTCGTCACGCAGACTCTGAACTCCCTCGCAGAGTTCGAATTCGTCGACGTTGTTAAGAACAAACATCGGGTCAAGTGGCTTCTCAAAAGACTTCATTGTGATTGTCTATAATTGTATGTGTGCATGGGTTCATCACGTCAGACTTATATATCATACTCTTATCAGAACTTTTTTGCTTTGAAATGCCGAAGGTTCCATTAATCATCGCTACACTGCGGCCAGACAGGCGGGTGGCGGTCCACGGTGGCAGCTATTGTGCGGTGGCACAACACTGCCGAGAGACAAAGACACGTCTAGGACGAAGACAGCTGTGTCGGTCTGCTATTATCATCTGAGTTTGATAGCCGCGGATAGCCAGGCCCCAATAGATGGCGCCAGCCTCACGGCTGGCGTCTGGCTGGAGGCTGATACGGCTGAGATACGGCTGATAGCGGCTATCAACAGGTGTGGTCAAAATCATGGCGAAGCTAGACTGAAGGTTAGCAATGTAAACATGCGCGCTCATCGCTTGCTACAAAAGGCTTTAGACAACTTGCGCCCGTACAAGCACCCGCCCTGCTCTTCCTCTTCCACCTTACTTTACTATCCAACGTAAAACTAATCGCGTGGTGTCCTTGTTGGCGCTTAACTTCCTTGGCGCTCGTCCTTGGCTCGTATTGCTCTGTCTTCTGCTCAGACATCAGCTTCCCCAGAACTCACAGCCTGACTCAGACCCTGTCCGAGTCGCGCCGACGTCTGCGAGACACCATTGGAACTGGTGATTCTCCGCTTAGTAAGCGCTTTACTCAGCGCTCAGTCATGTGACAAACCCTTGACCTTATCTCAGCCGTACCGTGGGATTGTGGGGGGCCGCTGTCACATCGACTTGGGGGCGATGGGGGACGCACGGCGATGGGGGACGCACGGCGATGGGGGACGCACGGCGATGAGGGATGGCGCGGAAAAACCCACGGAAATACTTTCTGTGAAACTTTTACGTAACAATACGGGTGGGTTATGGGACCCTATTTTTACAGCGGGGTTTGACAGGTGGGGGCGGGAGTGGGGTAGAGCCTTACACAGCCGTGCACGGCCGTTGAATAGCTGGTGAGAGCTGACAGGCTTTATATGTAAAGCTGCTAGCCACTAGCATCAACGGTATCGTCTATAGCTAGTACACTAGGCTATAGACTATGCGGCAAGCACAACTCGTGTTCATGCTTACAACTCGGAGAGATGGCCGGACAAGGCCAGACAAGCTTTATCGAGGCAATAGGCTCCCACGTCAAACGTGGGCATGCGGCTACTTTTGCAGCCTAAACGTCTAACGTTGCTGCAACCACCCGCTCTTACAGGCTAAATCGCCGCAAAGTGATATCATAGTTCCATTGTTCATTTCCCTTGTTACCTGGTGCCGTGCGACCAAAACCCGTGTAACTGCCAATCTATGGTTACTTGAGCTTTTCACTTCCCAATTTGTAGCCGCCCAGAAATATAACGCCTTGATTAACCAGATATAGGTTGAAGTAGTCACGTGACCAGGGTAAGGTTTTATCATCTTTATCATTCTTCATTTCGGTAGCATGATTCGGCGCAGCGTTAAGGTTTAGACGAAAGCAATGCTGCTCACTAGGAAAAGATACCAAGTACACCGTTATTTGGAGCAGCGACACATTGCACAATCGTGAAAGATTCCGTTATATTCTGACGGCACTGTCCATGCCTGTATGTTACCGCTACAATACCTCCAGTACAAACAACTTAATAACCTTTGAAATATTACACTTTATGGGATACACAGCGAACCGGCCGCCATAAGGATTCACTCACACGCTCGGGTACTAGTGCCTACTCCTCCTCCCTCTGAGCCAGCAGATCGTGACTGTGGGAGGTCTGGTGCTCGTGCTCGCCCTTATGTCTTCCAAACGGCGAGTGCAGCCTATGCGGTCCAAACGGCGAGTGCAAACGATGTGGATGCTCATGATTGTGTGTATCCAACACACCTCCACTGCTGAACGAATCGTCTCCCAATCTTCCGCCAGCAAGATCATCGTCGCTCCGGCTGTTCAAGGGGTCCATACAATAGAACCTCGGCTTGCTCAGGTTATCACCGTCACCGACCAGCGGGTCACCGTGGATCTTGCTTCGCTCCTTCATCTTCTCTCTCATTCGTCGTCTTTCCAAGTCTTTCTCAGAGGTGAATCCACCGCTGCTGAAGGAATCACTGCCCAGTCTGGGATTCGAATCATTGGCGGTGAGAAACGGGTCTTCGTGAAATTGAGAGGGACTGCTGGACCGGTCAATCAGTGGGTCATCAACCTGGTGGATGTTCCAGTGGTGTCTTCGGCTACTCTCTTGACTGTCTGCCTGGCTGACTCGGCTGCTTCGGCTGCCTGTACTGCCAACTGATGTAGAACTTGGTGCACTCATTCTGCGGATAGGAACTACAGAGAGGCGAGGAGCAACAATGGCTTTATATTATAGTGAGACAGGTGCTGCACATGTGAGAGCCGCACGATCGGGTCTGCGGAGATGAGCTAAGCGCTTTGCTTTTTCGCGACTGAGCGTCCGCGAACAGGCAAATCCTGCAAGCGAACAACTTGGTTAATGGAAAGACAGAAGAAAGAGCGGGGGTGACTTGGTGCCGAATATGGGTACGTCATATCGAGATTTTCCTGAGACTACAGCGTATAGCAGCACTTGATCATCCCGCAGACGAACTTGGGATGCGTGGGATATACTGATATTCGTAAAAAGTCTCAAGTCTTACAATATTGGCTAGAGACTTGCGTCGGCTGTGGTGATCATGACGTACGGAAGACGAACAACCCGGGCTGAAACTTTCTCAGAAAGTATAGCAAAATGCTCACGCCGGCATCCCCGGCTGAGTCGGAAGGGGGCGCATTGACTTCACTGAGACCCTGTCTAAGATGTGTCTGAACATGGTTCGTCCCGAGGTTTGCCTGGGTTTGCGGTTCCGAGGTCTGCCTGGGTTCGCGGCGAGCGAACTCTCGACAAGGGCACGGGTTCCCCGGGTGAACGATCCAACCCAGATGTATGATCCAGCTTGGTTTAAGTGAGCTCGCATGAGAACTTTCACATAATTAGGACTCTTCAACTTCCGGTGCGAATGACCGTGTCCGTTGAGGTACATCACATGGCGTTCTCTCGCAGGCAGCCAAAGTGCACCCCACACGACAAATTAGTAATGCATTGAATCCGTATGTACTAGAGCAGAACAGACACCAACAAAGCCAACGCCGCTCCGGCCCGAATCCAGGACCCTCAACTATTGTGACCGTCATGGACCCAGCCATGATGATATGCAAATGATGGCTATTCCGGCGGTGGTCCAGGGGCCGAGTCTCCATGCTTCTTTGGCTTGATCAGCAGTAAAATAAATAATCCAAACACAATGAGCGACAGCAGCAGAATGAGCTTACACTTTTGTGTTCTTCTCTGGTATCCCGAGGCCTGGATAAGCTCTTTATCTGCCTGTTTGACATTGGTATACATTGTCTCGATGTTGTAGTCTATCCGGTCTAGCAATGTTCCCTGGTCAACAATCATTGTCTGGAGGTCTTTGAAGATGTCTGCCAGCTCTAGAATACCCTGTGCGATCTTTGTGATTTCCTGTTCTCGTTGGCGTATGCTTGCGTCTTGTGAGTTCATCAGTGCACTCGACTGCTGTATTGTGTTTTGTGACAGCTCGACGTCGAGCTCTTCCTCCACAGCGGCGTCATACGTTCCGCCAACGTAAGGGCTAGGCTCAAATGTGTCATTCTTGAGACTCTTGAGATATGACGACTGCATCTTTCTGAACATTGTGGAAACGTCCTGGATCTTGGTGGCTAGGGAAATCTTCATGTTGGCACTCATTTTTAGCTCAGCAGGGTTGCTGACGTGTTGAGTCATGTTCTCAAACCGCTTCATGATATTTTGGCACTTGTGGATGTCAGTCGTGATATCAAGCGTCAACCTGTCAATCTCAGCTTCCTGGTCCGTCCGGTCGTCGAATCCCGGTAAGGCATTCTTCCTGTGGAGCCCGTCCAGAACCGCTGCCTTCTCTTTCACCGAGGCGAGAACCTCCTCTACCTCATCAGTGACATCAACCCAACTGGGGGGCAACAGGTCCATCTCAATTGCTACTGTGTCGCCAATGAGTCCTTCCTCTTCGTTCACCTCGAACTGTGTGTGGGCGTAGGAGTGCCGGTACGACACGTACAGGTTTGTCCGGTCCCTGAACATGGCATAGAGGCTGTATATGGATGCTGGCTATGTGTCGAGAATGCGCGCAAACCTCCAGCACAGTAACTGGTGATGTCCCGGCTATGACCTCATCACCATGTTGGGAGCATTGAGTGCTAAGAATTGGAAGATTGAATAACAGACCGCATTCTAGGAGTTTTTTGCCTATGAGTGACTTTTTAGTGCGTCAACGGCACATAGCCACATAGCGGTATCACTCGCAGCACTTTTAATGATGCTGAAATTCACCCCAGAATCTAGCACTAATCACACTATTTCGGTCAATCCTACCAATTCTTCCTATAGAGTGCGTTCATTGCACAATTGTGAGAGAACGAGCAAAGATTTTTGATGGCGAAGGAAAGCAAGTTGAGCCTTTGACCTGAACGGAACGGCACGATTCTGCTTGAAAAGCCTCTGACTGCACCTCAAACCTACATCAATCAAACATACTTCGTATTGATATCCATCGCCGAAGCGCCGTACACTCAACTCTGAACGATTGGAAATGAAGCCGCACTGACTTTCCGCACGCTATGCGGCGCGCAATTGCGAATCATGCTAGCTTTCAGTCTAACGGGTGTAAGTTAGAAAGCGTACAAGAGCGCCTCAGAATAGAGGTAAGCGCCCAGGTTCTGCAGCACAACTCTGCAACTGCTAAATCGACAACCCGTGGCCTTATCAACAAGGCGTAGATCTGGAACCACAATAAAACAGCCCTCAGCCTCAGGTGCAAACACTTAACACATAGGGAGCTCTGGACGTAGCCCAACCTCTAACGTATAAACCGTCACAGGCTACGGCTAAAAAATACTTAGGGTTGGTGGTCACGTGCGCCAACAAGCCAATAATACGGCTTATATTGCTGCCGAGCCGTTGACTAGTGCATGACCCTAACCCTTGGCCTTTTGCCTCGCTAACAAAGATACAATGGGCAATATAAGTAACAATCTGACTATGATTAAGTTCACGCATTGAGTACGTATAGTTCCCTGGAAGCGTAGAATGCACAATTGATAGTACAATAAACATGTTCGCTAACTATTGCTCCTCCTGCCCCGTACAGTATGGAGTGCCGTTGGGACATCCAGTGCGCCGGGTAACCCCATCAAAAGTTTTCAAAATTCCAACCTTGATAACTTGTACTGTTAAGATGTCTGACGAACTCAAGCACGCTAGCGTTCAGGATGGATGGTTCAAGGAGGTGAGCGACACCATGTGGCCCGGCCAAGCCATGGCTCTTCGAGTGAATCAGATTCTCCACGTCGAGAAGTCCAAGTACCAGGACGTTCTTGTGTTTGAGTCCTCTGACTACGGCAATGTTCTTGTTCTGGATGGCGCTATCCAGGCTACTGAGCGAGACGAGTACTCTTACCAGGAGATGATTACTCACCTTGCCATGAACTCTCACCCCAACCCCAAGAAGGTCCTTGTTATTGGCGGTGGTGACGGAGGTGTCCTGCGAGAGGTCGTGAAGCACGAGGGCATTGAGGAGGCTGTACTTTGCGACATTGATGAGGCCGTTATCCGAGTCTCCAAGAAGTACCTACCCTCCATGGCTGTTGGCTTCCAGCACCCTAAGGTTAAGGTCCACATTGGCGATGGTTTCAAGTTCCTGGCTGAGTACAAGAACACCTTTGACGTTATCATCACTGACTCCTCTGACCCAGAGGGACCAGCTGAGTCTCTGTTCCAGAAGCCATACTTTGAGCTTCTGCGAGACGCTCTCACTGAGAAGGGTGTTATCACCACCCAGGCTGAAAACATCTGGCTTCACATGAAGATCATCAAGGAGCTCAAGGCTGCCTGCAAGAGCGTTTTCCCAGTCGCTGAGTACGCCTTCACCACTATCCCAACCTACCCATCTGGCCAGATCGGTTTCATGGTTTGCTCCAAGGACAAGGATGCTAACGTCAAGGAGCCAATCCGGGAGTGGACCGAGGAGCAGGAGAACACCCTCAACAGGTACTACAACAAGGAAATCCACCGGGCATCCTTCGTTCTGCCTAACTGGGCTAAGAACGCTCTCAACTAACTACTGCCGTAGTTAACGAGCACTTGTTCAGCCACGGCCACCAGATGCTAGATATACACGTAACGTCTGTCGTGGCAAGCCGGCTCGTCCAGTAGTCCTAATGTAATAATGAGTCTTGTAATGCCGAGAATACTTCATCTAGCAAAGAGTCAGCCTAATCACTATGGCCACCCAGATTCACTGCAAATTCACTCGATAAACAAGCACCCCTTAACCCTGCGGCGTGCTCAGCAGCCTCCTGGGCCAGAAACATGGCGTACTTCGCGGTCGGGGCATCTATACCTTGTGTGGTTCGAGAAATTCTATGACCCGGCCTAGTATGCTGGGCCTCAATATGCGCGAGTTTCTTGGAAATTCCGGCCGCAGAGGGTTCACCACTGTGCCAATAAGGATTGTGCATAGAATCGAAAAACTGTCCGTTTTCCATCACAATTTTCACATTTTGCTGTTCATTAACGTACGCCAGAACCAAGTCAAGTACTAGCTCTATTCCTCTCATCTGTGCAGCCAGTCTGGTTCCCACCACAGCGTCTGCTCTGTTTCTCGGGTCTTGTTTTCCAAATGCAAGCCCAATGCCCCATACATCCGGAGCCGTTTCTGAGGAATGTACTGAAATGTATGCAAAGTATATGGGCACAGGAGGACCTGTGCTATGCTTACCGTCCACGGCTTGTCTAGCCAGAGCATCAGCCTTGTCGTTGCCTTCGTAGGAATTGGCTCCATGTATAAGTTCAACGCGGTTTGGAAGCCCTAGTCGACTGTAGCATGCGTTGAGTTCTTCAATCATGAGATATCCTCGCTCAATCAGATCCTTGTTGGCAACTTGTGAACCTTGTGAATTGCTCCAGCCGTTCTCCATCCATCTGTGAACGTGAGTAGTTAGAGACGCAATCTCAAACCTGCAGTCTGCGTAAATGTGCAAAATAACAGGTTTTCCCGCTTCCATCCTCTGTACTCCCCATTCTAAGGCTCTGACCATGGCGAGAATCTCAGCTCTTTGTGGAGTAGGTGGAGGATCTTCGGGAATTGTCTCGCTGATGTTTCGTTCGTCACCTTCGCCAAAGTAGACGCCTATACCACCTCGAGGCGGCGACAACGAACAGCCCGTGTATAGTGCGACATGCTGCAGAGAAGCAGGCATGTTATGATACCACGGGCGGTGTACTAGTACTGGATTGAGTCCACTTCGACCTTGATACAGTTAGTACCAACTGTCGTATGCGTAAGAATCTGTGTCTGTGATCTGTCTTATGTCGATGCAATCACCTTGAAAGTGATCCTCGACTTATTAGAATTGTTTTAATGATGCTCCAACTGACTGTATCTAGTTTCGGGTACTGACAACACAATTTAGCGGAGATTACTAACAAGAACCAGATCAATGATCAGCGAACGCAATGTCGTTGCCATGGAAACAACGTTCAAGTTCCGTGCGGCGTTCAAAAATCTCCAACGCCATCTAATATCGAACGACGTCAAAACTTTACTAACAATGTCCGTGGTGCTACCTGGAGATGACATCAATGAGTCCGGCACATTCGGCCCGGGCATCTACCAGAACCCGTTTAAGCCAGCGCGACCGTGCAAGGCCGGCGTCCTCACTACACAAGCTAAAAAGGGCGTCACCTATGTCGAATCGAATTCCAAGCGATACGTTCCCTCAGTCAAGGATCATGTGATTGGCGTCATCTCAAACAAGCATTCGGAAGGGTACAGAGTGTCGCTTCAAGATTTCTCAACATCAGTGCGACTAGATCAGTTTGCGTTTGAGAATGCCTCCAAGAAGAACAAACCAAATTTGGCGACAGGCTCGGCTGTTTACGGACGAATAACCATGGCCGACAAGGATATTGAATGTGAAATGGAATGCTTTGATGCAAGTACAGGCAAAGCGGGTGGCTTCGGTGAGCTGAAAGGAGGCTACATCTTTCCCGTCTCACTGGCATACGCTAGAGCGCTGTTATACAACACTGGCGACACCGCTACGGTACTAAACGAAATTGGTGAGAAAGTTCCCTTCGAGATTGCTATTGGTGTGAACGGAAAGATATGGGTCAACGCGGCAGACACCACTACGGTGTGGAAGATTACTAAATGCATTCAACAGGCTGAAACTATGGCACCAAGTCAGGTCCAGCAGATGGTTCAAAAGACCTTGAAGTAATCACGTCTTGAGCCAATTCTCATAAAACTCTCTGCTATTGAGAGGCTCGGGAATGTCCGTCAGAATGACCCGGTTGGTGTGCTCACAGACCTCGAACTGCCCTTGCTCGATCTCGCCGTTGCTAATTTTGAGTTTATTAGCATTGAACTTGCCAGAGAGGACATACTCTGCGTACCGGTCGTACTCCGGATGTTGTTTGATCTCGAGCGGGTTCGACCAGCCCGGATCAATGTACTGATCATAGTCACCTAGCGAGTAGTTTCCGTCGATAAGTTGTTGCATGTTGACAAGGGCATCCTCAATAGTTTCCAGCTCAGTTTCAGATTCGTAGTTCACAATTACGGCCTCATCGTCCAAACCCAGGCTACTGTACTCGTCAGACTCTTCAGGGACGTTAGCTGCGAACCGCGCAGAGATGGAAGAGAACGTGGGCGATTGAGCAAACATCTTTTGCAGCGACGTGGGCGACTGATACATCTTTGAAGCCCGTTTCAGCGCCTCTTTGCGCATGCTGTTCTCACTCGGCCGCGTCTGCACTTCGAGCTTTGGCTGAGGCTCTTTCTCCTCTTCCTTGGCCACCTTCTTCTTGGACTTGAACGGCCCGACCACTGCTGCTTCTTCGAAAGGCCGGCTAGCGGGGATATATCTCAGCGTGGAGTTCATGTTGAAGGCAAAGGCACCCTTGAAAGATGTCAGCATACGTGGACGATAGAACTCGTTCCAGTAGTTGTCTGAAAATCCGCGGTACGGAACCAGTGGGTATTGTTCATCAGGAAGCTGATCAACTTGCCGCTGTAGCCGAGCAGTCAACGGAACCAGGTTGTTAGGAATCCACCACCGACAATAGCTTCGCCGAGACCGTCTTCCACCGTGGTAGTTGTTGTGTAGATAGTAGTCCGTGCTCAAGTTCCACAGCATGGGCTGATCCTTTTGCCATTTGTAGTGGCCGAGAAAAATGTTGATTGCGTGCTGTCTCTGGGCGTCGATGAATGAATTAGAATAGAATCGTCTGATGGACTCGATGAGGTCACGAGAATGCGATGTCCACTGGTTTATCTTTCGATAAGTCTCCATCGTGTTCACCAGGTGAGAACCACCATACTGGAGAGCGATTGTATCGCCGTGATCGTGAAACATTTCCGTCAACAGGTTCACCGCGTCAGAATCATAATCGACATTCGGCTCTTCAATGATCCCCAAGGCATGCAGCTGGTAACCAAGAGCCTTCTTACCAATGACAAACTGAGCAGCATTTGTTCGGTCCAGACAATCAATGCAGTTAGTTCGGCAGATACCGTCCTGGATCTGCATGCCTGACAGGTTGTTACCATTATGGAAGAACCCAGTTTTCTGAAGAGTTTTTTCGGCATATTCCTCCAGAAAGCTGATAACCTCTTGGTTCCGGCCCTTTGATGCCCGGCTCATATCCCATGATTTGTATTGTATTTTGTTTTCCTCTGGTAGAAACTGGTTAAGGTAGCGTATGCATTGTTCAAACTCTTTTAGTAACTTTGACTCTCGAGGTATTCGCTCTTTCACCTTGATCAGGTTCAGTACCAGCAACGGATTACCATATCGCTCAAACATGTCGCTGAAATGCAACGCCGCGGCGGAGAAGAACGGGTCGATAGAGTTTAGCTCAATCGGAGGCTTCGGAGACATGTTGCTGACGTCCTGGGCCCAATATAAAGGAATTGAGCCTCGATGCTGGACGTACGACGTGTATCTCGTGCTGTTAAACAAACCGTTGGGGTTGTGAAACGAGTTTGTCAGTAAATCAGCAACAATCTGCTCTGTCTCGACTTCGTTCGCCACCTTGCCCTGGTCATTAACACCTCTCTTCAGAAATCGAGCCCCAGCAAAGTAATGCGACCTTCTAGCGATAATCGTTAGCAGGATGTTTCGGCCACAGACAGAAATCTTGGCCTGGTCAATGAACCCGTGTATTATTGGTACACACCAGTCCAGTGTCCTCTCAAAGTTCATTGCGGGCATCAACAGAGAATGATTCCACACAAACATTTCATTGTACCCTCTGACGACTTCTACTCCCAATGCGATTTCCTTTTCCCTGATGAGGTTGTTTTGTAGAGTATGCGTAATGTCGTAGGTATAGCTGAAGTAGAATGTCTTTGTGAGGTCCAGATTCTGCATCATGGATATTAGCCTTGCCTCCTCTGATCTTCTGTCTGGAATTTTGAACACGCTTTGATGGGTTAATGGAATCAGCTCCACGCCGTCGATGTGATAGATATAGTGGCCTCCGAGTAGTGCCACAGGACTTCTCTTTGTCATAACATATAGGTAGTAACCCTCCGTGAAGCGAATGAAGCCTAGGATAGCGCAAGCCGTTAGTTTCTTATTGAATCCGCCTGTGCTCTTGTTTTCCTCTTCAAACGATGCCAATACTTTGAAGCTTTCGCTTCTGGTGAACGGGCCAGCAGGCTCCTCTATCCGCAGTTGGTCCTTTTCCACCGTCAGGTCAATCTCTAACACTCGAAATCGAGTCTCTCGAGTATTAGATCCAACAATGTACATTTTATTGCGAGTTTCGTAAAGGGTGAATTTCATCATGATGAATGGACGTATAGTGCTCTCGACGTACAATTCAGGCGCATCCTCGGCGGTTGGCGCAGGGACTTCGAATTCCTTTGATTCTTCCATTGCGAGGATTCAGTCCTCAGAAGTGATGTGAACGGCAAGCAATTGGTCGGCAGTTTATGCGCGCAATGAATGCCGATGCAGTATGTATCGTGACAGTTGTGCCACTATACAAAACTAGAGTCAACGTTATTGCACAGGGGCGCTTATCGAGCTGCTTGATCCGTTGGTGTTCCAGATAACAGTGGGAGGTGTGAGCCGCAACTACTTGCAATAAATGGTAGGTAACGTATAAATTATTTCACTCCAAGGCAAAAAACAATTCAATAATGACTGTCGATACTAAACCAAAGGCTCAGTCAAATGTTAATCAAAAGATAAAGAAGAAGAAGAAGATTCTGATCGATGAGTCAATCCAGGGAACAAACGACTCCTCTATTGTCTCAAAACGGTCAGTGGAAAAGCTTTACTGGTCCAAGAACCCAAAGTATACTCAAAATGGCAGGCCGCTGGAGTTTTTCCGGCATTTTGTCCCAAAGTTTCAGAGAAGGTCGCCTGTGATCAACCGAGGCTACTGGACTCGAATGGAAGCTATTTCCTCAGTAATTTCAAAGCTTTCGTCGGAGCACGACAAGGTGGTGGTCAACTTGGGCTGTGGTTTTGATCCCTACGCCTTCCAATACCTTCATCAGAACAAGTCTGGCGTGAAGTTTATTGATGTGGACTACCCAGATCTCATGGAAAAGAAAGTCAGGACGATATTGAACACGCCTAATCTGGCCAAGGTTATCGGAGAGGTTCTGCCAAATTCTGATCCCAGAGTCAAGCTGAAAACTGAATCTTATACCGCTTTGTGCTGTGATTTGAGGGACCTCGATTCGTTCTCTACTCTGTTGAATGGACTGTTTCCCTTCGAGAGAACCCTATTTCTGTTCACTGCCGAGGTTTCGTTGACATACATGACGAGAGTGTCTGCTGATGCGCTCATTCAATGGGCTGGAACGCTTCCACATGCAGAATTCGCCTTGCTAGAACAGATGCTTCCGTGTGGCGAGGACCATCCATTTGCAAAGACCATGTTGGCCCACTTCAACAGCCTGCGGACGCCTCTCAACAGCATTTCCACATACCCCAAGCTTCAAGACCAGGTTGAGCGGTTTAAGGTCCGAGGCTGGAAAACTGTCGATGCTAAAGATTTGTATTCTTTCTGGAAAGAGGAAATCTCAGACGAGGAGAAGAAGTTCGTGCAGGAAATGGAGGATTTCGACGAGCTGGAGGAGTTTATCCTATTTTGCCAACATTATATCATTTTGCATGCTAGAACTGAGGAAACTGGACAAACCGTAGAGGCAACTTCAAATCCCTCAGTTCCAGTCATTTCCGCTCATAGCACATCCACGCCACTCAAGTTTACTCACCGAAAGTTCTCCGCTGGGTGCAAGACTCCTAACGATCTCATCCTTCATGGTGGTCTTACTACTAGTCGACAGTCAACCTGCGTGACTATTAGCAATGGTGGGAAGCCGCTAGAGGTTTCTGAACCTGGCCCCGAGGCGCGAATGTGCCATACCGTGACTGCTGTTGACGACGCTATCCTACTTGTAGGCGGTCGGCTCAACCCATCCAAGCCGTTGTCGGACTGCTGGAAACTAAAGGACGGGGCATGGACCGAGGTCCACTCTCTCCCTGAGCCACGGTATAGACACTGCGCCGTGGCAGTGAACGACAAAGTGCTGGTCTATGGTGGAGCCTCGAAGCCCTTCCTCCTATGGTCTAATGGCTGGATTCCTCTAGCCCTCACAGGCGATAAACTAGAGTCCAGATTCTCTAGTGCCCTTACCTGGGATGGAGACAGTGGATACCTGGTTGGAGGCGAGTCCAGTGAGATTCACTCTGACGTGTGCAAGTTGACTTTAAACCTAGAAACCAACACCATTCACGTTCAGAGAATTGCTTGTCATCCTCTGTTGGAGCGTTACGGATCAAAGGCTCTTGTTCACGATGGAAAGCTACTGGTTGTGGGCGGTGTCTCCTCGCGTCAACTGTACGGCCACGAGGATTCTTTTGTTTTGTTTGATCTCAAGACCTCTGAGGTCACCGCAGTCAAAGTCGATAACCTTCCACTTCTGTGTGGATTCAACATGGAAATGGTTAATGGCAACATTGTCGTGTACGGCGGTGGTGCTGTCTGCTTCTCGTTTGGCTCATACTGGAACGACGTGTACACCTTCAGCCTGAAAGAGGTTCCCCAGGTTTCATGGACAGCGCATGTTCAAGCAAAAGTAAGTGAAAAATCTAGGATATGTGCTAACGAAATCAGGAATCAGAAACCTAGTGACATTGAGAGGGTGAAGATTGGAGCCCAGCCGTTCTCCCACTACTACTCTCTTCAGAAACCAGTTCTGTTTGAGAACGTTGAACTTGGCTCGTGCCTTTCGTGGAACAGAGAGTACCTCAACGAAAAGCTAGGGGACAAGAGAATTGTCGCTCACGTCTGCAACGACTCTGCCATGAACTTCACACACAAGAATTTTGCATACGAGTCTATGCCTTTTTCCGAGTTTCTCGATGGTATTTACAACGGCAAGCTGATGTACCTGAGGTCTCTGTCCTCGCAAGACCCCAAGTCGCAGCCGGCTGTCTTTGCTGATGACTTTCCTGAGATCGCCAACGATGTCGTCGTCCCAGAATATTTCAAACATATCACCGCAAACCACTTTTCCTCTCCATTGAGGATATCGTCGCCAAACACGTCCATGTGGCTTCACTATGATGTGACTGCCAATATACTTTGCCAAGTGGTGGGCCAGAAAAAGGTTCGGCTGTACCCACCGCAAGACGTTGTTGGTCTGAACTTCGCGCCCGGTGCCTCTTCATCATCAATTCCAAATGTGTTTGAACACACAGGCGGCATCGAGTTTGTCATGAAGCCTGGCGACGTGGTATTCATACCGGCAACGTGGCTTCACGCAACTCTTCCTCTAGAGCCCTCGGTCTCCCTGAATTATTTCTGGAAGGACCTACCGAGTGAGGTTTACGCCCCCGGAAGAGATGTCTACGGTAACAGAGACCTGTTTGGTTACGAGAATGGACGACAGCTACTCAAGAAGATTGCAGCAGGGTTCTCCAGCGTACCAAAGGACGTCAGGGAGTTCTATCTGCTTAGATTGGCAAAAGAATTGGAGAATTTGTAATGTACAATAAATAATGTCATCCCTTAACCATCTTGGATAGGAATTCCGCCACGGCAGGATCGAGCACGGGCTTCTCGATCTTTGTCTTTTTTGGCTCCGGCTCGTCTTCGTCGGACGAATTTGGAGCGTATGCTGGCATTTCATCATTGTCGTGGGTTTCTGGCGCTGGCGCCGACGGGGCAAGGGGCATGGGTGTGTATTCGTCTTCTTCTGCCTCGGCTCCAGACACAAGCATGCTTTCAACTTCAGCTTTCGTCTCGGCGGTCTGCTGAAGCTTCTCTTCCAGGTCAGCGAGTGTGTCCTTGTCGCTGGACAATGCGGTCTGAGCCTTTTCCAGCGCTTTTTGAAGCTCGTCAATCAGTTTCTGCTGTGCTTCCACATGCTTCTTGAGTTGAGATACACCAGTGTCCAGAGTCTTTTGTAGTTTGCCTAGCTTCTGGGCGTAGGCTGGTGGTGCAGGTAGGTTATCAGCTTCAAACAATGCAGAGTGCTCTTCCAGAGCAGCCTTAGTGGTCTTCGTGGCATTAGAGGAGTCCACGGCAGATTGGGCAGCAGAGATAGGTTTAATGGAGGCAGGCGTGCCGATGGTGCTGAGTGAGTTACCTAGGCCTAAGGAACCTCCGCCCAGGCCTAGACTTCCCATACCTCCTAGCCCGGCCAGGGCTGGCTTAGTCGCAGTAAAGCCCTGTTCGAGCTGCGTAATGACCTCAGGTGCAAAGATGTTTCTCTGGCCCCAGACTTCAACCACACGCTTAATCTTTGACTTAACGTCCGTAGATGCACTTCGATATGCTCCGGAAAGAGCGTCGACCACCACAGCCGCAAAGGCGTCGACAAACTCGCCCTTTCGCTTGGCTCTGCTCTGCTGGACAACTTCATTGGCGAGGTAGATTAGACCCAGTTTCTTGTTGACGGTGGCTCGCTGGAGAGAGTTGGCCCATATTTCAGCAAACTGGGGTGCATTTCGACGGTGGAAGAGGACCTAGGTTAGTAAAGGCTCAAATCAGTTTCACACAGCGGTTCTAGCATATACACCTCACTAAGTGGAATTGAGGCTCGCGTTCACATCAGGTTTCCTTTCTCCTATGGTACTAATCCTGAACCAGCGCTTATTCCCATGATTCTCTTGTGTTTGTGTCCTGTCGTGCCACTGAGAAGCATGTGGCGTCTGCTCGTTCTAGTGCCCTGTTCAACACTGAAAGTTTCACTGAACTTGATAGAGCTATACACAGCTCACTGTTCAGCATTGCTACACCACATGGCTCGTACGCCCACCGTGATTTTCATTTCATACTCACCCACTGCGAGATGGAGACAATTGAATCCTGAGTCTCATCCAAGGTGCTGAACTTGGACAGTACAATGTCCTCCGAGAAGGACATTTATATACAAAATTAGAATTAGGTCAAGTGGAGGCTGAAAAATAGTGTGTGAAGATAGTGATTGTGATAACCGCGCCAGTGATATGCGCGCTCCCAAGTTACACCTGGCATTACATACACACATACAATAGACATGTCCAAGTTTCCAGCGTTGGAAGAGATTGACCAGGATTTGGCTGGTGCTGATGTCGGAGCCTCCGAAGATGACTTTCTGTCACGGGAGCGGGCTCTGTTGGGCGACGACGCCGATGCTTTTGCCGGCCAGGAGGCTACTTTCGAGCAGAGCTTTCCTGCAATTGAGGTGAGTACCGTCTGCCGCTCACGAAGCGTTTGGCATTGAGGGACTTAAGGATACAAATGTGTTGTTTCTCCTTAATTTGTTTGGTTCAAAGATTCCACAGTGTGGACCATTCTGAGTGGTGAAGGAGATGTGGAGAAGCGTACTCCTGCTTTACATTACCGAATTGAACCTTTTTGACTGCCTTGGTGATATTGGAGTGAAATTTCACATTGATGAGGTAAAGTTCGGCTCAATCGAGGTTTCCTGAGGGTATTAGGACGGACATGGCGGTATCTCAATGTAGAAATGTGTGCTCGCAGCTCAGCTTCATCGCCACTGTCTTCACCATTTTCCGTGATTCAGAACTAACTCAGACCCCACAACCAGGCCTGATCACCGAGCCAAGCGAACCATACCTCCCAGGCCAGCCCGACCTGGTCCAGGAAACCAACAAACTGTCCCTAGATGAGTCCGAGCCGGTCCGAGAATGGAAGGCTCGACGGGAGCTCGAGATACAACGACGAGACGAGCTCAGCGAGAGCAAGCGAAGCGAGACCCGAGAGGCCGCCAAACAGGCAATTGACGATTTCTACACCAACTACAACTCCAAGAAGGCAGACTCCATTGATCAAACCGCTAAGGAAGCCACTAAGTTCTTGGAAGACGTTGACAAGCAGGTTGCCGGCGGCGGCAGCACGTGGGAGCGAATCGCCAAGCTGGTGGACCTGGACAAGGCCTCTAGTGGAAAGAACTTTGACAAGACCAGGTTTAAGGAGCTGCTGCAGAGTCTGAGGAAGGATGCTAACGCTCCTGGTGCTGGTGGGTACTAGACCACCGCATGTGGTAAAGGTTTAGACACTGAACGAGCGCTGCTTAAAGTAACTGTATTGAAATTAAGATGTTGAACCAAGCCAGAGACTAAAGGGCAGAGGTCGAATCGCCAGAAGCGTTAAAAGCGCAGGTGTTGGGCATCTGGCTATCGCTGTAGTGGGCCTCACTGTAAATCTTTCTGACTGTCGTAATTTCTGAAGACAACCTCGTGACGCCGGTTCCGGGGCTATAAATGCATTCCTGGCGAGAGAAGCGCGCATGAAGGCACTCGTCACCACCGGATCTGTGGTCCCCTTTGTCGACCTTCTGGAAGCCTGTCTGAGCCCAGAATTCATAAACGCATTAGAAGACATTGGCATCAAGGAAGTGTATATTCAGTACGGCAACGATGAGGGCAAGAGCATTTTCGACACACACGTGAAGAGGAAGATCAACCGTGCAGTGAAAATCACGGGATTTTCCTTTGCCAAAGACTTGAATATCGGCCAGTATGACCTGATCGTAGCCCATGCGGGTACGGGGTCTATTCTGGATGCGCTGCGGGCGCAAAGGAAGCTGATAGTCGCGATAAACGCCGGGTTGATGGACAACCACCAGCAAGAAGTTGCTGAAGAGCTGTCGTCTCGAGGACATTTGCTGCTGACCGAGGCCAAAGGTAAAGCGGTAGGAGATGCTGTGAGGAGATCAAAGACATTCAAGTTCGTGGCTTTGCCGACGGGGAACTCAAAGCGGGTGGCTCAAATTATCGATGCTGAGGCTGGCTTCTAACATCGCGAGCATAACATACCAAGGCGAGGAATATTGTCTCGAACGTCATAAATAGATTTACATACTAACTATTGCACTTCACTTGAATCAGGCTACACCTCAGAAACAGTGGCAGCAAGGACACTTATATGCGATACATTTCGGGCCTTTGTCAGTGGCTATAAATGGGTAGTGTCGC
Organism: Blastobotrys robertii; assembly: GCA_030564385.1. Classification (NCBI taxonomy): domain Eukaryota; kingdom Fungi; phylum Ascomycota; class Dipodascomycetes; order Dipodascales; family Trichomonascaceae; genus Blastobotrys; species Blastobotrys robertii. The sequence continues at coordinate 167,901 of JAJLUQ010000016.1, forward strand.
CTGCCCATTAGAGAGTTTTATAGCAAAATGGCCTCACAACGGGAGCAAAAAGAATCTGACAGTCTGAATACAGGTGTACTTATTCCAATTACCATAAATATTATACTCTGCTACTCCTTCTTCGACTTCTCCTTGGCCGTCCATGGGTCTACCAATCGCTGCGACCTGACCCAGTTGAGGGACTTTCGCATTCGCGCGCCGGAAATGGCCTCTGGGGCGACCTCAAATAAGGTCATGATCAAACCAAAGGCAGCGCCGAAAAGCATAATCTCGCCGTTTCGCACAGGCTTGACCTTGCCCTGCTTGACGAGAATGTTCCAGTGCGACCACAGCGCCAGTCGGACGGCGTACAGGTATCGCGCCTTGCCGTTGACCTGGTCAATGAACGCCCACAGTCCGGCAATGAATCCAATGATTCGGTATCGGTAGGTTGGGAACATTTTAGTGCCGACAACCTTCTGGAAGCTGCCGACACCAGACCAGGCGGACGCTGCGACCATAACAATGAACGTCGTTGTTCGAATAGTGTTGGCCACTACCGACGACAGGGCTTTGAGGACCCTGTTGTCGTCCTCGTCGTCTTTCTTTTCAGCCCGCCTTCGCAGCAGGGCTAGAACAGCGTACAGGGCGAATACGTACTTGGACACAGAGACGTACTTGGTGGCGATGAGGTTGAGATACACGCTGAGCTCGCTTGGTTCTTGCGGGTGCATCAGGGCACCGGTGAGGGTCTTCATGGTTGGGTGGGCTCGAGATACCACTGGTTGGAGGTAGGTGAGGTTCTCTGGCAGGGTGACAGCCTTGGGGTAGAGCATCGGGGAGATGAATTTTGGGTAGTTGGCCTTGGAGATGTCTGCGATGCCCTGGACGACCTGTTCTGGAGACGGCCAGCCTTCGTCGATGGTGACGCCAGCTGGTCTCTGAGGAAGGTATCCGTCACTCAATGCAAACATTAGTCGAGAAAACATGGGGCTCGTGCAGTCCGGGTGCATGATGAACGAATAAAAGAGCTGCGAGAAGGCGACAGGGAATAGCGCCCAGGCCCCAAGGATCGGTGGTTTGAAGGCCAAATAGCCGCGGTCATCGAGATAGTTTATGAGGTACTCCAAGGCCTTCGTGCTCACGTAGAGACCGATATAGTTTCGAGCGACACCTCGTGGAAAGATCGCGTAGGCGGAACCAGCCAAGAGGCCGGAAATTAGCGGAACTAAGACCTTAACCCGTTTTCGCGTGAGTTTGTCTCTCTGACCATCAATCAGCTTCCCGTCCTTGGCCAGGGAGGTGAGAAACCCGTAGCTTAGCCTGTATACGGCGCTTATCGCCGTGATAGATCCGGCAACCCGCGCATAGGGAATTCTCTCTGATTTCTTGTCCAAAAGCAGTCTAACGCTATCACCAGCGTAGAGCAGGCCAAAGGCCTTGCCAAAGAGCCGGAGATGCCCACGAACAAACTCCTGCTCGGCCCGCTTGGCGACGTGGACGTCGCCTTCGTCGATAAGATCCTCAATCGCGTGCTTTTGCTTGCGTAGCTTGCGGGCAAGCGCCCGGTACTCCTGGCGCGTGAGAATGAATTGTAACACGTACGCTGTCGTGCCCTCGTTCATATTGGCGATGGTAGGAGGTGAGGCGTCGGAAGTCGGAGAACAACTGCCGTAGTGATGGGTGGAGACGCGCGGCAACCGAGGCACCCCAGAGCGAAGCGATGGCGCGTTTAGAACAGAAGCAATGGAAAGGTGCGCAGCCCAACACTGATGGTCGGAGATTAATTTGCCGACTGCTCGGAACTTAATGATCCGTTACCTCAATTGAAGGCTCATCGGCCCATCCTGTCTAAGCGCGCCATGAGCCACGTCGCTGAGAGACACTTGCTCATAACCTTACTACGTGTATGGAACGAGACGCTGATGGCAAACGTATTATGGCTATGGACTGTTTATTGCTCACCCTCACTGAATGGCATAGATCTTTGACACCAAGTCGTTCATAATCCTGAGCGGCTCCTCAGGGAGGTTCAAGGCATCGATCATAGCTCTCAGCCTCACTTCCTGCTTCTGAAGATACAACTCAGTGTACTCGAGGGAGCGCGTCACGTTCTTCATATAATCCACGGCGTGCTGCTTGACCTCCTCGTCGGAAGTTTTCTGGCGCAAAATCTCAACGAGCGGACAGTCTGCCCGTTTCTGAGATACGCTGTGAATGACGGGGAAGGAGAATTTCCCCTCGCTAATGTCCTCATAGGTACCCTTCTTTGAGGAGTAGTTTGGCGAGGTCAAGTTGAGGTAGTCATCTCGGATCTGGAAGATGAGGCTGATAGTGTCTGCCAAGGAAAGAAGGTCAATTTTGGTGGTACTGAAGTTCTGAAGCAGTCTCATACCCAGTCGAATACACGCGCCAGTTTCTTGTTAGAACCGCTCGCTTCGTTGTGGTCGCATACTCACTATTGATCACCATCCTCGCATACTCCTCCTCTGACGGGCAAATCGAGCTATCCCGCCAATACAGATCCATCGCCTGGCCCCGGTGAGCCAGGCAAATCTCCTCAATCAAGATACTCAACACCTTTTCGTCGCCGAGCTCCCGTGCTTTCTGCAGTGCCTCAAAGTACACATAGTTGGCGGAGTTGATGGTCTGCGGCACGCCATAAACTATGTGGGCAGCAGGGGCACCTCGCCTCAGCATGGAACCGTCCTCAATATCATCAATCAGCAGGGAAGCGTTGTGCAGTATCTCGCACAGCTCAGAGCAAGCGTCGAGCTTGTTCTCTGGCAGTCTGTAGATGGCATTGAAAGCGGTAATGATTTGGTGTCGAAAGTTCTTGCCTGGCTGCCGTCGCAGGTACAGGTACGGTCCTTGGGCGATTTCCTCTTCTTCACGGGTCCAGGTCATGTTGGCCTGAGGTCAAAGGGAAACGTCTCCTTTTAAGCTCCACAGCATTGCTTCTTTCTCGAAATTGCTAAGATCCGAGCCTGCGACTACTGTCAACAGTCGTCTGCGCAGTGCTAGTTGCCCGGAAAAATTATGCATCCCGGATGACATCGATCGCTCGATTTGGCGGGCGTCACGATTGTCAATTAACGAGAGAGGATGGATATAGGGCGCTGGAACCTTGCTCCTCAGCTGCATTAATTGCCATCTATGCGCTCACTTTCGCTGGTTATGAGAACTCACCTTTACCCACCGGTGATTACAGCTCATGATTACAGCTCATGGTAACCTGGACCGATCGTTACGTATGCTCATCGAGCCGGGTAGCCGCATGTGTTTCCTAATTTGGGTAAATCGCGCGCAAAAATTGATTCTGATACCGGGGGACGAGCTTTACTGCTTTATTGTGTAGTCGTCATTCACGCAGGAGAATGCTGCTTTGAGAATAGCCAAACAAAACAGTTACGCGTCCATGCCTGGGGAAGAAGATGAGATCGAGCTTACGATGCCCCGGCTTAATTCTTCCACGCCTTTCCTTGTCTTGAGGAGTTGAATTGTTCAGCGTGTTCACTGCCAATGCGACGTAGCAAACCGCACTTGAATATCTTTGTAAAGCAGTAAATTCAGTTGTTGTCGTGCGATGAAGCTAGACTTGGCCGACTGGCTATATATTTTACCGATCTACATTGATCGACAACCAGATCGTCATATAAACAACTAGGAATTTTACTCTCAAGTATTATTAGCGACAATTGTGTGCGCTGTTCTGCTAGCTCAAATTATGGGAACTCTTTGTGACAATGAGCACAGTTCCAAGCGGTTGCAAGTGCCTCGTTGCCGCAATTCGCGCAGTTCTTCAGTGGAACTCCTCTGGAACCAGACATTTGAGTGTGTGGCAGTGGCAATGACAAGGAAGGTCATGGCTTTTATACTTTTCATGCAAGTAAATTGACCAGGATGTCGTCCAACGCACGCGTATACTAGGGCTATAGCTGCTTGAAACGTACTTTTTGCATGTTATACACTAGCTTGAAATTAACGTTGTACGCGTACTGAGAGCTTATATACCATTCGGCAAACCGTACATGGTAAGCCCGACACGAAATCACAACAATTGAGTAGACTTGATCACCGAATTATTATAGAAATTTCTGAATGAAGTGCGTGTAAATACAACTTTGCGACGCGCGAAATCATCCGATTTACTAATTGGCAATTGCAGGACCTTTTGGCCAGAAAAATATCGACCTCCTCGATCATAATTGAGCGCGACTAGTTGTTAAACATGATTCCACAAGTCCTGCAGGTGAAGGCGCTACTGGAGGTTGATACAGCTCGCCCACATTTTGGACATTTTGAAGACTTGGATGGCATCTTCTGAGTTGAAAACTTGGCTTGACACGAAGAATCAGGGCGGTTTATATTGTTTGGGCTAGTGGCAGCTAGCCCCTGTCATCAAGACCCTGGCCGTTCTTTCGGCACTAGCTCGCAAACGTCTAGCTAGCGTCGATCTATCTAGTGTGCTTTGATACATGAATACTGCTATTCGAACTCGAGTTGTAGTGGACGACCCCACTAGCCAGGATAGCTCAGCTTGAAACCACAAGATTGAGAGCCGCAACGTCTGTTTTCGACCACCAATTAAAATCACGAGATGCAGATTTTGAGGGCGGCTATAACTTAAGGGCTAGCCTGTTTTGGCTAGAGCCCAATTAAGGGGTAGAACTCTGAAGAATATTCCATAAAGTGCCACAAATGCTTCTGGCTGAGTGATAACACTATGCATTACTATTCTATGCTGCTTCCATCTCCTCGACCGTCTTCTTGAGTCTCTCGTAGAGCTGTCTGCTTGTCATTATTATCGGCCTTCCATTATCCATTCTTAGTCCTTTAAGTTCCTCCTCTAGTTTTATCTCGTCGTACCAGCACGGTGCCTCCCACACGTCTGGCACCTTGACTTCATTCTCGACGATATCTTCGGCCTCGGACTCAGACTCAGACTCCTCGTCCGACGAGTCCTCACCACCTGAATGCATCACATCGTTGTAGTCAAACTCTATGCCAAAGCTTTTGTTTTCTCGAGACCTGCCCTTAGTTGGCGACGCTGGTGTCGTATCAAACCTAACCACTGTCTTCTTCCGCTGCATGAATTTCTGCATAACCTGATTGTGGAAGACTTCACGGAACTCTGGCTGTGTCGCGGAGTGTCTCAGGACCATGGCCAACTCGATAAAGTCTTCTGAGTGTGTTGAGTCAGGGTCGAATAGGCCCATTTCTGACGCTGAGGCGAAAGGCTCCTCAGCCGAGAAACTACTCAGCGGAGAAGCCAGCAGGTCTCTCGCAATGTCCTTCATCATACTCTTTTCGTACAACCGCCAAAACTGCATTGTCCTGTCGAAAATTGCCGGATAGGACGCAAACTCGCCTGTCGTCACGCCAAAGTGGTCAGCGACCCGCGAAAAGTAGTACTCAATCTCTCGCTTGATTTTGAAGTTTGCAGAGCCCGCTGATGATCCACTGTGAATACTTTCACCGTCGTTGGAGTTCTTGCGGCCCATTGTGTACTTTGATAGTTCCTCGTTCAGCCTAAACCGGCCTGTGATGGAAGAGAGAGATCCGTCTCTGCTGTGTTGGAAGCTAGGTCTATGCGGTCTGGCCAAAGGCGGGCCTATGGAGCCCGAGAAACTGCCTTTATATCGGTGCCCAGGTGGTCCTGGAGTAAGATCCGGAGCTCTCATGATTCGGCTCTTCACATCCATGAATCTCAGCCGTTCGGTCATCTCCTCAGAATCGTCAATGGCGCTGCTGCTTATCGACGCGGCGGAAGATATCGTGTACGACGGCATGCGGTCGTCAAAGTACTCGCCCAGGTAGTCCGCCATAAACTCTTTGATGTCGGCCATTTCTCCCCAACCCAGGGCCATTTGCAGGTGCTTCGAGTTCTGGTACCGCATCACGTTTGGCGGGTACAGCAGAAACTTCATTTGCTCGAATCGCGAGTTCTTCAGCAGCGTAAAGTACTTCAACAGCTTACTCTCGTCATACCTTGCTGCGAACAGCGCGCAGAACTTGAACAGTTTGATGTTTCCCTCGCTCTGGATATGTTCCAGAATGTTCATCAGGCCCTGCTGGATGGCGTTCATCAAATCGAACAGCAGCACCAATATGCTGGCGTTGGTGGATCTCTGGCTAAAACAAATCTCGGCGACATCCTGGATTTTCTGAAAAACGTGCTGCCGACAGTTGCTCACAAACTCCCAGTACGTGGAGTCAAGCTCGATGGACGAGTTCTGAACCACGTGGTCACTGACTCGCGATCTGTGGTCCTGGCACATACGCAACAGCGTCGCAAACCGCATGAGTCTGGTCTTTACCTCAAACGCAGATACGCCACTCTTCGTAGCGGTGAGCGCACTAATGTCCTCCCACAGCTTCTTTCGGGCGGGCGGGGAGTCCACGGGGTTTGGCGGGGCACACCTACTAAGAATGTAATGGTAGTCCTCGTCCGCCCGGGCCGCCTGGTTGAAACAATTAATCATCTCCACGGCTTCAAGGCCAAGAATGTGGCTAAGGCAGTTGGCCACTGACTCGTTGCCCTTGAACAGCGGCTGGTACTTCTCGTTGAGGTGCGCCTGGACGTTCTTGATCCGCTCGAGTAAATTGTCCGCAGTCAGCCAGGACGTCTGGTTCGGCAGGGCCACCATGCTGGCAAACTGGCTCGTGATGCAGTACTTCGACAGACAGCCGCCTATCAGGTTCGCCATGCTCTTTGCGCTTGGCGCGGTCGGTGCGGATGGCGTCACAAAGAGTGAGTAGTCCTTATCGTCGACAAGGCTGAAATCGATCACGCCCTGGTGCTTGGTGAAGTCCTTGTCTATCCAGTGGGCGACCAGCGACATGTATTTCTGGCGTTTAACGGCGTGCCAGCCCTCGCTCATCGAGAGAGTTATCGATCCGTTCTGGCTGTCGCTTAGCTGGTTCTTATACACGTCACAGCACACATCATAGCTCTTCTCCAACACTTCCATCGCCTCCTTCTTGCTCTTTGCAGCCACCGGTAGCCCCAATTCCGTGAGAATCCGTCCATTACTGAAAACCTCCAGTGGAACCCCTAAAGCTAAACAAAACTGAATTATCAGAAAACAAACATATTGCATAAACCATTTGTTCTGTTTCACCACCAGCGCGAAAACCGTATATATCCACTCGAAAATCTCCTTAAACCCCTCCTCGTTGCAATAGTGCGTCTTTGCGTGGGCAGCCAACACATCGTACTCAACTTCGTCGTCAAAGAGTTGCCCGCAATGCCGGCAAACCTGTAAATGGTTCCAAACCTCGGAGTGAAGAACTTCAACAGGGATTTGATGCTTCGTAATAAAACTTTGGCTAAAGGCAACAGCACTGAACCGGCTGCTCCTGTACAGCCTGGGCCCCTTGCTTCGAGTAACCACTGCCTGCGCAAAACACGCGTCAACAGGGTCTCCGGCTACCAGCTCCGGTAGCAGGCCCATCACCACAGAGTCTAGGCTGTATTACACGGTGTATGTCGTATTTACACCTCGCCTCTCGTGTCTGTGGTGTCTGGCTAGCTGTCTAACGCTAGTGGACCCTCTTTGTGTCTCTTTGCTTTTGCCGCTGCAACGGCTGACGGCGCTCATGCGCCTATCCTTGCCGCTTTTCTGCATGGGGACCCTTCTGCTGCCGCCAGTGATTGATAATATCACGAGCTTTCTCTTACTGAACGCCTCAGGTTCTAGTTCAACCAATTTAGCCGGTCAGCCGCACTCGTATGGCAACGGCCGTGTCGTACGGCGACGTCAAATGGTGAGCTGGAGAAGGTTAGGGTTAGTTTAGTACCGGGGGCTTGGCTGAGCCGTATAGGAAACCATTCTAGTGATCGAAGCACTCGCGATCATCGATTTGGAATAACAGAATGACTTTGTATGCCTGTCCATAGTATTTGGATATCTCTGGTCTCTTCGCATAAGGTCCAGCTATATAGGTAGGAAGAGAGGCCCTATGTTAATACTAAACGTATGGCGCCTCGAATGTCAGGGCCAAAGAAGTATGGGCTATCACTGTCGATCCATATCAGTTGGTATTAATTCTTAGCATCAGTCTAGGCCATATCCAGGGATATCAATAGAACACTGGGCGGAGCAATCCTATTAATAGGCGTCTTGATTCCAGTTATGGTCAGTGTCGCTAACATTGTACTAGTTCATGCCTTTAACCTGTACCAGGACAGGCAACAGAATTCTCCTGGGCACGAGAAAGAATTTGCTATGAGTTCTCATAACAACTTTCCTGCCATACTACCACTAACCCATTGACAGAAACCGGACACCCACTTGGACCCACTGGCCGCGCTCGGTCGAATCCCCGAGAAGGCCGTCATCACAAATGTTTAAGAAATAGGGTTAGGGCGGTGCGGCTCAGCTGGGAGGGCTTACCCGGTCCCAACCTAAATTTCATCTTCCAATAAGAACATTAATAATCCAGCATCACAACTTGCATATAGACAATGATCAAGCTGAGCCGGCTGCTAGTGGTTCGGCCGATAGTGCGGACGATAGTTCCACCGAGGATACCGGTTAGAAGATTGCACGTTTCGCCACGGGTGTATCAAGTGCAGCAACAGCAAGCACCGAGACGGAGATCAACGCTTGGAGGAGACGCAACGCATATTACCAACCCACACAAGAGCGAATCTGGCGAGCTTCTAGCGGTCAGTGTCAGCCAGCGAGCAGCAGAAAAGCTAAACTCCATCAAGGAGACAGACAAAAACCCTGATTTGGTGCTGCGAATAGCCATAGAGAGCGGTGGCTGCCATGGGTTTCAGTACATTTTTTCGCTGAAAAACAAGGACACCATTGATCCCGTCGCTGATTCTGTGTTTGAGCGGGACGGAGCCCAGGTTGTTATTGACCACACGTCGCTAGAGATGGTCAGAGAGTCAACGGTAGACTATACGACTGAACTGATTGGGTCGCAGTTCAAGGTCGTCGACAGTCCCTATGCGAGCTCGAGCTGTGGCTGCGGCACCAGTTTTTCGTTCGCCCCACCCAAGTTGTAAATACTATTTATTAATCCTGACAGCATTGTGTAATTCCTCCAGTATCGAGGGTAGCTCGCTAGGGTCCAGTCCCTGCTTGAAGAGTTTGATCCGGCCGTTGTGCATGAGGACAAACCCAGCACAATTGACACGGGTCAGACGTAGTTTTCTGAAGTTTATGGCCATCTGGCTCTCGAGATAGTTGTAAATGTTGTTTGTAAAGTCGCCAATGAGTTTAGGGACGTCGCTTCCTGGTATGGCAACCGTGATTTTGTTCAGCTCGGGGGTTTGGTCACTGGCAAAGACTAGTTCTGAGTTTCCCGGACGTGATTCGCGCGAGGTCTTGATCATGTAGCGCGTGTACATGCCTAAGAGGAAGTCTTGATCTAGCGACAACGGCACCACCACAGTGTCGAGCACAGACAGCATCCAGTCGAAAGTCGATTTCAGCGCAGCGGGTGAAGCGTTTGCCATAAACAGCACGCCGTCATCCCAGTCAATGATGCAAAAACGGAACAACTGTCGCGGCGCTTGCAAGTAGACGTGGGAGATCAAAGCGCCTTCAAAGTCCTCGCATTTCCAGCTGACGGATTCGAATGCTAGATGTCGTTTCAGCGCGCTTTCATACTGTGCCGTCTTGCTGCTGTCGAATTTGCCTAGCTCAGCGGTGTAGAAGCACGTCAGTGCTGCTTCGTAGAAGAAGTCCTGTGAATTCATCACGGAATCACGTGGGCTTCGATTCAGCGAACTAAGAGCCAATTGCGTTGCTAGACGCGTAGCTGTCGTATCTCTTTCGGCTCTGTCGATGAACCAGTGCCGTATAGGTATCACAACGCGATGACATTTGGCAACTGAAAAGTGGGTAACCAAACGCCTTCTTTTGTGCGGCGAACTGCGGCTGGTTTGTCGTTCGATCTCGCCATTTGAGTTTTAACATATAATGCCACTGGACTGTAGACTCGAGCGGTACATGGCGTGGAGCAAACAGACTACAGTTTCGTTCACCGCTTCTTGTGTATAACAGTGCTCAAGTCACCATATCACGTGTTGCCATCGCATATCAGAGAGTGAAGAAATAACAACGACCTTTCAAGAAGAAATACAATCTAGCTATTGACTTTAGACCAATAGTCAATGGTATAACCAATATCTGCATTGCAACCGAGAATAACCGATAGCCGAGGAAACCCAATCAAGGAAGCCGCGTTAACCTTGATAAGCCGCACATAAATTTGTCAGTCACACCACTCACTCGATGGCCCTCGCTACCACCAACCTTGAAGGCACTCTTCCCTTGCTAGCCCAGGGCAAGGTCCGTGACCTGTACACTGTATCTGACGAGCACCTGCTGTTTGTCGCTACGGACCGAATCTCGGCCTATGATGTCATTATGACCAACGGAGTTCCTTCCAAAGGAAAGATTCTTACCAAGCTTTCTCTGTTTTGGTTTGATCTATTGAAGGATGTCACCAAGAACCATCTGGTTAAGGGTGACCTGTTTGAACAGTTGCCCGAGTCTGTCTCCGGAAACCCAGCTCTGCGAGCTCAGCTTGAAGACCGAAGTTTGCTGGTCCACAAGCTGAAGGTCCTGCCGTTGGAGGTTATTGTGCGTGGCTACATCACTGGATCTGCCTGGTCTGAGTACAAGAAGACCGGTACCGTCCATGGAATCAAGATCCGAGAGGGCATGCGTGAGAGCGAGGCCTTCGACACCCCTCTGTACACTCCATCCACCAAAGCTGAGCAGGGTGAGCATGATGAGAACATCCACCCAGATGAAGCTGTCAAGATACTTGGCGACGCTGACCTTGCCTCTCGGGTTGAGAAGCTCGCAATTGCACTGTACACCACCGCCAGAGATTACGCTCTGACTCGAGGCATCATCATCGCCGATACCAAGTTCGAGTTCGGTCTCGACTCTGAGGGAAACCTTGTTCTGGTCGACGAAGTTCTGACTCCAGACTCATCTCGATTCTGGCGACAGGATACTTACAAGGTCGGCGAGAACCAGCATAGCTACGACAAGCAGTTCTTGCGAGACTGGTTGACTGCTAACGGACTGAAGGGCAAGGAAGGAACCACAGTTCCAGAGGATATCAACACCAGGACCAAGGAGAAGTATGTTGAGGCGTACGAGGTTCTAACCGGTAACAAGTGGACTGAGTAGCGGCAAAGTTGGCCCTTCTATTCACAGCCAGTACGTTAAGCGGCGTAATACATGACTTGACAAACTAAGTAGTACTTATGATCGGTGCACTAACAGTAAGCCATTTTGGTCTTGGACTCCCTCATGTCACCTTCGGTTTACCCCAATACCCACCATACCACTCGCTACGAGCTAGCAGTTACGGTGTACCATACCCCGAGAAATACAGACCAAGGGTAAGCGGCCGTCACGCTTCTCCAGAGTTTTTTATCTTCAGACGTTAAATACATGGTTACTTGATCATTAGACACATGACCGATGAAACTTAAATAGTGAGCAAGCCTGTGTTCTCTGGTGTCTTCGCTGTGCATGTTTCCTCGTTGAGGAGTTAGTATGGCATCCTCTCCGTCCTCTTCAGAAACGGGCTCGGCATGTCCTCGCCGTGGATAGACTCGTCCCACCGTGGGCTTTCTCTCTTCAGACCCAGCAGCTTCGCCTTTGCAGCAGCAGCCCCCATACCAATTCCACTGGGGACGTACACCTGCTGGTGTGGAGCTGGCTTGCTGGAGAAACTCGTCGCCGCGGACGAGAACGATGCTACTGAGGAGTTTGATGAGTCCGACGATGTGGATGAATTATTCAGCATTGGCGGCGTGACGGGTTTAATGGTGTCTCTCTTGGTTTGCCAGTTGGATGTGAAGTCAGAGGTCGGCGGCCTTCTTCGCGTGTAGACAGCTAACGGACTGGAGGGGACGAACGTATGTCTGTCTGCGGCCATGCTTGAGGCCCGCAGCGGGGAGATGATATTGTCTTTAATGGAGCGCGGCCCCCTGACCAGTCGGTTGGATAGCGGTGGTGATGTCATTGAGGTGTCCATGGGCGATGTAGGGGTCTGAACTCTGTGATGCTGTATACGATGTATCTCGCGGTCTCGTTCCTTGAGGATGAGATCAACTCGCTTGTCAACCTCCTTTTCAATTGCACTGGAGAGCTCCTTCTCGAGCCTATTGTAGATTTCCTGTTCGAGCTGCTGCTTGTGGGACTCAAACTCTCTCGCCAGCTGGTGCTCCCTGGCCAGCAGGGCTTGCTGTTGCTGGTTGAGCGACTCCTCGAACGCCACGAGCGAGCGGTGAATTTCATTGATCTCAAAGTCCTTTCGGCAGAGTTTGATCACGTCCAGCCGAAGAAGCGTGCTTGTGGTGGGTCGCTGCACCGAGTTGACGTTGATGCATGCAGCGATCGTTTTGGCCAAGGTTGACGAGTAGCAGCTAGGCAGTGCGGGGAACACGCCTTCACGGATTTTCTGAGAAAGGAGAAGATGTGACTTTGCTTGAAAGGGTGGGTGCAGACAGCACAGTTCGTAAATTACGCAACCCAGTGACCAAATATCCGACTGGGGAGTATATGGCTGGTCCATCAGCACCTCTGGACTCATATAGAACGGCGTGCCGACGTACGTGTTGGCGAGGATATGCTCCTGGTCAAGCATTTTGGCAAGACCAAAGTCACCCAGCTTCACGGAATGGTCTTGATCCAAAAACACATTGTCTGGCTTGATGTCACGATGCAAGATAACTGTGCTGGGCGTTGGGGGATTGGTATTCTCTGCACAAAACAGATCTCCAGCGCTGGGCGGGTTGGCATTATAGTGACACCGGTACAGTGCCAGAATCAGCTGCGTGAATATTCGCCAGACAATGTTCTCTGGCACCAGTTCGTTAGAGGCCTTGCACTGTCGAATAAGTCCAGCGAGATCGCCTCCTCCACAGAATTCCATGTACAAGTGAACGACATGTTCGTCTTGCAGATGCTCGTGGTGAAAGTATTGGACAATGTTGGGGTGGACCAGACTCTTTAGGATTCGAAACTCAGCAATGAGCTGTGCCTTCTCCTTCTGGTTCATGCTCTTGTACGACATTTCCTTTCGGACCAGAATGTGGCCATCGTGGCGGCGGCGTACCTTTCGAATCTGGCCAAACGAGCCCCGTCCGATTAGCTCTAGCTCGTCGAATTCGTCTCGCGCCATTGTGTGGTGTGTGTGGATGAGATGAAGTTGATGTTTGGTGGTTACCGCTTTGGGAGTTTGGTAAACAGCACAAGCGATGTTGCGCGTGTGTCACCCAAGTAACTTGATTATCTTGGGCAGGCGCGTCAAATTCTATCACTGGTTTGGTTGTAGTTTGATGGGCTTTACCGGGCTGGGACAGGAATGCTAACGGAACGATGTGGTGCTGAGTGCGTTTACATAAGATGATCATAACAAGGGACTAGGACGAGGCTCTAGACCCCAGGAACACGCGTCGCTCTCCATGGCATCGTATGGCCAGCGAGTAGGAAATCGTGCTGTATGCCACAGACAAAGGTACTCGGCCACGCCAAATTTCTTGCCGTCGCTAAAAGTTGCCTCCAGCCGCAGAATCTTTTCGTGTCCCGTCCATTTGACCTTGTACAGGCGCGTCTCTTTCCTCGACGTGATTATTCCATACAGCGCATTTGTTGGCGCTACAGTCGCCAGCAGTTGGCCCTCGTTCGACTGCTCGAAGCCACACTCAAAGTGAATGGCCACCATGAGAACTCTCTCCATCAACGACTGTGGCCGCGCCTTTTCGTTCACAGACTTGCCCTCATATACCACCGCCACTGGACCTCGCCAGTCGCCTTCTGTGGCGTTCAACTGGACGCTGTATGGAAGATCGTCGTAGAAATACGACAACAGGTCCACCAGGTACCTGGCATAGTCACCGTAACCGCTTATGCCATTCTGCTTGGAGTTGGCTTCGTCACCGCTGTTTCGCCGGATTTTGAACTGCAGCAGTGATTCGATCATTGGGTAGCATCTGATTAGGCTTATTTTATACACTTTAGGGAAATTAAACATCACAACGTGGCCTAATCTCGCGTTCACCACCGGGCCCTGGAAGGTAATTAGACTCAGAGATCTGGCTAGCGATCAGCGTTTTTTTGCGGTGACGCGTGTTCTGGCTCCAGAAAACAAGCACCCGTGAACTGCAGAGCAAAACTGAGCCCAGAAGAAGTGACTGATACCGTACGAGGACATTCGGCTGACTACTTGATACGGGTGGTGGTGCTCAGCAGACAATACAGCAGCTTGACATGGCGCAATCGACATGAGCTCATGTAGGTGTGAAAGAAAGTCAACTTGCCAATCTCAGTGCATTTGTGCGCGCGTGCTTAAGTGGATGCACAGCCGCATCCAACCTTAGCATCCTCCGCCATGTCCTCGTCCAATATGTCGTCCAAGCTCTCGAGCCTGTATAGCCAGGGCAAAGGCAAGGTGCAGAGCACAGACTGGAAAAAGTCATTCCCAATGGGCCGGCAGCAAGCGGATGCCAAAAACGGTGAGTGGGGGCGGGGTAGGGGATAGAAGACTGGTTCCCCAGGTTGAACACCACTGTACTAAACCATATATTGAATACGAAGACCACCCCGGAACGCTCGAGGTGAAGGCCGCCGGACAAGGCGCTTCATGATCTTCTATGGTGGAACAACTCCTGTGATATCATGGAGACACTGCAAAACTCATGGATCAACACCGGCGCCTACCGGTGAAGTTGCCAGAACTACGGTCACTCGTCTAACATTATGCCTTACTAACAAGAATCCTCCAACGTCAGTGCCCGACCGCTGGCTGCTCTCAAAGACGTGAATTCATTTCCAGCGCCCCCACAACACAGAGGAGCCCATGGTATAGCCCGGGATCCTAGTTACGTGCCACCGCCACAAGCGCCTGTTGCACAACCCCAGTACCAGCAGCCAGCTCAACCAGCATACGGCCAGCCCGCTTATGGTCAACAACCGCCGCCCACGCTGCCATCTCGACCGGTCCCCGCTCCACCACAGGCCCCCCCTCAATATCAAGTTCCTGTACAAAACCTTCCACCACCACCACCTAGGCCTGCTGCCCAGTACCAGCCTCCTGCCCCGGCCCCTGTCCAACCTGCTTACTACCAGGCCCATACTCCAGTCCAACATGAGCCATCTCCACCCCCACCGCCACGAAGGCCAAGCCAGGCCACTGATATACCACCGGCATACACCGAGGTGGAAAGAGCTGCGCATCAGCTCGCCAACCTGAATGTTCATCAAGGCAATGCAACTATTCCGGCAATGCCAAACTTTGCAGCGCAGATTGCTGCTCGAAACCAACCACCGGCTCCAAGCCCATCGCCACCAACTCCACTGAAAAAGAAGCCGCCGCCAGCTCCGCCCAAAAAACCGGGCCTGTCTCCAAAGCCGACGTTCAACGCGGCTCCGACGCCGGTTGCAACCCCCACTCCAGCATCTGCCGCTCCTCCACCAATTCCACTATCCACACATCCCTCTTTCGCTGGTTCAAGTGCTGCGCCAGCGGCGCCAGCAGCCCCTGCTAGACGCTTCGACCTGGAGCTGACAACCTTGTGGTTCACTATGCCCGGTGGTCAACTTGCCCTCCCCAGGGACTTCCACGGCCTGAACCACATGTGTACGCACGGCTATCGGGGTGATGACGCAAGCTTTCAGATTGCACTACGAATCTCCGAGGACCTGTCAATTGTCAAGTTCTTCGTTTCCTGGAAGGTTTCCAACCCAATTGGCACCGTTCAGGTTAAGAGGACGGATGTGCCTGCACCGCCCGCGCCATCGGCTGGAGAACTACAGGAATGGCACCAGGCATACGGAGAAGGCGTTGCCAAATGGGCAGAAAGCATGTACGGAAGACAGGTGGGTGACGGAGAGTGCTGGACGCTGGCCAAAGAAGCCATTGAAGCCAACCAGGCCATGACTCCACAGGGATACACGCACGGAGCGCTCATCTACCACGCGTCGGGAACTCAGAAATTGGCGCAAAAGGACGAAATCAAGCGAGGAGATATTGTCCAGTACCTAACGTGCCAGTTCCAAGGAGCAAACGGCTACAGCACGGCCGGCCAGCCTCACCATACTGCCGTGGTGGTGCATGTGCAGGGCGAGGTGATTACTGTTTTGCATCAAAACGTGAACGGCAATAAAACCGTGCAGCAAGGTGTGCATAACATGGCTGAGCTGGTGGCTGGCGAAGTGAAGGTTTTTAGGGTGGCGCCGGTTTCCTGGGCAGGCACCCTCACAACGACTTAGCGTTAGCCAGCAGCATAGACAAAAGAGAAAACACATTTGAATAGCAATACACATTGGGTACGAATATTGATGCCACAGAGAGATTCAATTGTTCATTGATCAATCGCTTTTCTACGCCACTTAGTTCACCACCTACAGCGTGTGCTCGTACTCGTCATAATCCATATATTTTAGACAATCTAGCGGAACCCACGTCTAGCGGGTGGCCTCTAGTAGGTGCCACTGGCGAGTGGCTGTTTATTTAGCGGTCAGCAGATCAACAAACTCATTGTAGTTGATTCGACCGTCACCGTCAGCATCGGCCTCCCGAATCATCTCGTCGACTTCCTCATCCGTGAGTCGCTCACCAATGGAGGTCATAACGTGTCGCAGCTCTGTGGCGGAAATGAATCCGTTTCCGTCTCGATCAAAGACCTTGAAGGCCTCTCGGATCTCCTCCTCAGAGTCGGTGTCCTTCATTTTTCGGGCCATCATGGTAAGGAACTCTGGGAAGTCAATGGTTCCATTGTTGTCGGCGTCGACTTCATTAATCATGTCAGCCAGTTCGCTCTCAGAGGGGTTCTGGCCGAGACTTCGCATGACAGTGCCCAGCTCCTTGGTGGTGATCTGTCCATCGTTGTCCTTGTCAAAGAGGGAGAAAGCCTCCTTGAAGGCAGAAATCTGTTGTTCCGAAAGTTGGTCAGCCATGTCGTCTATAAGGGGGAAAGTTGTTGCGATCGTTTGGGACCACGTAAAGCGCGCGTCACTTGCTAGCCAGGAGTGTATTATTTTTAGGTGGGCGGCGTCTGCGGCCTTATATACAGTTAACTCTATGGGTGTTGGGCATTGTTCAACAGGGCTAAGCCTTTACGGATGACTTGTCTTGAACTTTATATAGCGAGGCAGTGTCACGCGGGCGGGGTAGATCATGTAATTCCCAGGAGGTTAAAGCTACCACACGAATTGAAACAGACCCAGCTATTTGTTGATGTTTAGTGTGTTGCTGTTTTGCACTGTGCATTACTATGTGTACCGTAGTTTCGTGTTTACGTACCGCTTAAACATTGAAGACCCTTCAAAGCTTGAACTCCCAACGCACGGCTAGACGCGCATGGGCTAGGGCAGGACATCATTAGCTGGATAGAGAGGCCAACACGCGTGATTTCTTTGCCTGGTTCTTCAATTACACAGGGTCTTTGGTAAGCGCCGATTTTGCACTTATTCATCGGTACCTGTCCAGGGGCTTCAGCCGGCTCAGCATTTGGCGTCAATTGCACTTGAAAGGGTAGCTTTAGACGGCGTTTAATTCAACACTCTCTAGCTCACGCTACTTGAACCTTACCAGCACGCCAAACACAACTTGATATGCTGTATTGGATAATCGGGGTCCTCCTCTTCTGCTACATTCTAATACCCTTCTTCCTCTACTGGCTCACACCGGATGAACCAAAGATTGGAGGACCCAGGACCGCCGCTGTGGTGGTGCTAGGCGACCTGGCCCGGTCACCGCGAATGAACTACCACGCCCTGAGCCTGGCGAAAGACTTGGAGGTCAAGTTTTGCGGATACGCCGACACGGAACTTAGTGAGGAAATACTGGGCAACCCGAGAATCAAGATCATTCCAATTCCTCAGACCACAAACAGGCTGAGGCTGCCATTTGTCTTCTTTGCGGTATACAAGGTGATTCTCCAGCATTACCAGCTTTACTGCCTGTTAAAGAAGCTTGTTGGAGTTAACTTCTTGCTGGTCCAGGTGCCTCCGTCCATTCCGGTGCTGGGCCTGTGCCGGTTCTTTGTGCTGTTCATGTCTCCGAAAACCAAGCTCATCATTGACTGGCATAACCTGGGTTACTCAATTCTGGCGTACAAGATGGGCGACCACATGTTTGTCCGTCTGTACAAGTTCTATGAGAAGTGGTTTGGCTTCCGGGCCTTTGTGCACCTCACTGTGACTGTCGCCATGGGCAGGGTCCTCCAGAAGGACTTTGGCTTCAACGCGAAGCGGATCGTTCCTCTGTACGACCGCCCAGCGAGCCAATTTGCCCCGTTGACCTTGGCGCAGAAGAACGAGGTGAAGAAGGGGCATCCGGAACTGTTCGGAGACATGAAGGAGACGGACAAGGTGATTATCACGAGCACGTCGTATACTCCCGACGAGAACCTGGAATTGCTACTGAAGGCACTGCATCTGTACGTGGAGAAAAAACAAACCAATGAGAAACTGCCGAATCTGCGAGTACTCGTCACAGGGAAAGGCCCCATGTACAAGCAGATGCAAAGCAAGATTAAAGAGCTGCACGCAGATCCATTATTCGGCCAGTGCATAAGGATAAATACCGTGTGGCTTTCCGCCGCGGACTACCCCAAAGTGCTCGCCACTGCCGACCTGGGGGTCTCTTTGCATGAATCTAGCTGTGGCTGGGACCTGCCCATGAAAGTTGTCGATATGTTTGGCTGCGGCGTCCCAGTCCTCGCCCTGGGGTTCCAAGCGCTGCCAGAATTAGTTAAGGAAAACGTCAACGGCGTCGTTTTCACCGACGAGAAGGCCCTCGCTGCAGCCCTGCAAAGAGTGCTGTCAAACAAAACCGAATACGAGCGGCTGCAAAAGGGCGCCTTAGCCGAGTCTAGCAATACGTGGGACGCCAACTGGACCAAGGTGCTGGCCCCGCTGTTTGGCATTGGCGAGTACAGGCTCGTGGAGTCGTCTGAGTCGGACTCGGACTAAACTGTGCCCTGTGCCTTGGTGGGCCACGGCATGACTTCTAGACGGTTCCGTGCGTCATAACCATGTATGATGTAATGATCGACGGCCGCGCGCCAGTCAGGCACACCGTTAGCTGCTCGTTTCAGGGCGCGTAAGTATTGTCTAGTCTGTATTTCCGAGACGTGCGCTCGGGCCTGACAATTGCAAAGCTCCTGTTTGCGGGAGGGGGTTAATTTCCAGTGCGTCAAACGTGTGGCCCAATATTAAAATGCATGCAAACGCGATGCGAAAAGCAATGCCTCAAAGGGCTCACAGTATATAACCTCCGCGGTCCCATGTGCCTCTCAGCATGTCGGGTTGGTTGTCTGGCGAGGCATTCTAACATAGTCGGAACCTTGAGGAGTCACTTGAAGCGAATATCACCGATTGATTCGGATTCACTGAGTAGGTACAGCACGGCTCGGCTACGGCATGATACGGTCAATACGACACTGTTTTCAGGCCTACGCCGCCTATCGAACTCGCTAACTCAGATCCAACCATGAATATAAACTCGGCGGGTATGTCTCAGGCTATACGTGCATGTCTAACACAGGGATCTACGAATGCAAAGTTTGCTTCTCTGCCCACGCCAATGAGAGAAGGTTTCGAGAACACACACACACAGATAAGCACCAGGTCATGATGGAGCGGTATTACCGGAGCCGCGATAGAAAGTAGCGCATAGTCGATTGCGTAGTGGACAGGAGCAGCGGAGCTAGAACAGCCAGGTTACGACAAGACCGGCCGGAACACGGAAGATAACTAACTAATTAATAATTGACCCAACAGTGTTATTGCGCTTTTACCGAAAGCATGTTCGGACAGCAACTCGGCTTTTCTTGTTCTGCCCCTCAGCGGGGTCTGCTGGATTAGGAAGGTAACTCATGTAAAATATCACGTGCGCCAAGCGATGCGTAATGTTATCGACGAACTTATCGTGCAACCAGCACATGCTTAACCTTCAACAGATAGTGTCTGTAACACTTGTTGAGCAGCTATTACGCGATTTGTGGCTGTTGCCATGACAATGCCGAGGCACGCATAGCAACGACACCTTTATACCTCAAACGGGCCAGCCAGCCGCACTCCGAACGAAACCGGTTATCCAGCCAATCATCCGCGGGGTTTTTTCCGAAGTTCGACTATTGCCGTCGGCCCCAGATTGAGGGCCATCGCAATGATTATCTGTGGATATGCATGCGGTCCGGGAGGGGCGGAGTATGGATTTTTCGAGAATAGATCTAATTGCCCGTTCGGGTAGTGATGAGGGTAATCGAGAGAATACTGGGCACATTTGCACACGGTTTCAGAAGGATTTAGTCACGTGAGCGGGGCATTGGTTGTCTAGGGTTTTTAGACTGACAAGTAAGGTACCGTGAACAATGGGGGGCGTAATTGAGTATAAAGCCCTTGCATGCAGCAGAATCGTGTATTTTAAAGTGACAGGCTATTTTCACGTGTAACTCGGGGACTCGAAGATAGCTGGTATTGGTACTGAGGCGTGATCTGGAGTTGAGCTAGTATCGACTAAGTGGCCTGTACGCTTTCATAGAGGCATTTAGAGATCCGACGGGTATTGATCTGATAATGCGAGCTCGTACTTGGTGTATATACTTCGAGGAAGACGAGACTCGGTGGCATAGCGGCTGCGGTGAGTGTACTGCGGCTTTTCGCGTGGGGATCGCGTAAGGTACGGTTTGGTTACCCGGCGTACGGTTCTTTCTCCCAACGCGTGTACGGAAAAATAGTGAACCGTACCAATAGGCACGGAAGTACGGTGATTCCAAGCAACAGTCGAAACAGCATGGCGGCTTCGTCGCGCCAGCTGATAGACCGGCACTGCATGCGCCTGCCCGAGAAGACGAAGCAGGGCGAGTTCTATGTGCTGTGCAAGTACTGTTCCAACTTCCGGTTCATTGCCCGCAAGACGAAGCTGCTCAGCCATCTGAACAAGTGCGCCGAGTTCAAGGCCGCCGGGGCGGAGGGGGCGGAGCGGAGCCCCCGCCGGCCGAATCTTCAAGATCGAAGGGAATTGAGCAGCGACAACGATGGCGACATGAGGATGGGTGGCAATGGTGTGTTGATAATGCCAGCTCCAGAGAGCGACGAAAGTCCCAGTCCGCCTAGTATGCAAATGCGCTTGCAACAGTTTCGGAAGGAGCAGCAGATTAGCTCGGGACGCTCCAATCAGGTTCTTTCCAGTCAGGCCCACTCCAGCCAGGGTCACTCCAGTCAGGGCCAGGTCCAGACACCTCAGAACAGTCAAATGAGTAGCCAGATGAGCAGCCAAATGAATGGCCAGGTGAACCGGGTAGACTCGCAGCGACTCACAGAACTGCTGGGGATGAAGTCGCGGCCGAATTCGGCGCCGAAAAGCGAGTGGCAGAACAAGTTCAATGTGCTGCTGATTCGACTGCTGGCTGCGGGGAACGTGCCCTTCAGCGTGGTCGATACGCAGCAGTTTGCAGAGTTTCTGGAGCACTGCAACCCACAGTTCAGAAACAGGGAGCTGATTCCGAGCTCCGAGACGTTGAGTTCCTCGCTGTTGGACCTGGTTAACGAGCCTTAGAATTACAAGGATGCAACAAAGTAATCAAACACTTGAAATCAGCGCCGAAAAACACAAAGCACCCAAGAGTGGTGCCTGTATTATTCATTTCATCTAGACGATGCGTCGATAGTTTATATTCAATGAGAAAGCCGTGGTATTGAAAGTAATAGACCTTCACGAAATGAGGCAGAAACCTGGAGCGCGCTGTAGTGATTCGACATTCAGCTGGTGATTACAATGCCCAACCTCTGAATAACGTTGCTAATATACTCGTCAGTGTTCATTTCGGCCATATTGCTCTTTTCATCAACCCACATCTTGTAGGCATCGTCGGCATAATCCTCAAAGAACTCATCATCTTCCGGAACTTCTTGAATCGCCTCGGGGTCTATGCCCAAGGCCAGAGCTGTGAGAAGAGTCCAACATCTTGCTGAGTCCAGATGGTTGTAACCTCCCCCGCCGAGTAGCATCGTTGGCTTGTTCCAGGCGAGAATCTCTCTGACAACGTCCACGATGCCCTTGTGAGTAAGATTCCACTCCTTATGCTCGTCTCTGCTAAGGCCGTCACAGCCGCAACAGACCACCACAGCGTCGGGTGTGAATGCGTCTTTCTGAGGAACAACAATTTCAGTGAGCAGCTTCATCAGAGATTCATCAGTCAGACCACGTTTCGTGGGAATGTTGACTGTGAAGCCCTTTCCTTTCCCGAGGCCAATACTGGAACTGTCGCCAGTACCGGGATAGAAGCCTCTATCGAAACGGTGTATTGAAGCACAGAGGACCTTCTGTGACGTCTTGAAGGCGGCTTCGACCCCATCGCCGTGGTGGAGGTCAAAATCAACATACAACACCTTGTCGTGCTTTGATCTGAGCCTGGAGATCCCCAACACAACGTCATTGACATAGCAGAACCCGCTCGCTTTGGCCCGCTTCGCGTGGTGCCTTCCACCTGTCCAATTCATGGCCATACGCCCGCCCTTATTCAGGTGCTCAGCACAGGCCAAGGTAGCGCCACATACGGTCTGTACGTAGTCAGCTAGTCCGGGAAACACAGGACAGTCGTACTCCAAGCCATATTCCTCATTGTGCTGTTCGCTGAGTAGTGCGTCGATGAAATCCTCGTCGTGATAGACGCAAAGGTCCTCTTTGGTGACTTCAACGGGCGCAATCACGTGGCATTTTTGCAGCAATCCTGTGGATTTGACCAGTGAGTGGACTCTGGAAGCCCGGCCGATGTTTGAAGGGAGCTGATCAGCTAGCTGAATGAGTTCGTCACTGTAGACATATCCCATCTCGACGCGTCAACGCCGCTGTCAACAAATACAACAACTATTCACGCACACAGACATAGAACCTAAAAATGGGTATTGTTGCGTAAGTATTGGCCATTACACTTCGTTCGCTAACCAGCATCAAGACCGACCCTGAGGCGACGCTGACTGTAGTCTCGAATCTGCACGACTTGATCTCCGTCACAAACTCCACAATCATTGGCAAATGGGCCTTTGAGTACAAACTATACCGAGCAAATCCCGCGAGCTTCCCAAATCCCAGCGAGATTCCACCAATGTACACGCTCAACTTCTCGCACCAGGCAGGCCATCTGTATACGCTGACGGGCGAGAACTTGGTTGTTCTACAGGGCGACGCTGAGCCTATTTTGGCGACAAAAATGCAGAGCTTGTGGCTGCCCAGACAGACATACAAAGGCGACGGTGCCATGTACGAAGTTGGCGTTCAGAAGGACATGAAGCTACGGATAGCGAACCTGTTTCTTCAGGGAACTTTCAAAGGACTCTTAGTGGAGGTGGAAGTTATTGACGAGAGCGTTAATCTTGATGAGGCTACGCTTAAGATCAATTCGTTTCTAGAACAGATCAGTCTGGGGAAGCTCGCAGTGACGAGGCAAGATCTGGTGGTGGGAATGGACGGAGCGGTGGGAAAGTATGTCTCGATATTGAATAAATAGGCGAACGACACAGTGAGCGTTCTTGAACAGCCAAGCGAGCTGGCACTAAGAAATCAGCCACACCAAGCCGAAACTCAACAAGGAGCCTGTCGCCAGACCCAGGGATAAGGTCAAAGTCATGAAGCCGCCAGCTGCCTCCTTCTCGTTGTCCTCCACAAAGCTGGGGGCAATCATGAAGCCACTGGATCCGAGGTGACCGTTCGTCACGCCAAAGACAAACTGGATCAGGAGATACAGAATGTCGCTGGAGATGAAACCTTTTCCATGGACATTGCACAATGCCAACAGCGGCAGAAAACCGACTCGCGCCAGAGCGTAAGGCATAAAGAGTTTTGGGTTGGTGATGACGTACCTCTCGTTGCCACAGATGACCCGGCCGATAAGATCGCCCACGTTCCACGTTAGCAATGCAAATGGAAGAAAGATCCTGTCCTGGATGCCGTGCGCAGACTTGACAGCGTGCGCAAAGACAGGGAATGCGAGGGTCACGGCGAAGGTGAAGTACACCGTAAATGCTGGAATTTGCAACTTGTTGAGTAGCGTGCTGAGGGGCACATGCGGTTTGTCCTCTTCAATCTCGGCAGCCTTTGGCTTTCGCGTCTTGCTCACTAGCACCATGGCCAGGTTCGACAGGATTGTGGACGCCAGAAAGTACAATGCGGAGATAATCTGGAGTCTCTTTGGGTCACTCGTGGACAAATAGGCCGTCAGCATGGAGATGATGGGCGCCAGAACCCCGGCAATGCCTTGTCCCACCATAATTGCCTGAACACAGGTGGGATCGATAGTATTTGCCATAGCAAAAGAGCCATTCTGGGCCAGAGATACTCCAAAAGTCGATATAAACACGGAGCCCAGTACCACCAAAAAGTACATCGTAGGCGGTATCCTTACTCCACAGGACATTGCCAGTAGAACAAAGATCAATGCGATGAGTGCCTCTCCGTAGAACAACCGCTTCTCGTATGAGGCCTTCTGGCGGTTAGCGAGATATAGCGTGGCCAGCGTGGAAGTGACAGTGCTGATGCTCATCATGGCGCTGGCAAAGTTGTTTTGCAGCGTCTTGTCGTCGCCGAATCTCGTATCAAAGTAGGCCGATCCAGACAGAAATGCGTTCCACGGCCACAGGTAGCTAACGCCAACAATTAGAAAGGCAAAGTAGTCAAACCGGCTCGTCACACGCTCGACGTGCTCGGACTCTTCGCCCAGTAACCGTTCGGCATCTTCGTTAATCATGTTGGTGTAATGGAAGATGCCGGTACGGTCACGCGAAGATGACCAAGCCCCTTTGCAGGTCACGTGAGGCAAGGCTGGGGCAAGGGTTGAGATAAGCGATCGATGCCTAGTGCTGGGTATAGGTTGGTACGGGAACTTGAGGAAAACAGCTAGGACTCAATGAAATCGCAGCGAGTTCATTTCAAGCTTTGATCAGTTGGCCCTAAGGAGAGTTTACCATCGATCGCAAGGTTATTCGTGCACAGACGCCGAAATGATACTGTCCCATAGCATATGCTGAACAGAGTAAGGGAGCGTATCTGCAACCGCCTCTGGAAACTGAAGAAGATCAAAACCGAGCGACAGAATTCACATTCTCGGACTTTGGCGCCGAAGAATTCCGACGCGGTCAGCCGTGCAGCCGTTGCTTGGCCGTCCGGTGTGTCCGGTTTTATACACTCTACGCACGTTCTCGGGTTGAAAACTCCTGCTTCCTCGGTGACGTCACTACTCAAATGATCGTTCCTGACAGGCGTTTGTGGATGCCTTCTGATCTCCAGATCACCGAGAAACATCTTGCCTAGGGCTTCTCTATTGTCACTGCATCTCTGCGCCAGGCTTGGTGCTTGGCACAACTATACGACGCTGCCTGTCGGAGGCTGGCGAGAATCGAGTTTGAAAAAATTTTAGGAATAAGCTATACCCACAAGCCCACAACACAATGACTTTGATTAACCGTCACCTATACCTCCTTGATCAGATAAAACCCAAACAGGTAATGCTCTATAGAAAAATCTATAGCTCTGCACTGCATACACCAGTTAGCAGCCGTCACCTACCAGATCTGATAACTTGGCGTCCGTAACAGCGTTCCCTACCATAGCCGGCTACTTCCAGGCATTGTTGTCCCAAAATAAAATATCAAGCGTTCTTGGAACACGTGACTTTTCCAGGGTGAAATTAACAGCTCATCACCAAGACACAACCACCACCACACAAGAAGCATGGCGTCTGCGACGGCATCAGGTGTTGAACGAAGCAGTCTTCGTCAGCGGGGCCACAAGGAGGCTGAGGATGCCGCTCTGCTCGCGGCTATCCGAGAAGAACCGAAGAAGGTTACACAAGCGCCCGAGGCAGACGGTTCCCTTTTCACTGACTGGCGAACCATTGAGTCTGTTCTGGCGCCAATCATCTTCACGGGCCTGTCTCTCTTCACACGACTATACCAGATTAGCAAGTCGAAAAATGTGACGTGGGACGAGGCGCACTTTGGCAAGTTTGGCTCTCACTACCTCAAGCGAGAGTATTACTTTGACGTGCACCCGCCGCTGGGAAAGATGCTGGTTGGCCTGAGTGGCTACCTGGCCGGCTACAATGGCTCCTTTTCTTTCGAGTCTGGTCATGAATACCCGGAGTACCTTGACTACAGCAAGATGCGAATTTTCAACGCAATGTTCAACGTCGTTTGTGTGCCCTTGGCCTACTACACGGCCAAGAACCTGCGACTTTCCGTTCCCGCCGTCTGGTTTGTCACCATGATGGTTTTGTTTGAGCACTCCTACATCACCCTCGGCAAGTTTATTCTGCTCGATTCCATGTTGGCCTGCTTCACTTTTACCACCGTTCTCTGTCTGACCAAGTTCCACACCCTCCAGAACCAGCCCTTCTCCAAGAAGTGGTGGAGCTGGATCGTGCTCACCGGTCTGTCCATCGGCTGCGTGTGCTCTGTCAAGATGGTGGGTCTCTTTGTGACCGCCGTCGTCGGTGTGTACACTGTTGCCGACCTGTGGGTCAAATTCGGCGATACCAAGATGCCCGTCAAGACCTACGCCCTGCACTGGTTCGCACGAATCGTTGGTTTCATTATTATCCCTATTCTGGTCTTTGCCGCTTCGTTCAAGGCTCACTTTGTCATTCTGAACCACTCCGGCCCAGGCGACTCTAATATGAGCTCGCTCTTCCAGGCTAACCTGATTGGCAACGATATTAAGTCCGGCCCTCTGGACCTGGCTTTCGGATCTCGGGTCACCTTCAAGAACCAGGGTCTGAACGGTGGTCTGCTGCACTCTCACGTCCAGACCTACCCAGAGGGCTCCGAGCAGCAGCAAATCACCACCTATCACCACAAGGACGCCAACAACGAGTGGGTCATTGAGTACAAGCGATACCTGCCATTCTACGAGGAGACCGAGCCATTGAATTTCGTTCAGGACGGTGACGTCATCCGAATCATGCACCCAAACACTGGCCGTAACCTGCACTCTCACCAGGTCGACGCTCCAGTCACCAAGGGCAAGTACGAGGTGTCGTGTTACGGTAACATCACTGTCGGTGATGATAAGGACAACTGGGTTGTGGAGATTGTGGAGAACCTGGGCGCAGAAAACCGATCCCGAGTTCACCCTCTCTCCACCTCCTTCCGACTGAAGCACGAGTTCATGGGCTGCTACCTGGTTGGCGAGGGTAACAACTTGCCACCCTGGGGTTTCCGACAGGGTGAGGTCACTTGTGACCCACGAGCTTCTGTTCGAGACAAAAAGTCCTGGTGGAACATTGAGAACCACTGGAACGAACGAATGGATCCAGCGGAAGACCGAGTTTACCCAAAGACTTCGTTCCTGCGAGATTTTGTTCAACTCAACTTTGCCATGATGGCGTCTAACAACGCTTTGATTCCTGACCCAGACAAGCACGACGAACTGGCTTCTAGTGCCTGGGAATGGCCTACTCTTCACGTAGGACTACGACTATGTGGTTGGGGTCCAGATAATGTCCGATACTACTTGCTGGGACACCCAACCACCACCTGGGCTACCTCGGTTGGTCTGATCTTGTTTGGTCTTGTCACTTTTGGCTACCTGTGCCGATGGCAGCGACAGTACAAGGACTTTGATGATAAAGAGGTCCTGCACTATGCCGTTTCTGGTATCATCCCAGCTCTGGGATGGTTCTTCCACTTCCTGCCATTCATTGTCATGGCCCGAGTCACCTACGTCCACCATTACCTGCCAGCGCTGTACTTTGCCATGCTGGTGTTTGGTTTCCTTGTGGACCTGATCACCACCCGATGGATCAAGAACAACTACATCAGCGCAGTCATTTACCTGGCGCTGTACACACAGCTCGTCTACATTTTCTACCTGTTTGCGCCAATCTCTTTTGGTATGACGGGTGAGGTTGCCAACTACAACTACCTCAACTGGCTCAAGGGCTGGAAGATCTAGATGAGCCCGGACAATCACAACTAGAGGCATTGTAGGGAGTAAATAAAAGGATAGTATAATACATCATTCCCACAAACATCGATTAATATACAGGTTCAATTCATTATTTCATTTCTTCGTTGTCGATACTACCAGGTCTTGGCAGTGGTTTTCCAGCAGCTACTGCTCGACAGCCAGCGGAATACAGGCGCCTCGAGTACACATAAACGCCCGGGTCCCTTCAGTTTTGTACATCTCCTTGAAAGCCTCGGTCTCAAACGCATCAAGGAAGTGCTCGTCAATGTGAACGATTGTAGCGTTTGGCCAGTTCTTTGCCCGAAAGGTATGCACTTTATGAAGGTACTCTGGGTCGACCTCGCCTACCAATGCAATAGTGGACATGCCTTCCATGTGAGCGACAACAGATCCCAGCATAGAACAGTATCCAAATGGCTGAGCAGTAAGGTCTTTTCCGTAGCATTCTAGAATCTTCTCAGCCAGCTGCGTGTACTGCTCGGAGTAAAGCATAGCACCCAGCCGGTTAAGATTCATAGCAGAAACACCGTTCGGCGAAGGCTCAGCTGAGTCAAAACCAGACTTTGGCCTAAAAATGAGGTCAGTGGCATTCTCGAGCTCAACGGCGAAGAACCCACCATTAATCTCGTCCCAAAACAGCCTAACCTGAGTGTCTTGAAGTTGAACTGCCCATTCCAAGTACGTTACATCAAACGTGGCTTCGTACAGGTCCAGCAGTCCAGAAATCAAAAATGCATAGTCGTCTACCATACCTGGGATGGCTGACTTGTGAACTCGGACCAAGGTGTTTGTCTTTGGGTCGTAGAGGTTCTTGTGAATGAAGTCGGCAGCGCTCTTTGCTCGCTCGACGTAAGCGGGCTTCTGGAGAATAGTACCGGCGCGGGCCAAACCACTGATGGCTAGACCATTCCAGCTGCAGATGATCTTGTTGTCTACGTCAGGTGCCTGTCGAGTGGCATTTCGGTGCTGATGTAGGTCCTTTCGGCACGATTCAATTACCTTTTTCACGTGATCGACCGGCTTGCCAAAAGTAGAGGCGACCTTTTCCACCGTAGTTGTATTCGCGCTTATGACATTCTGGTACTGAAGTTCAGAATGAACGTCATACTGCGGGTCGACGTTGCCGTACTCTTGAACATTCCAATACATGGCCGCCATGTCAATGTCAAACTCTATGTGGTTCTCGCGCAGGACATTGTAAAATTCTGAGTATGTCCACACGTAGAAAGCCCCTTCAACGTGGTTACCGGTTGCATCGAGCGAGTCCGCGTCTTGAGCAGAATAGAATGCTGCCTTACTGGGTGTAGACAGATCGCCAACAGAGAGGTATTTCACAATGTCGCTGGCAGTCTCTGCGAAATGACTGTCTGAAGTTAGCACGTAGGCGTCGACGTACGCGTTCAGTAACAAAGCCTGGTCATAGAGCATTTTCTCAAAATGGGGCAGGTTCCAGTCATCAGTGACTGAATATCTCGAGAAGCCGTGACCAATTTGGTCCTTGATTCCTCCAATGCTAATCTGTTTCAACGTGTTTGCTGCCATGTCGCTCACTTTTCCGTCCAGCTGTTTGTGGTATTTCATCAAAAAAGACAGATTGTGAGAGCATGGGAACTTTGGAGCCCGCGAGAAGCCGTACGAGTCGTACGATTCTTCAAAGTGCTTGGCTGTGTCTTCAAGAACAGACTTGGTGAAAGTGGACGCTTCTGGCTCGGACTGGGCCTTAACCAGCGATCTCAGCCTGTCACTCGTAGTTTTTGCACTGTCTCGACACTTTTCGACGTCTGTTTGCCAAATATCAGAAACGCTCTTGAGAACATCCAGGAACTTTGTCATTTTCTCATTACCGGGACCACTCCAATACGTGCCACCATAGAATGGCTCCAACGTGTCTGGCGTCAGAAAGACGTTTAATGGCCAGCCGCCCTGGCCCATGGTTGCCTGCAGATACATCATGTACACAGCGTCAACATCAGGTCGTTCTTCCTTATCGACCTTAATGGGGATGAAATTGTCGTTGAGAAAGTCGGCTGTGTCCTGATCCATGAAGGACTCTCGGTTCATGACATGGCACCAATGGCATGTATGGTAGCCGATGGATAGGAAGACTTGTTAGTGTCTCTTGCTCAAACACCAAATGAGGACCAGTGAGTGCTTTAATGAAGTCGTCGCCAACGCCTTCTCTCTCAGAACCAGCATCAATTGAGCTCCAGTATTGTACATGAGACATGGGTATCTTGTACACGAACTTTGAACTCATAACCTCGATCTCAAATTTGAGGCTTAATATCAAATTCAAGATTATAGCGGTCATATCGTGCTATTCGATTATCGCTGGTGGTTCATTCAGACAGTCATTCCACTCATCTTCATACCGATTCAATGCATTTCCTAAATAGCACTCTTGGTCATCACATCTCAACACTTTCAATTACTTATCGCCAGCAGTTGTGCCGGTTGTGATCCGGCGCTAAGAAGTGCGGTTGTACTCACTCGGCCGCTTGTTCTTTGAAGCCAGATTCAATGCTTCATTGTCCCATTCTTGCCAGGCAACTGGATTCTCCTGATGGCTCTTCAAATAAGGACTAGAAGCCTTGTTCAGTCTGTTGGCCAGTGCCAGCCTCCTAGTGGAATATAACCTCGCACTAGTGGCACCAAGCCTGGGCAATCGCAACATTAGGTCTGCGCGCTAAAGCCCAGAATGGATGTTTTGACTCTCCATCATGCCCACCTCTGCCGAAACCTACCATGTTAACCTAAGCGTTACCCTCATGTGCCCTGAATGCCGGATCCTTCCGCCAGATATTGTCGAGAGGTTCAGCGAGGGCGACATGGTGTGTGGTAACTGCGGGTTGGTTCTCGGAGATCGAATCGTGGATACTCGTTCCGAATGGCGAACTTTTTCCAACGACGATCAGGGTGGAGACGATCCTAGTCGAGTCGGTGATGCGGGCAATCCTTTGTTGGACGGTGCCCAGCTAGACACTCTCATTTCCATGGGCCAGCCGGGAAGCACTCTTGGTCGTGATCTCAACCGAGCCCAGAGCAAAAACACGGATAGAAAGGACACCACGCTCCAGTCCGCTTTTAGTCGAATCACGCAAATGTGCGAGGCCTCTTTACTTCCGAAAATTGTTCAAGATGCCGCTAAAGAATGTTTCAAGATTGTTCACGGTGACCGAAAACTCAAAGGAAAGAGCCAGGACAGTATCATCGCGGCCTCGATTGTCATTGCATGCCGACACTCAGGCGTGGCTCGAACGTTTCAGGAGATTTGGGCCCTCACTGGTGTCCCCAAGACGGAGCTAGGCCGAACGTTCAAGATTGTCCAGCCGTTGTTACAGTCGGCCGGTATCAAGCTTTCTCATTCTACTAACGAGGAATATCAGGCGACGGCTACGAATGCAGAGGATCTTATTCGACGATTCTGCTCGCACCTGGGCCTGCCTATTCAGATTGCAAAGGCTGCAGAGCACATTGCTCTGCAGGCAAAAAAAGAGGGCTTACTGGCAGGACGATCTCCTATATCTATTGCCGCGGCAGCTATTTACATGGCAGCTACGTTGTATGACGTCTCGATGTTGACGGCAGCGAAGATTGCGGAAAAGACCGGTGTCAGTGAGGGTACAATCAAGACGAGTTACAGGTTGCTGTTGGAGGCAAAGAGCAAGCTGGTCGACCCGTCCTGGAAGGTCGATATGGAGAAACTGCCAAAGTCGTAAGCTGGCGACCACAAATGTCCACGAGCTTGTAGGGCATCGGCAGGCGAGCTAAGGCGGGGACAATGCCGCGAAGCTAGAGTCACTGGTAATCAAGCAGTTGAGCATTGCTAGCAGAAATGTTGTTGCTAGACTCATTCGCATCTTATAGACTCAATAGCTAGAATACTAACACCAACACTAGAGATATATCTTTTCAGAGTCTATCTCTCATCACTATAACGACTTCTGGTATCTCAAAATTAGAATGACGGAGTTAATGCAAATGTTTGGCTCAAGCCTAGAGCAGAGCAACAACAGCGGCGAACAGGGAACCGACGATCACTGGGTAGGTCTTGAAGGACTCAGCACCGCCCTTGCTGGCGCTCAGAGTAGTGCCGTTGGTAGCGTTGTGGGCGGGGTTAGAAGCGGCGGCAGTGACAGAATACAGGGTAGTAACGGCGCCAGAGTGCTTAGCGGAGCCGGTGGCGGCGGCGGTGCCGGAGGCGGCGCCAGTAACAGCGGATCCAGTGGCGGCGGATCCAGTGGCGGAGGCAACACCGGTAGCGGAGGCGACGGGGGTAGCCTGGGCGTTCTGGCCAAATCCGCTCTCAATGTAAAGGGAAGCCAGGGCGGCAGAGTAGTCAGAGACTGGGACAGATGCGCTGATAGCATCGAGCCACAGAGACTGGATGAGCTGCTCGCCGTCTGCTGGGATGCTGGAGAAGCCCTGCTCACTGAGGTAGGCAGAGACGTAGACTGCGTCGACGTCGCTGACCAGGGTAACGGAAGCCACACCAAAATCGGTGCCGGAAAGCTTAGTGGATCCCGTCAGGAAGGCAGACGAGTCGCCGCCCTGAGCGGAGGTGTAGCCGCAGTTGGCAACATCACCGGAAATGTCACAGTTGACTCGGAGGTGAAGCAATGGCATGTCGGCATCGTAGACATAGGTGTTTGGGGCTTGAGTCACGTAGAAGGGGACAGCGACGGGACACTCGCTGTAGTCGGTGCAGGCAAGCTTGTAGGTGGTGGTCTCACCGCTGTGGCCGACAACGCTTCCGACATAGTTGGCTGTGTCTCCGCCAGGGTTCATGATGGTGGTAACCTGTGCCGACACGGCGGTGGCGGCGGCGGCAAAGATGGCGGTCTTCTTGATCATTGTAAATGAGCGACTGAATCAAAGATTAACGAGAGTGGGACTGAACGTGAAGAATGCAAAGGGGAATCGAAGATTTTATACTTTCCATGCATCTGCACTAGTTGCGTGTCTCACATATGCATAGCGCGCATGGTCCAGGTTCGCTTACAGAACACAACAAACCTTAAATAACATGTTTTCGCGCAACATGAGCTGAAGCTGTATCGCGCTGCAAGGGCGCGTAGTAACGTGGTTTCGCCGGTGTTCTCTAGGCTCAGAAGTCTACCTTAAAGCGTTTAGCACAGTTTGATAACATGTTATGCGTCAAGCACCGATCAAGGGGCTCCAGGGGTGGGTAACAATCTGTCGTTGTGAAACGGTGCGAATCGAGGCAAGGGGTTGCTCGGGGGATCACACACGCCAAGTTGCATTGTTATGAATGTTTAGTGAGTCACGCTATGCGTTGCGGCCAGAGCTCTATGAAAACGTGTTAAGATTCTATTTATTCATCACGACACTGGATGAAACGAGCGCCGCGCTAGTGAGGCGCGAGCCGCGAGCTCCACGCTATAACCAAAGTTCAACCGGTTAGACCATGTCTAGATGCGGCTCGATCTATCGCCTGGCAATCTCATTATGACCTGTCAATAGGCGGTGTTTAGGACGAGTTGCGACATTGCTCTGCTGGTCATCGCCTACGTGAAATGAGAGGGTATCGTGAAATGAGAGGGTATCAATTAGATCATACAATTGAGGGCCCTTGCGTGGGGTGATTATGGGTTAATTTTGCGCTATACCCCTGGCCAAGCCGAAATGGCGCTTGAATGGATCAATCATTTTCTGAGCCCGCAAGCTCCACCGGGCATGGCACTGTGACATGTGCGCAAACAAAGCTAGATGACGCTGGGAGGCTCGAGAATTCAATGATTTTTGTTTTGATCGGCAACTCGCGTCAAGGTTGTCGCTGGGGGTCGAACCGCGACCAACTTAGCCCTCAACTCCATGAGACCGTTGATGCTCGATTACACTTTGACATCAGCAGTCTATACGAGCATTAAGTCATCTTCTTCGCCCATTGATGTTAGATGCGCCGGAGCTGTCAGCCGCGCCATTTGAATAACATATCGGTGCGGCGGTGTCGGCCATCACGCGCAATTTCCTGATCTTCCAGAAGCCTCTTGCCAACGCATTAACACCAAGATCGACTCCATCAAGGTGCTCTCTTCAGGAACCTTCACGTTTGGCTCTGATTAGGCCCCAACCATAACCTCATCCGATCAATACAACGGCAATGCTCGACAGCGCGAGGTACACCGGAGAGCTGATGACTGCTTGAACGACCATTAGAGATGGCTCAGCCGCGGTGGAAGTTCAGGCGGAGGGAAAGACTTTCACCGCTGACCTGAGCATCACAGACACAATCATGCCCGCAGATACTCCATTCCATTGGTGAGAATCTCGAAGGTGCCTTCCACCGGTGGTATCTATGAGGAGGCAATTACTTACCCACACATATACATGCTATGAATGGCCAATACTGATGAACCCGATGAAAACCTTCAGCAACGACGTGCTTGCTTCGATATGCCTACGTCGTGTTTGACCAGACCAGCGGCAGGTATCCATTGCCAAGGCGTGTTTCAACACCCAGAGCTCGAATGTGCTAGATATTCCCAAGACGGACCAACTCCGGGTATCTTGACTGATCTTGAAGCCTATATATATGGGGAACCATTTGAGCTTGAAGCAGCGCTTCGGGACGTGCTCCAATTCCACTAACATCTCCTTGCCTTCATCGAACTGACTCGAGGCGGAGTTTCCTTTGTACTCCGCTGACACTCTGATTTTCTGCATCCGCTGTAAGAGTCTGTGCCCTCAATTGGTCCTCGACAATGGAAGCAAATTGCATGGGTGCTGAACCTGGTAGACTTGGCTGTCCAAAACATGCTCGCCGGAGTGTGGGAGGTGGAGATGGTGCCGAAATTATATATAGAGAGATTTAGCGCCTAGCACGACGTAGCTGATGTCGGCTGCTAGACTTGTTGTAACGCCAACCGCGTGCTAGCTCTTTTCATGGTCAGCAAAGCACGCGCTGCTAACAGCTGCCTCACTTCAGTTCAGAAACGCACTACTTCTCGCCCTAATGTATGCGCGCAGATGTATCATCAACGCTTACAGGCGCTAACGGGTTTTAGCACTACTGGGATTAGATTTTCCTTGCTCATTTGGCAGGTTTAGGCAGCCTGTGTATAGGAGAGAGCCGCATATGAGCCAGATATTGATGCTGCATGTCATATCGGACATTTGCTCCGAAGTTACAGCGTACAGTGTATGTGCTAACCGGCCGTTATAATCTTGTCCATTGCACACATCACGTGGTAACACTTCATGTAGATATGCGGTAACATTAAAAGCCGCGATCTAGATTTACAATGCATTGCATAACGTGTCTTAGATCGATCGACTAGGATTCATTTCCCCCTCCCGCGAGCACGTGAACAAAGGCCGAGTCGGACTACTCGGACCGCACCAGTCGGCGTCGGCGTTTTCCCGGCCGCGATTATGCAAAGCAGATGAAAAATTGTTTTGGCCGTAAGACTGGAGGCTTATCGGCAACGGTGAGAGTTAACAGGGAAAGTTCGGCCGTTTATCATACGGAGAGATCTACATGAGCACATCGATCCTGATGTGCATGTTCAGGTTCGCAGATTGTTAATAATGAGGCACCCTGTTGATCACAATGCAGCTAGTCCTACTTTGAACATATCGATCATTCCCACCCACATATCGAATTAAGCCGTGATGTGGCAAACTAGTGTGTGATTGAAAATTCTGGAATATTCAGCTCATTATTAATCTATTAATTTTACATATCGTCACTCATTTCACATGGCAGGATCGCCGCTATACTTACAAGAGGGCAAAGACAAGGCCAGCCAGGGAACCGAGCACCACAGAGCCCTGCTTGAAGGACTCGGCGCCGTTCTTGGAAGAAGCTGGGGCAGAGGAGGCAGCGGCAGAAGAGGCAGCGGCGGTGCTCTTTGGGGCGGAGGTGGTAGCGGCGGCGGTGGTAGCGGCGGCGGTGGAGGCAGCGGCGGAGGTCTCAGCGCTGGAACCGGCAGAAGCTGTGGCAGTAGCGGCGGTGGCAGAGGCAGCTGGAGTGGCGGTGGCCTGACCGGAGGCCAGCAGGTTGAAGCCAGACTCAATCATTAAAGACTGCAGCTGGGCAGAGGCGTTGGCTGGGTCGACAGAAGAGTAGCCCGCAGCGCTCAGCAGCAGCAGTTCCCAGGCCTGCTCAGTGTCGGCTGGCAAGGTGTTGACACCGAAGTGAGCAAAGACCTGAGCCGAGTAGTCAGAGGCCAGAGTCAGTGGCAAGGAAACGTAGTCGTCACCCTTGACGACAGTGTTTGAGAAGTGGTGTCCGACACTCTGTCGCATCAGGTTGCCCTCCTCAGCAGAGAAGGTAACGGAGCAAGAGGCAGTAGAGGAAGCCAGGCCACAGTTGGCCTCAATGTGCACCAGTGGGTAGTCCAGGTCCAGCATCCAGGCGTCGTCAGCCTGTCGAATGGTCTGGGGCAGGAACATACCACACTCCTGGGTGGCACCCTGCTGACAAAACACCTCGTAGGTGGTGGTGCCGTCAGTCTCGCCAACAACGTGTCCGACCAATGGCTGCTCGTTGTAGACAGGCATGAAGATGGAGACAACAGGGTCAGCGGCCAGGGCGCCGGAGGCAAGGGCAGCGGTGGTAAGGATTCGCTTCTGCATTTTTATATTAGTTTTATGTGATTATCTGATGAGATCTGATAAGGAGATCTGCGCCTTTTATAGTTTTCTGGCCTGATTGATAATGGCGAGAGCACCGACGCGGAAAAAGAATATTCGATGACTGGCTGCATCACCGCTATGTACGTACGTTGGCCGGTTCTCGCCCTGTTACGGGGAGCCGGTGGCTAGCTTCAATTAGCATACACTAGTCGTTTCAGTAGCGAATTCTCTAGTGCTTGCATTTAATTTTTTTTATATCGTGCACCGACGTCCACAGTCAAGCTTCTTGTCCTACTTGGCACCACTCTTAGCGTTGATCTCTGCCTAGCACACAGAAATGCAGAGAGTTTGCCAACCGCGAAAGAAAAAGCACTGCGCCAAGAAACGGTACGCGCATCCGTATACGGCTATTTCAAAGATGGATATGATTGATAAATATTATCTGATGCGTCTGGCCAATGGGCGGCCGCGTTGGCCGGGCAACGGCTCGCTCAATGAACGGCTACAGGAGGCCCAAAACGACCGCGAAAAGCGAGCCCATCACCAGCGACAGCGGCTTCGCGTGGCTGCCGTCACCCTTATGTGCAGAGACAGAAGCGCTGGGGGCCGCTGTCGGCTGAACGCTGCCGCTGACCGGCGTCGTTTGCGGAGAGCTATAGTTGAAGAGGGTCGCAACGTTCGGAAGACCGGTAAAGCCGCTTTCCAAAAAGAGCGAATTCAAAACGGCCGGCAAACTCGCCGAACTCGCCGTTGAGATGCCGCCCAGGTCCTGCAACAGCGACACCACCAAATCCTCGAAGTTTGGGGGAATTGAGGTGAAGCCTGCGTACGACGCGACTTGCGACTCCACGTAGCCCTTGAGGTTGTTCACAAGGCTAACGGTCGCGTACTGCATGTCTTTACTGGCGAAGGTCGACACGTCTGTGCTGTAGCCGGTGAACCCACCCAAGTTGTCGCCTAAGCCCGTGTAGGTGTTCTGGCACGAAGCTGTGTTCTGGCCCACAGAGCAGTCCATCACAACGTGGAGAAGAGGATAGTCCAGGTCGAGCGTGTATGTGTCGGGGCCGGAAAGGACAGCGAAGGGTAGAGGGTATCCGCAGGCATCGATGCTCTCAACGCTAGTGTCGCATGCTAGAATGAGGGTGGTGATGGAGGATTGCTTGTTAGTCAAATCACAGTACCTATGGCCAGCCGTACATATCTCGTTCCCTAAGCGGTACGATAGCCAACGCGACAGGTCATATAGCCTAAGAGCTTGTCGTCAGTTCACTGTCTTGTTCATACCGCTGTTGATAAGGCCGTGGACTTTGGTTCTTGACCTCTCACGATTAATCCCTCAGATGCTCATACTAGACCCATCGCTTGGCCATCGCTTGGCTTTACTTGACTTTACTTGGCTATCACCGACTCCTGACGCCTCTCAAACAGCATAAACTCTATTCAAACCTTCGCTAACTCCCTCGTTCTGCTCGTTCCGCCCGTACTCACTGTGCCTATGACCGACCCTACGAACGGGGCCGTGTTCTCTGGAAAGAATATCGTCGTGACGGGAGCATCGCCATATACGTTCCCTAGCAATCCCAATACTATTAGTCCGAGCATGTGTATGTGTAGAGACTTCTGATTGATCGTGTCAAAAATGTACCGCTGCGGGTCTATCTTGAGCCGTGCGGTCACCTACCACTGGGCAGTGCATCGGCCTTTGATCGGCAAACTCACAATCTAATCTCATCTGACATCTGAATACGACTTCCTCGTCTAAACTTTTGTGCCCGCGAATCCGCCCTGTTACCTAGCAACGAGATAAGGCTGCCAAGACTTGATATCATCTGCGCGTGAAGAGCCGCACAGGGCGTCTCCTGCGGCTACAAAAGAAATGTAGGCTATGGCCAGTTTCACATTCGCGATGGGTTCACGTAGAGATTGGATGAATTACTTCTAAATACTAACAATCCTCACTGAAGTATCCTCGCTGGCAATGGCCAGTTGCGACCTGTTCGGCCTCCAGGCAAGTTTTGTCACTCGCAGCACGGGACAGAGCTCAGCATCCACCTCCTTCTTGAGAGTGAATTCGCTGTTATTAAGCTCATATACAAGCACATCACCCGTCTCGAGACCGACGGCCAGAAACTCGCGTAGATCCAAGGCTGTCACCGGAGCAGCGACCTGGATCTGGCTAGTGCACACCCACTTGTCGTCTTGCTGCCTCCAAACCCTCACAGTCTTGTCTCGCGATCCAGTGACGAAGCCCTTGCTGTCACCAAACCAGGCGCAGTCCCACACGATACGGCTGTGTCCTTTAGGCTCAGTGTATGCAAATGCGTAGTTCCCGTCGTCCTGTCGCTTCCACAGGGCCCATTGTCGGTCTCTCGAGACGCTCAACAGGTACTGGTCGTCTGGTGAGAATCTTAGCCGCGTGACGGTGAGGGAGTGAAATGCGAGTGGATTAGGCAGCTGGAGCCACGTCCGGGTATCGTATAGTCGCACCACTGCGTGCTGTTCTGTGTTTGCCTTGCAGCAAGTGGCGACTATGGACTTGTCGTGAGAGACAGCGAGGTTGGAGATTTCGTAGCCATGGCCATACAGCTTGTCCAGCTCTGGCCACAGAGTCTGTCTCTGGAGATGGTCCTCAAATGGAGGCTGTCTAAGTTCCGATAGAACTGAAAAGATATTCCCCGTGCTCTCCTCGTCTTCATCGCCGTTCTTCTCGTACGCATCTTGCTCTTGCTTGTTGGACAGACCCAGAGCAGGCACCGTCGCGGACTCTGGCATCTCGTCTTTGTTGATTTTGTTGATTTTCGACACATTTTCCAATAAATACGCGATTCCCTTTGGCTGTTTGAACACTCGCAGCACTTTCTCGTCACCCGCACTGACAAACAGCTCGGAGGTCACCGATTGAACGCCCACCATGTCGTAGCCGTGAATCTGAGGCCGCGAAATCTCGTGCCACGAGCCATTCCACGTGCTGAATAAACGAGTGGTCTGGTCCAACGAGGCTGTAAGAAGATAATCACCCTTATCGTCCCAGGAGATATCGCCGACTTCCCGGGTGTGGCCAGAAATGCCTATTGTCGATTCCCAGTCTTCGTTCTGTGTCCACAATCGCCATGACCCCGTCTTTCCCACAGCACCAATATGCTTATCTCCCAACCAAATACCGTTCCAGAAACCGCCAGAAGCACCCGTGGCAGTAGAGGCGCCCTTGATGCTGACATCACCCAGTCTAGTAGAACACACCCACACTCCGGAGTGCTCGTCGGGGTACCAAATCATTAGCGAAGTGTCTGCAGACGAAGACAGCAGTTCCATCGGCTTGTGTGGGTTCCAGGCGACAGAGAAGATCCAATCATCATGGCCCATGATCAACGCTGCAAACACGATTGAGTGCGACTTTTCATTCACATAGTACACTTTGTTGTTGAGAGTAGAGGTAATGTCTAGCAGATCCGTCCGATTGCTTAGATCCTGGTCGCCGTGATGTATCCTCCACAGCCGAATGTACTTGTCTTGACTAGCCGACGCCAAAATTATGTCGCCAGTTTCATCTCTGGTGAAAGCCATAGCCCGCACCCAGTTCTCATGTCCCTCCAGAGCAGTATCCTGTGAAAACTTGTCGTATCCAGTAAATAGGTAGATGTTGTTGAGGGATCCACCCACAGCCACCAGAATCTTGCCTTCTAGACCGGACTGGATGGCCAAGGCCAATGGATAGAACCTAGCGTGAACAGTAGCCTTATCGAGTAGTCTCAGCTTGTCCTCAAACCTCCAGAAAGTAACCTGTCCGTCAGCAGCACCCACAACAATGGTTTTCGTGACGGGATCAACAGCCAAAGCCGTCACAGACTTGGCCGACAGCTGAACAGAGTCAAGCAGGGTATAGGTGGCATCCTTTTCAATACTGTAAACCTTTATGGACCCGTCTCCGGCGCCAGAAACAAGCAAATCACCGAGAAACTTCACACACGTGACTGGCTTCTCGTGTCCCTTTATCGTTCCCACAACTTTGCTCTTGCCGGGCTCTGACGTCACATTTCGCCACAGAGCCACAACCTGAGAGGCTCCGTATGCAACAAGATCGAATCCCACGTGGTAATCACTCGCCTGGGGCTGACGGTTGGCCCCGATAGCGATGTATTCGTTCATTGTAAATTTTGCGCCGCACGCTCACGCGAAGTTGATAAATGTTGGTTACCCACTTTTGAATCTGTTTCTCAATCAGAATTTCGTTATTAATAATGTAATCAAGAAGCTACGTTATCTCCATAGATTCGTACCATCTGGCGCACGTCCCCAGACGCGAAACTACTCACAAAGCCAATGTTTTCAGTTTATCGAACGGCTCTAGAAAGTCTTTGAACTTTAGCATGTCTGTTTGGCGTCACGGCACGACATCAGTAAAGCATACAAGCTCAATGTCATTGTCTTCAATGCGTACTTGCTCATAGACGAGACCCTTGTTTCTGTTACGGCCAACACTTGCCCCCAAGCATTTCCAAGAAACACTTGATGCCGTTTCCAATCCGAGTTTGGCGACAGTCTGGGGCACAGGCCTATGTCAAACTGGATTCCCAGAAGGACAGCGGCTGCGCTACAAGACAGCAGAATGCCCTACTTCCAAACCTGTTGACACGAGCAGCCCTATCAATAAATTCTGTACCAGCGGCGTCAAGGCAGTATCGCAAGATATACGGTACGCCTTGTGCTTCTCGTCTCAGTGGATTGTCATTGGCGTTGGCTTCTCGTTAGACTTTCTGGAGATTGTGGACATAACTCAAAAGGAAGACGGGAGGTTCGTCGCTGAGATTGGACAAGTGGTCTCAGTGTCCAGCCACGAGGATGACTACAATATCAACTTCTCTCGATACTAGCCAATCTCTTCTCCAAAATGGTGCCAGACGTCTGGAAGACTATATGTCAGGCTTGGGGTGAACTGATGAAGAATTCCAGGCTGCCTGAGTCCGAGAAGGAATATATTGCAGCCGTCGTTGAGGAACTTACTGGTAATGCAGTTCAACAGAGTAAAAAGAACAAGACATGGCGAGAGAGGACTCAAAACCTGAAAGAAAATTGGCTCGAAGCCAAGGCTAGACCATAGACCTGAAGGCCCGTGAGCCATGTAACTGGAGGTGAAAACTCGCCCCCTCATACGGTCCACCAGAGTTGAATCAACTCGGCTCGCATACCAGTATTTGCCTTGATCCTAGAAAGTCCTAAGAAATGATTAATAATAGTTAGCAGTTCGGATCGTAGATTGTCGGCGAAATAGGCAGGTAGCACTCGCGATTCATTACACAACTGACCATCTAGTCCCTGAACTTATCTACAGCTCGTATGACTTCCACATCAACAGCAAGTCGTCATTCCTCACCTTTAAGATGTTACACGTAGTTAATCTCCCCACGCGCCGAAAGGGTTAGGGGTGATCGTCGCGAAGTGTTCAGCGCGCGACTGAAAC
>JAJLUQ010000017.1:0-207988 GCA_030564385.1 Blastobotrys robertii
AGGGTTTGGCGGCAGCCGCGTCTCCGTGATGACACCAGCGGCCATAGACGCCTGGTAAACCTCCTCACCAAAGGACGGAGCCTGGTGGACAATACCAGTACCAGAGTCGTTGGTGACGTAGTCGGCGGCAATCACCTTGAATCCGTGATCCTTAAAGTCCTCGTAGAAGTAATCAAACAGTGGAACGTACTTCTTGCCGGCCAGGTCTTTTCCCTTGATCTTCTCGAGCACTGTGAACTTCTCCTTCTTGGGGTTCTTGTAAAGAGTTGTCAGCAGTTCCTCCAGCAGAATATAGTTGTCGCCGGTTTTTTCGTCGTGGATTTTGACGTACTCAAACTCCGGGTTCACGGCTAGACCAATGTTGGAAGGCAGAGTCCATGGGGTAGTTGTCCAGGCAACCAGCTTGGTGTTTGGGTCATCGACTAGTGGGAAGGCCAGGGTCACAGCAGGATCAAGCACATCCTTATAGTTCTGCTGGGCCTCAAAGTTACTCAATGGAGTGGTGCATCCAGTAGAGTAAGGCATGACCCGGTAACCCCGGTAGACAGAATCGTTCTCATAGAGCTGCTTGAAAACCCACCAGACAGACTCCATAAAGGTTGGGTAGAGGGTCTTGTAATCGTTGTCAAAGTCAATCCATCGACCAACTCGTCCAATGACCGATCGCCACTCGCCGGCATACCGCATAACAATCTTTCGGCATTCGGCATTGTAGGCAGCGATTCCCATCTTCATTACATCTTCCTTACCGGTGATGTTTAAGGTCTTGTCAATCTCGTGCTCAACCGGCAGTCCGTGGGTATCCCAGCCAAACCGTCGCTCAACGTGGTGTCCAGTCATGTGGGCATATCGTGGAACAATGTCCTTGATGGTGGAGGCCAGGATATGGCCGTAGTGAGGGGTTCCGGTAGCGAATGGTGGACCATCGTAGAAAGTAAATGGCTTTTTGCCTTTGCTCTGTCGGAGAGACTCCTGGAAGGCGTCAATCTCCGTCCAGAACGCAAGGACCTTCTCTTCTTCTTTGCTGAAGTCCATTGCAGATGAGATCAATGCTTTGAAATTTATATTTCCACGAAAATTAGTCACGCGCGTGTCACGTGATGGTGAGTCGAATCTGGGGTCATCACTTTGGGGTCATCACTCTGGGTGGAAGAGTCAGAGGGTGACTAAGTGGCGTATCAGTTGTATTTCGTGACTAACCCTGTCAATTACTTATTCGGGCTGTCCAGCCTTGTCCGGGGTGGTTAGTCTTTGTTCGGGCGAGAGTGGATGAGTATTGTGGTTGGCAAAGATTTATGTTGGCATATACATGCGGATTGTATTCGTTCAGTTTTTTCACCAGATCAAATGCACAGTCTCTAGATCTTCGTTGCGGAAACTCATCCCTGTGTACTCGTATACACTTCAGAATTTTAGTTACCCGGAAGTCCTAAACTCCCAATTGAGCACACTCACAAATCTACGCTTATCGATAAACTTTCATCATACCAAACTAATACTAACAATACAGTACATCCAGGCTAAACTCGTCTGTCTTTTGATTCACTCATTGATAGTTTCTGGCCTACTCTTCTCGTCCGACGAGCATGAACCCTCCTCTCACCACCGTCGTCATTGAAAACGCTCCCGACAAGTGGCTTATAGGCATCGACGACCAATTTTTCAATTCCACGCCCCAATTCCGCGGAATCAAGCTAATCCCCAATGGCACACACGTCGTACACTGGGGCGCCGACCAGCAGAGTGTTCGTAACGGACTCTTTTTCGTAGCTCAGGATAGTAAGCTAATCATACTGCAGTGGAGCAAAGAGACGGAAGATATGGTGGTTGTGGCGGACGATGATCTTGATGCATCGCGAGTTAGAGCTCATCTCGGAGAATGGTACCAATTCATGGTAAAGTATCCCGAGTCGGACTGGAACGAGCTGGTTTCGTGTATCAAAGAACAAACGATCGCCGAAGTTTTACCTAATTGCATAGCATCATCAACCAGCACTACCAAACAGGAGAACGACCTGCTTGTCAAGAGTT
Organism: Blastobotrys robertii; assembly: GCA_030564385.1. NCBI lineage: Eukaryota > Fungi > Ascomycota > Dipodascomycetes > Dipodascales > Trichomonascaceae > Blastobotrys > Blastobotrys robertii. Next base: position 2,032 of record JAJLUQ010000017.1, read on the forward strand.
TGTATGAATCAGCACAGGAAAGAGCAGAAAAGTCAGGGAGACCGGTCGAGGAAGACCAGATTGTTCAATCGCTAGTTGACGACAGACGCAATGAGCTCAAATTTCTGACAATCGATAAACGAACGTGGCGTGAAGGAGCCGCCGGTGCAGAAGTTACCAAGAACGCCCTGGACAAGTCATGGTATCTCAAGCAATTGATCGCGCAGAGGGGAACTTTCAGACAGCTGATAGGCGAGATCCAGCTAGCTTATGTTCTGATGGTTATTATGGCCAACTTTTCAGGTGCCCAGCAGTGGAAAGCCATCGTGTATTTAATCATGTCCTGCCAGGACTTGGTCCTAGTCAAGCCCGAATGGTTCGCTTTGTTTTTCGACACAATAGCTGTCCAGATAGGGCACTGCCCGGACGAGTATGTGGACGAGTTCTGGGGGCTAGAATATCTGCAGAAAACGCTGGCCAAGTTCGGAAGGTCCATTCGGCATGCGAAAGACGGCACGGCATTTCCATCTGAGGTCGTTCAGGGATACAGGAGGTTGGTCCAGACCTTTAAGATTAAGTGCCGCGTAGAGCTGGATGAGAGCGACAGCGAAGAGGAGGGTGAGTATGCCCCATTAGTGGTGGAGATGTAGTGCCACTACGACATTCAAAGTCATTGGATCAACCTGACCAAGCATGATTTACTCGTGACCTCACACTCAACTGCAATCTGACCTGACCAAGTATGTTGTATGTATAATCCACGCAATAATCCGCAGTAAAAGGCATTAGCACCGCAGCAACAGCAATAGCGCATGCTTGTGCAGCTATAGTGTCACTCGGACCGGAGCTCGGGGACGCCAAATGTGCCGGACTTTAAACGACACTGAATCTCCACTTTGGTGTCGTCATATGCTAAGGCGGGGTAGCCGATAAGTGACTGAGGTTCTAGACTTTGCGTGTAGGAGGCCAAGGGATGTCCCACTAGGATTTCTTCCGGCGGCAGGGGGCCGAACCTCTTTTGCAGGAGTTTACGGTGTCCCGATGAGAGGTGGAAATATACTTCCGCCGGGCCGTCTTTAGCCCGGACACGAAGCCACCACCTCTGGTCGAAAAGCGACCAATCAGACCAGGTCTTGCTGGCCCTGACGCACAGACGCAGGCTAGACAGCTGTGATGTTTTTGGCCTTTGCCGGCATGCGACATAATCTGTGCGGTCGTGTTGTTTTTCAATGCGCAGCTTCACACTAGCAACGTTGTGGCATTGTGCAGTATGCAGTGACTCAGCCAATGCCCTCAATTGGGATAGCTTGTATGAGGGAATTTGATACGGCATGACCTGCTCCGTTAGTGCGAGCAGTAGCAGCGCACGGCATTGAGGGGTTAGGCGAGATAGATCAGTGTCGCTTGTGGTGGTTAGCCTAGCGACGCCCAAGCGGGGGTCAACAAAGATGCGAGCTAGACTCATGTAGGAGCGCAGCTCTGCATCCACGGCGTTCTTTTTCCTAGCAAGCACTTCTAGCGTGGCAATGATGTTGGGCGACTGTAACGCAACAGGCAAATCATTCCTGGCGAGAAGTGCTCGGATCGCGTTGCGTATCGTGAAGTTAGGGTCGAAATTAGTAGCATCCTGCACCCAGGGCACACGTTCTGAGGTGCATAGGTCTAATAGCTCGGATTTCCTCGTGTTCAGTAGCGGCCTTATCAGGTTGACGGGTGTCTCGTCAGGTTTGTAAATCATTGAGCTGGCGGTCGAGAAAGGCATACCCGCCAGGCCGTATTCGGTACTGGAGCGGATCAGCCGCATGATGAAAGTTTCAACTTGGTCATCGAGAGTGTGTGCCATTAGGAGATGGTTGATTCCAGCGGTTCGACAAGCTGAGGTTAAGAGATGCTTTCGATGGTCTCGGGCCAAGGACTCGAATTGCCCGGAGTTGAGGTTTTGAGTTCCCCAGTTGATGGTCAGCACTTCGCTCCTGATTCCGAGATTAGAGAGGTTTGATTTGACCTTGTGAGCTTCAAGATCACTCCCGCGGCGTAGTCCGTGGTCCACTGTGAAGGAATAGACGTCAATGGATTCATTTTTGGCGTAGTGAGCTGCTAGTTTCGCCATGGCCATGGAGTCGACACCTCCGCTCACGGCGAGGGCTATCTTGGGGCATTTCAGGGTCCTCAAAGAGTTGGAAAAGCGTGAGTAGAGGTTCATATCATGATTATGCGGTCTGATCAGGGCGCTAGTCGTTCTTCTTGATAACAAACATAAATCGACTGATTCCTGCTTAATTTGTTGAGTCCTCAATCAAATCATAACCCACCGATTCAGTCCTAGTTGAACAAGTTGTGGTCACCAACTAGACGTAAGGTGGTGAAGATGGGACATTTCGGTGAAGTCTCGCGCTATGCACCAGGTAGTAAGTACTAGCACATGCTCACTCTAACAAGCTACCGGAAGGTCAGAAGAACGAAGTCCAGGTCACGTGGGCTGACCAGAAACGAATCAATGAGTTTTCCAAGCTCAACAGCAGGATCTCAGACTGGGAAGATGATTTGAAAAAGTTAAAGACCGAGAAAGAATATCTCGATGATGTTTCCATGGAATTGGAGCTGGTGGACGAAGACGACTTTGTTCAATATAGGATTGGCGATGCTTTCGTTTACCTGACACAGGCCCAGGTCATGGAGAGGCTAGAGGGAGACGTGGAGAAGATGGATCAGGAACTCGAGAAGACGGAGGGAAAGATCTCAAACGTCACAGAGAGAATGGACGAATTGAAGAAAGATTTGTACGCAAAGTTCGGCACTGCCATTAATCTCGAACGATAGACTCGGAGTCCACACTCACAGGTTGCATAGACTTCTTGGAGCTCGCCTGGGACTCGCCTGTTCAACGGTAAGGTGCATTAAACTGTCATAGCCTGATGACCACAGTTGTGTACGTTATGAGATAGACCAACAATGTATTCAAAAGCCGGTTCACACTTTTGCCTCAGTATAGCCTGGACAAGAGCCCGGCCGTGCGTAGTGCCATGTCAGCTAAGCACATGAACAGATGCAACAGACACTCACAAACCCGGTTCATGCTTGCAATTCAGTTCGATCATGTATGCTCAGACGAGATCGGCTGGTTCCTGGTATCTGTAGGGCCTGGATCGTGCATCAGCACAAGTTCATTTCTGGCTTCGTTCACTCAATTTTCGGCGAAATCTCCTGAATCTTAAACCGTTCGGAGATTGCTGCTGTAAACTATGGGGTGGCTAGGGTGTACGTAATCCCAGATCAGATATTCCAAAGTTTGCGTTCGTTATTAAAAGCCAATTGATACCGACTAAGTCCTCTACGTTATGCCACGTTGTTTACTAGCTTGATGCCTCATTAACAGGTTAGTCGAGCCTTTAGCAGGTGGGCTCAGAATTTTACCACGGGAATCAATCGACATGCACTTAACCGAATATAGATTTATCCCATTAAAGTATAATCCCTCATCCCGTCCTTGCTAGCATCGCGACCCCTGGCTTTCGCGATGCCTGAAATTGCCCGTCTTGCGATTTGCTCGCGTGTGGTCGCACACATGTGTTGCACGCCGTCATGCTCAAACGGCAATATCCCACGGGTTGGCCGAAACGGGAAGTCGATGGCCGGAGACTTGCATATGTATAGCGCTGAAATTTTGGTTATGGTTATAGCCACTGCAAGCGGTCAGTTGTCGCGGAAACACAATTACAATCTCCTCAGGAAAGACACTAGATGTTTGATCGTCCTGATTGCATCGTGCTATAGTGTTACCTATCGCTGTCCTTATGGTGTCGCTGGCGCATGTAGGTGGTTAGATTAGGTATTTTCCCTGACGGGTTGCTCGCCGATATCAGATCTCGTTGCCATGGAAACCAACGTTTCTGAGCCAAAGCCAAAGACCATAACCTTTTGCAGTGACCACGCTAAAAAAGTACTATATTTCAACTAATAAGTGTATCTGATGTTAATAAATTGTAATTTCTGTCGCTGGCTCAACTATCATATCAAAATAGTGCCGCTAAACCTCAGTGTGAGCTTCACCATCCTTCTCAATGATAAACGGATAGTTGTTAGTCTTGGCCAGCTTTTGAAGATCGTCAACCTTCGCGAAAGGGACGTCAGCAGCGAAACCATTGATGATGCCATATTCAAAGGTAATTAAACCTCCCCATCCTATTATCGTGTTTTCCAAGGATTTGACGGCACTGTGTTAGTCCTTATCGATTCGGATTTCGGCCCGAGGATTAACTTTAGACAATCGGAAGCTGTGAGCCGTACACGGCTGCCCACAATTACCTCTCCAACTCTACTGCAGCTCGACATTTCGGAATCGTTTTCCGCTCCAACCCATGCTCTGCAACACCCTCAACTTGTACGGCCGGGATCACACCTGGTCAAACATCATGATGTCAACTAAGGCCGAAAACGAGCAAAACCTCGGCAAGAGCGTGGCTTTTGTCTAGACCACGGGCTATCCCGGTATTTATTGTTCCACGCCTCACTATCTCCGGTTGCCTGGTGACACGATCGCGCAGGGTCTCGATGGATGCAAGGTATCGTTCGACTACCCTTCCTTGCAAGGTTCATATTCTTGACAGCTTCCATGCGTTAACGCCGCCCGCCTTAGGTCCGTTGCTACTAGAGCTGGATCGATCACTTACCTCTGTGGAGCGTTATCGTTGAAGGACACAATATATGAGTCTTGTTAGTCTATCCCGTAGAGTACTTTACGCTCCAGCATACTCACTAGAATACTCACCAGCATAGACTCCAATAAACAACCCAAGAAGTATTCCCCTCATGTTGCGTGTTATAATTAACAAAGTGTGTCACTGATAGTGTTGCTGAGCGCGCAATCGATCAACATGGTATACACTATTTATTCTGACAGCTGTTGGCTCTCCTGTCCATCGCAGCTCCTGTGAGATTGACCAATAGTGCTGTCTCACATGTATCCGGGGCCGAGCATTCAACCGGAGGTATAAGTTGAAGCAAGCCGCACACACGTGACTATAGCACGTGATGCACTTACTCAGGGTCTCCCACCCAAGGTGCGGTCACGTTGACAGTCACGCTAGCAACGTGGGCACTACACACTATAGGTGATGGGCGTCATACACAGGCACTGGAGAGGATAAATACAGCGGGAGTTGACAGCGGGAGTTGGATGCTGTAGGCTACGGCATTCAATGACGCTAAGCTCTATAACATGTTTTGCCAACACTGTTCCGCTAAACCTGGCACCCCACACGCCTCGCTCGGCTAACAAGACGTTGCTTTTTGTATTTTCTTTTTGAATTTACTACTTCTGCGCTTTGCTTTTTATGATTCAGTTCTATGCATGCTGAGTAGTTGCTTTTTGATGTTCGCTGTTGCCCCTTTATTAGACATGAAGCTAAAATATATACAGTCATTGATCCCAGCGCTGATGGTTCAATATTGTCACTCATTGTCACCTCACTCATTAGCATAACATGGATTTAAAGGATATTGTTAGGTAGGTCCACTAGGCGAGTCTAGTTCAATCTGGATGAAGGCTAGGCTAAGGCGAAAAGAGTCAGTGAGGCAGTCTCTGTTCTCTGCTGGTTAGGCTACCCAGGCTGGCATGCCTGTCTGATGGTTATGGACAGCGTGGAACATGGTGATGGTCCATGTGATTTGGAAATTGACGGCCGTGAAAAATTGTCGCGCTCTGAGTCAGACATGGTTTGACAGTTGAACATTTGAACAGTTTGTTTGAGCTTCTACACGGTGAAGTCTGTTCTATGATCACGCGTGTACCCATCAGTTTACGGATCTCTGCTAGCCGTTGGTTTACTCCAGATAGCTATCCCAAGCAGTTTTACTAACTAGTCACCCGAAAGTCGAGGAACCACCGACTCCAATATCCCCTCGCAACGCCCCCCACTCACATACGTCCTCCGTTCACTCAATTCACAATGGTGGCTCGAAACTGCCATCTCCTGAGCCTTCTCCGGAGTCAACATATCTCTTCAACAGTAACAAGCGGCCCCGCGACGACGAATTACCGCGAATCACAAAGAAAGCATCGTTCACCACCGAGTCATCCCTCGACTATCATAATTTAAACAAAAAGCCCTCATTCACCGACGTCAAGTTCGAGGTCCGGCCCATTCCGCTCATGGCTCCAACAACGATTTCCTCTACATCTTCATCTTCACGAAGACACGCGCATATTCTCTCCGAGCAGCGACGGCGAGAAAACATAAATGGCGGCTTCCAGCTTCTCAAGAACTCTGTGCCGTTTTGCCGGGGAACACAGGATTCCAAGGCCATGATTCTTAAGAAGGCTGTGGAGTATATTACGTCATTGGAACAGGAGAATCAGGCACTCCAAGCACTCCACGCCTCGCATATGGACGATTACTACCAGCAAAACTACGTCCCACACCACCCAGTGCGATTTGCACCACCTTCATCTGCATCTACACCAATTGCCTTGAGACATACCCAGTCGGCATACTTTCTCTCTAGGCCAACCTCAACCCCTCCATTTGCATCGCTACAGAAACGAAACTCGGTCCCAGAATTGGCGCCGCCAGTGTCCGCTCCGACGCCGACACCAACACCCGTCTCCGCCCCGCCGACCTCCGTTCCGACATCGGTCCCCACGCCTGTCCCCACGCCAGCGCCTTATGATCATGTCTACTATCATCCACCTCAGTACAGGCAATTCGCCCCGCCAATGAGTTACCATCTGCCAAAGCCTTAGAACTGGCCCCTGAAAACGAGCCCTGCTCCCTATATTATTTGTATTATATCACCCAGCCGCCCTGGCCTAATAAAATCATTTATTCGATGCGATTTTGCTCAAACAACTTTATTATATTGTTCTAATCCTAGTTCACCCTGACTAATTGGCTCCTGAATCTGATACCCCTCTACCCCACCCTTCGCAATCTATGAACCATGTTTATCCATACAGCTCTGAAAAACTCCGGCTAATAAGCACACCTCTCATTGTGGCATGTTAACGTGGAATTGCTTTTGCGTCGTGCAGGTGATGAGTTGCCAGGCCAACCATGCATAAAATTTTTCAGCCCCCTGAGGTTTACCTTTGTTATGAGGCCAATTGACAGTGAACCCCAACAAGACGTGGATAAGACGCGACTACAATGACACGAACTAAACACAAAACACGAACCAACCGCGACTCATGCTTCGCGTTCGGCTCGCGTTCGCCTTCATCGTGTCGTGTCGCGTGTTGTGCACGCGCCTCTATTGTTTACAACGTGATGGGCCTGCGTGCGAGCGTTGCTGCAGCTCCAAGCACGAGACTGCAAGCGGACCACGCCTATCTCTTCACGGCCGCAAGCGCAAATCTACATTACGCGATTACAGGAATGCTCGGGCACGTGACTTCTATAATTAGAGAGAGCTAATCGCCGCATGGCCTACGACATTGCTCATGTTGTATTACAACACTCAATCATCATGCGCGCACGCATAGTGCCATATCGAGAAGTGTGCCGCGCGCTAGTAACATGTTGGCTGATGATACACATGAAACGTGGGAGGAAACGTGTAGGCATTCAGCTTACAGTGTACTTGGCTGGAATTGACCCGCTGCAGGATGTCTAGATGCTTGGATTGCCTGTCTGGTGCTAAATTCTCAGTAAATGCGGATGTCACGTGACATCACGTGATTGTTTTTTTAGACTTGAAGTTACGATACAATTGGAGCTACTAATAGGAAAGCAAGCAAACGGGCCGAGAGTTAGTATCTCGTACCGTAAAGGTTAAAACTCTCGTGCGTAGTGTTATGACGTAGTGGATCTGTGATGTTTACCTGCATGGTTCTGCACTCGCTTTGTTTTGACATTGGCAGTGCAATGCAGGCTGCTAAATTCGTCGCTGTGATCAGATCTGCCACACATTGTGCGTGATAACTAGCATCGGCAAGTGGTGCTGACGGGGCGAGAAGCAACGTGGAGAACGTAGCGAAAACGTGGGCTAAAATGAAAGCCAGCTATACGCAGGGCGCTGACACCGCGAGAATAGGACCCAGCCTCTTGTCCGTTTCGAGGCAAACTGGTGGACTATCGTGCATCGGAGGCACCAACCCGAGACAGCGATGGAATATTTTTAAACCTCTCGATGGAATATTTTTTATTAATTAGATTGCCATATCCGTGCCCCAGAATTGATGATAGCGATATCATACATGTGCACATGATAAATGACGATTAGCCGTGTGTAGACGTCACGTGTAATTGACATGTAACACATTCGCCTCCGCTGCGCATTTTGGATCCCACTTATGCACCCCGAGAGTTCCGGCCCCCGAGGCAGTACAGTACAGTACACGCGCGCCCGGTGCTTGCCGTACCTGTAACAGTTATGCTCAAGCGTGTGCATGTAGGGCACTGTTTTGTGTCGTGTGCCTAGGCTGCTGCCCGAAGCCTCGAGGCACGCTTATGCGCCTAGGCATGTCCGGCAAACACGTTAGCGTTACTGCTTTGCCCAGCGATTGCCCTTACTGTCGTGAGGATCTACTTGGCGCAGTGCTTTTGGATCTCACTGTATTGTTTTATTCGGTTCTGAGTTTTGTTATTTGTGGCCAATTTTCAGCCCACATTTATGAGTCGTTGGGGCCTGTGGAATTTCGTGCTTCGAGGAAATCCACATCCTCGATGCTAGATTTCGTTTTGGTCAACGCCAGGTATCGCTTTCGTGGGCCCCACACGGTTCGTACTGCATCTTGCTTTTCCTGCTTACTTCCCCTGTGCCCTCTTGAATCTTGGCCACACGAGCATCCGCACATAGCATAATGTTGTGATCAACACCAACACGGGGCGAGCTGCCTTCACCAGCAAGGTATCGGGTCAGGCTAGCCGTTAGCGCTAGCATAGCACGAGCACTAGCGCACAATGGATACAGTGCGCTGAGCCTCTCGCTGCGCTCAAGGCTAAGCCGTCTCCGGCCGGGATTCCGTCTTTTTCGCCAGCGACGCTGTGGTCCACCAGTACACCGGGTACCGTCTCTGAATATTGTTGAAAATGCACGCAATGGCGATCAAATAAACCATGGAAATCATCTGATATGGGATATAGTACCAGCCCAACTGGCGGGCCTGTTCCGTCACTGCGGGGATCAAGGCAGCAGCGCCCGCCGGAGGATGCACAGTTTTTGTGAGTTTCATGGCCACGCTGCTCACCGCGACCGCTAGTGCGCCAATTGCCCACAGGTGCGGTTCGTTGCCAGGGTGGATCATGCATAGCTTTACCAGGCATATGCCAATGACAGAGCTCAGAAACGTACCGAAAAATACATTCCTGGGCTGGGCCAGTGGGGCATCTATGGCGTTGTACACCAGGATGGCTGTAGCGGCGCTGCTGGGAAAGATTGAGGGCGAATTTCTGGCAACAAACGCAGGACCGTATAGAAAGGTAACCATAATCACAATCATGCCGGCAAACGTCGCAAACAGAATCCAAAAGTTCTCCTGGTACGTGGGAATCTTCTTGACGGGTTTACCACGGTAGCCAAACCACCAGCTGAGCCACGTAGGCCAGCGCTCGAACCGCGGGGTTGGAATCCACGGATTCAGGTACTCGTCAATGTCAAAATGACCCATGCTATCCGTCCGATAGATCAATGAGAGTATATAAGCTTATCGCGCGCCGGGAGTAAAACATCCGTTGTGCGGCTCCTCACCACTCGGGTTGAAGCTTACTAAGGCTAGACATGAAAAAGAGTGCGTACTGGCAATTCAAAGACACGGGACGAAAGATTTTGATACGACGTTTATACAGCAATGAATGAAACCCTAAAGGATCATCTAATACTGGTTCTGGCCTTAAGTGTGTTACCCCCAAATTTCAATAATGGTGGGTAACCCCAGCCCTCTAACGAGCCAATTTCTGACTACAGGTGAGCGTCTGTCAAGTATAATTTAAAGCAGGACTATACATTGGTCAACGTGTACATGCGGAAATATGTTTGACCGAGACATACCGGCTGTCACGTGCAGGAGCTCATAGATTATTTCATATATTATTTGGGGGCGGACCCACACTGCTTGGCCATTGCATAATTAATAATAATGAATACGGCAATGTAGGGCCTGTGAGTGGTTGGGCGGTTGCAGGTAAACAAACAAACCCGCCATTTGTTATTTGAGGTTTCGGCGTGTCGGGCGGGCAGACCGCTCGCGGTGATCTTGACATGGCATGTAATGTAGGTTTGAGGCAATGTAACCTAAAGCCTGCATCAAGGTTATTGACATTAACGTTATAATCGGTTACACGTGTAGTGATAGATCGTCATATTCAGGCACAAGTTCACACATGAGACCAATGTCAGACATTTCGGACCAAGTACCATTTTCAGAACTATACTGTACTATTTCAGACATAATGCTACCGATCAGGCATTGATGAACCCTTTGATAGCCCATGTGAGCTAATTTCTGCAGCAGTCTCGGCCAATAGCTTGGCTCTTCACGTGAGCAGTTCACTTATTGTTAATCGTAGTAAACTTAGTTATCGTTGCAGTGTGGTTCAAGTGTTGACCCTTGTTAAGATGTAAATTTGTGATTACATAAGGAAAAGAGCTCGCTTAGTAAGGACCGTTATAACGGTCCTGTGAGGCTGACACATACCGTTTTGACCGCGGGTACCTAATTTTAGCCAGTAGCCCGCGAATGTGCTGATAGAGATTTGACCCGAAACAGTCAGCACATGATGCATACAAAAGAGCTCCGAGTCCTGCAGTTGTGACAACACGGCGCCGAGGTTTCATGTGGTGAGTAGAGCAGTGAACTAATAGCTTAGCGTATGTAATTGCTTAGAACATGCTTGAATTCTTCGAAATAAGTGTATTCTATAGGTGCTTGAGTTGTATCTCTATAAATAGGCCCAGCTCCGTTCGCGCTAGGGCTAGGGCTTAACGGCCATGCATAATTACGTGTTGCTATTACATGAGGCTCAGTCCAGACCAGTTCCTGAGACAACGTGTTTGCTTGCACTGTACCTGACGGTTAGGCTAGGCAGGGATAAATGGCTAAATGCGCGAGATGGGTGGAATGTCTGAGATTAAGTGGATAGGAAAATTAGACAGCGCGGAAGAAATGTTTGGCGAAGCCTGGATTCAGGGGCGACGGGAGAGGTCTTGAAAAAGAGATCAGCAACAGATACATAACGCTTCAGTTTGGTGAGAATAGCGAGACTAAACCGTAGCAGTGAAAATGGTCTTGTAAGAGATCGTTACGGTTGAGCGGATGACGTAGTGACGTAAGCAACGGAATTTGACAAATAACGCAGATAGCGGGAGTTAGGAGCCTTGAATGCGCGTTGCTATTGTGAGTTCACAGCAGCAGTTCGGCCGTTGAGGTTAGTATTGATACGTAAACGGCTGGCGATTTCTGTGCTGTCTCAACGTTGATGAAGAAAGGTATGCAACTCCGCGTGAGATTGATGAAGTAGTTCAGAATTAGCCTCGTATTTCAACGTATAGCACGTATACTTTTGTACGGGCGATTGCATTGAACAAGGAGAAGACTGCTTCCGCACGGGAGAACTATGCAGTGTCTGTTTTCATCTGTCTGGACGAGTCTCGGCCAGGGGAATTCAGGCACAGATTTACATGTGCCGCGCGCATAATGAAAATTCTGTAGCTGCACTTCAGATTGCCCGATGTCCGGTCTCGACTGTTACATTTTTCTGGCCTCATGACGGATGAAAACATATCTGCACGAAACGAGCATCACGATTCGGTGCCTCTGTTGCAGTTTGCTGTGGCTTGTCGAATATTTCTGAATATCTGCTCAGATGCAGGTTTAGCTATGTGCTTCTCTCTCAGTGACCATGTACAGCCGACGCAGTCACTTCAGAAACACATTTACCACGCGTTGAGTAGCGCTGGCCACCACGCTGGTGGAGATCAAGTCAAGTACTGAAAGCACTATCATTGAAGAAACCCAGCAGAGTAAGTTTATTCAATAGCGTGTATCGATTTCCAAGATGTATATCGCGATTCAACGCCGGAAGAGATCAGAACTCGCCAGCCAGCGGCTACACAAATCCACGACTCGCGTTCCATAGTGATGAGCCGCGACCGTAATATCTAGCATGGCTGGAACATGATAACAGCGTTTGAGTGGCGTCCAAACTGTATGCGGGTGTAAAACTATTGAGCTTTCTCATTCATGAACATGTACATCGTATCGCGTATACTCATATAAACAGGCCATCTGGCAGAAGCGCTGCGTTCCGGCTATAACTTCAGAAACTTTGCCATAATCCTGTACATCTGCTTCCCCAACAAGGCAATACTCTGCCTCGTAGCCAAAAAGCCTTGTTCGTCCAAGTCGGTAACCTTGAGCTGATACGCGAGGGTCGTCAATTGGCTCATGTAAGCCAGCGCACTGCCTCGAGCGTTATCGGCCAAAGTTTCGACCGCGCCGTAGCTTAGTCCCGTTGTCAGGGTAGACAGGTTTGCCAGGTGTTTAGCGGTTTTCTGCCGGGATTCATTGTTGTCGGTTATGCTTTTAATTTCCCGTCCATAGCCGGACAGGTCTAGGAATCCGGCCCACTCGTGTCGAGAGATGAAGTCTTCCAGGTGCTGAGCCTCCAAGGCCTCAGCGGAATGCTTTCCGCCATAGTTTTCCGAGCACGGGTTGCCCGTTTGGTCCCAGCCAGCTGAGAAGGAATGATCAATGTTGAGGCCGACACACATGCTCACCGACGTGGGTTGTCTATTTTTAGTCCACAGCCGGTCGTGCGTCCAGGTATATGTATAACCGTCTGGGTTCAACACTGGCACAAAGTAGTATTCAATGTGTTCTTCTAATCCCCAGGACAGTTCGGTTTCCATGGCAAACAACGTTGCCATGACACTCATCCAGTCCCGGCCTTGGGCCCCGCCTGTAATCAGAACTTTTTGTTTCTCTAGGCCATTATCATTAGCCAGCCGCGCAGCCTGAATATCGCGTCCTTCATAGGTCTGGCCTAGCGAAAAGACCTCCATCCGGTTGTTGCTGTCTTCCGCGCTTTTATTCATCCAGACATAAATCTCATCCAAGGTTCGAAAGTCCTGGAAGAACTCATCTTCAGATTGAAGCGGGAAGGTGCTGAGGACGGCTTCTTCGAGGTTAGGCACGTACTCAGACTTTTGCTTTCTCAGCTTCTTGGGCAGAAGACGCATCAGGTCGCTAACACGGTTCTTGTTTATCCTGACATGGCCAAACTGAGGCTGTAGGTTCCACACATCCAGCACCAGGGTCTGTGTGGCGGAAGCAAAGGCTTCCTTTTCTCTTTCCGACTCAAAATAAAACTCCAGTACTAGGTCATTCTCATACTGGTCCATGAGAATACTTTGTTCCTGCCTCAACGGAATCTGCGGTCCGTCAAACCAGGACAATACCTTGGTCCAGCTTTGTTCATCACCAAAGGGGTTGAACAGGGGCTCGGCCGCGCCGAAGCACGTGACCTTGAGCCCTGCCAACCCTGCTAAGCCAGTTACGGCCGTCCACACCTTCATCGTTTCTGAAGGTGTGTCCGAGGGGTTTGTGAATGAAGGAAATTTCAGTGTATTTATCCTTTGTGATTAAGACAGGGGCTGGGAGCGCGCGCGCTGCAGCCCTGCGCGCGACTGCGTCAACAGGTGACACAAGACACTGATAAAGCGGCTAGCGCGTCAGCGCTGCTATCGGTTTCTGAGTCTTTATTACCCTCTAACCACTCCGTAGACGCCTCTGTCGTCCCGTCCTCTGATCCCCTCTGCCGCCACCTCCGTCGATAGATTTTCACTCTGTGTGAGACGCAAAATTTGCGCGCGGATCGGCCGGAGCTGTATCAGGCCCGCCAAGTTACCTCATCTGACACGTGATGATGAGATGAAGTATATAAGGCTTAGATCCCCTGATTTTGTACTTCCTCTACACAGGTACTAGACACAATCACTAGGCGTCTCTCTACGCGTATGAGTCTCGAGCGCTGTTGCTGTTCGCCGGAAAATTTTTAGCAAGGAGAAGCAAGGTTTCACAAAATAATATAGTGGGGCACAGAGCAGAACGAACCCGACAGAGCGAGCCGGCTTTTGATCAATGTTTGATGAACGCTTGATGAAATGGCGGGAAGAGCCGGACATTGAGGAATTGAGCAATTTCAATCAAACTCTGAGCAGAATTCAGTATCGAATCATCAGATCTGAGTAGTGCCAAAATATCTGTCTAAGACATGTCTGGGACAAATGGCAGCCAAGATCGAAAGTAACTCAGGGACACCCGAAAGCAGCAAAGGGTAAAGTTTCCTTACCAAACCGGCCTTAGGCTCAAGCTGAGTTGACTGAACTTCTCAAATCTTTATACCGAACGCTCTCACCTGGTCATTGTATAGGTTAAGAGTTGGACGGTCCTATAGGTCTGTTTTGGATAGAATCAATTTGGCAAATCTGAGTACCTTAAGAGGAGTTGACGATATCAGTATGTCTTGTCGAGCACAGCTCAGCTTGTCCGTCAAGATTTCGGGAATGTCGTTGGCTCCAACTCGAGGCGTCTGGAAAGGAAGTGGAGACATTCTTGCTTGAACTCTTGTGACTACAACGCATGAAAGTGAACTGGTGATGTGTAGGTGAAGTATGGACGGCTGTGTCTTCGGAATGCCTTAAAAAAAACTAGAACCACTTTATTCGCTCGACTAATAGTCCTATATGAGGTCTAAGGCTTGCAGACTATGGGAATGCAAGTTGCCTCTGTGGCCAAAAACACCATGCCACTACATCTATAAGTCCATTGACAAATAGACTGACGAGATTTGCCACGACAGGGCTTCCATCTGCGATATCTTGAACAAGCAGGTCAGCCAACGGTCCGAGATTAGTCTCCAGGTCGCTTATGAAGGCCTCAGTGGAAGTGGAGGCATCAGTTCCAGCCGTAACGGCGACAGAGAGCGTAGATACAAAGGCATCTGTGAGGTCCGCAAAGTCTGTTTGAATGAGATTCTGTTGAGTCTGATTGAATCCCAGTGCGAGCGTCAAGTTCTGGAAGCTGAGTGAAGTCATCTTCCGGCGCCTGAATTAGCCCTGTCTCAGTGGTGTTCTGGGCGAGGACAATTAAACCGGAGAAAGTTCATGGTGATGACGAGTAATGATAAGTGGACGTGTCTACATAAGGCCTGGCTTTGTTGTAGAAGATCTGATGATCGCGACACATTAGCACCAAAGAGAGGTCTCTGTGTTTCTGGAGCGAGGGCGCGCATTCTCAATGTGATGAGGAAATTGTATTATACATCCAACTCTATCCAGAGTCTAGCTACCTATTTAGTCACAACTGTCTATCATCTAGAGTAGCTCTAAACACTCTAGGTCAAGCGCTTACTCAAAGTATCTTGGCTCATCAAAAACGTGGTACCTGTGTCCTCGGACACCCTCACCTCTAAAGAGCTGTGGGAACTTTAGGGCTTCTGGGACTTGGTGCTCGTCTATCCTGTTGTTGGTGGAGACCGACTTGTCTCCAATGACAAACTTTCCGACCTGGAGCTCGGTATCGGTGATGGTAGATCGTGAGACCCGGGCGTAACCGGTTCGCTTAATGTTCTTATAAAGAATGTACTCGCACCATCGGTCCCAATCAGTTGGGTCGATATCGTTCATGCCAGACTTCTCTCCGACATAAGTGTTATAGTTGCCCTCCAGAGGAGTAGTAACCAGATACGACAGCAGAATCATTGGTCTGTCGCTGGACTTCATGACGTCAGCAAGGTACAGAGATTGCAGTCGTCGATCCTCTGGGTCTTCTTCCTGGCCAGAATGGAAGACAACAACGTCCACAAGCTCACCATACATGTCAAGGGTGGCGTGGATAGCTGGAGCCAGCTCTCCGACTGGCGATGGCAGCAGGTGGTGAGTAGAGTTCAGAATTGGGAACTTAGACATCAGAGCACAACCCCAGGTGTGTTTGTTTGGACCTGGACCGTAGTCGACGTAGTAACCGAGTTCCTCGGCAATCTGCTGGGTCAGGTCTCGGTTTCCCATGATGGCTCGCTGGGTGTCGGACTCGAGGAATCCAACCACGTCAAGCTCCATCTCGTGAATCAAGTCTCTCATTCGACCCTCACTGGCCCACATGTCATTGTCCAGACCAAAGTGGATAGTCCAAATACCGGCGGTCATGACCTTGGCCTCTGGGTGGTATGGCACAGGGTCGTCTCGGTGGAATCGCTTGAAGCCAATGGCAAACGACAACGTCAGCAAAACAGTCAGAGCGACCATGAGCTGAGACCTAATCTTCTTGACTAGAGAGATGTTGTTGGTGTTAACAGACGTAGGGTTGTTGAGTGGGGAGACCTTGATCTTGTTGTGAGCCCAGATACCCAAACCGATAGACGCCTGCTGCAGGGCCAGGACAATGTCGGATCGCTCTCTAAGCAATGGTCCACCCGGCACGAAAGCGTAGGCAACGATCCAGACGTGGGCCAAGTACAACAAGATGGCGATGAAGGTACCGAAACCAAAGGTAACAGCGGGGTTGTGTCGACCGGCAGACTCCAGAATTACTGGGACAATGGAAGTCAGGTACACGGCCAAGACGAAACCACCAATGTAACTGGTCCAGCCAGAGAAGGAGTAAAAGACAAAGGAAGCCAGGCAGGAGACCCAAAATACAGACCAGTTGCCGGTGACAGCTCGCTTAGTCACACCCAGGTAGGCACCAAGGGCCATTGCTCCATGAGTCAACACACCGTAAGGAACTGGAAGAGGTCCTCGAACTGGGAAACCCTCCCAGGTCCACAAAATGATGGTAGAGGAGTCACTCAGCAAGGTGTGGAGAGCAAAGAGCAAACCGGCCACACCAAAAGCGGCGCCGAATGAAGACTCCTTTGGTCCAGCGATGGATGTCTTTTGCCCAGTGCTGTACTGGAGTCGAGTGCCAAGGAGACCGGTGACCACAGCAATAACCAGACCGACCAGGTTCCAGCCTCCGTTGGCGTCGTGCATAATAGGCCAGATTGGGTTGTTGGTGTAGAAGGCAAATTTGGCAATAGACGATAGCAGCAGACCAACGGTGAAGGTGGAGGCTCGGTGAACACCAGCGTTCTGCCTGGCGCTGATACCCCAGAACTGAATGGCAAGAGCAATGGTAGAGAAGGCAGTACCGGCACCAGTCCACAGCAGTCGGTTGAGTGGGTGGGGGTTCAAGTAAGCGGCAATACCAATAGACATGCCAAGAAGTGGAATCTGGAAGATGTAGGCAAAGAGGCTTCGCAGTGGGCTGATGAACAGAACCAGTGGGGCAGCAATGAGGAAGATGGTAGCCTCCCAGCCGGAGATACCCATGTACCAAAGTGGGAAGTGCCAAATGACCAGTGGAAGAGCTGTCAGGTTACTCCAGAAAATGAACCAGTTTGCAGAGGAAACCACAAAGTCAAAAGTGCCAAAGCCGTGGTGCTTTCGCTTGGACTCCTTCTCGGTGTAGGCGGTAGCTTGCGAGACGCCCTTAGTGTCGACAATGGAGATCTCCAAAGCATCAAAGTCAAAGTAGGTACCAGCGTCGAAGCCGACATCCAGAATGATAAGCAGCCACTCAAAGAAAGCGTAGGTGGTGTAGGCACCTGGGATAACGTGGACTTTGTGCTGGATGAAGAAATAAACCAGAGGGACCAGGGATCCAAAGAAGGAGTAAGCAAAAATCTTTCGCCACTGCAGAGCCCGTTCGTCGGTGGTGTATCTGACTCGCAGGACGGTCCACGGCAGCGTCAAGACGATGTAGGCAATCATGAAAATGTCGTGCCAATCGTGGTCATCAGTGGACGTGATGTAGGTCCAACCACCGCATGTTAGAGTTCGCAGTAATCCACATAGAGCCAGAACCTTTGGACCAGTGTCCTTAGGCTTGGTGGTGAGCAGGTAGGTCAGGAACACCAAGGCAAATCGTGGGCCGGAAGTAATGGCAATAAACAGTTGAAAGATAGAACGCTCGGGGTATCGGTCGCCGATAGTGGCCGATACACTTGGGAACCATTCAATGGGATATCCAAAGTGCTCGTTCTGCACAATCTTATGATAGTGCAGCCAGCAGCCGACGATCAGGGCGAGGAAAAATGCCGCCCCGGCGAACAATGTGTGAATGTACGTCACGCATTGTCCATTAAACTTGTTAGTCTCCGGTGTTCACACGAATTCACGAGCATTCACGAGCGTAGCGAGGGAATGGTTAGGAGAATGGCGAGAGGGCTCAATATCAGCTCGAGGCAGGGTCCAGCTCATCACATGAAATTCAAGACGACCTCAGTACTGAGATGCACCTATGGCCCTGTGAGACAGTGCAATTTCAGCCTTTGAAGTCTGAGAACTAATCATTGGAGTAAACATGGCGTTGAAGGTCTCATCGTGATGGCTCCATTTTCCTGAATTGGCTCCTGTCACTTAACTCGATAGATGCTAGACGGAGAGTCGACTGCCAAAGCCCCATGAAGCAGTTCTGCTAGTTTCCCCTCGATCAAATCGCGTCCCTCGTCTCTTTCCACCTGTCCTCTTCGTGCACCGCTAAGCGTTCGAGTGAAAAATCCACTACAAACGCCAGAATTTCATCCATGGGAACTATCACGTGAACCACAAACCTCAGAATATATAAATGTCCCTCTGTCCCCTCTCAATCACTCCTTCTCAACCACTTACCTTGACGAGAACCTGTCCCGGTTTTGCTTTGGACATTGTGTAAGGTGGTGAAAAGAGCGCGTCTCCAGCCCCTTTGGTCCCAGCCGAGGGATCCGGTCGGCCATCGGTGCTTCAATATAATGAGCATAGTGATAGAGTGCCTTGAGAAACATTGACAGTCAGTTACGCAGTTCACGAGAAAGTACAGCATAAGTTGGTGGAATTGATATGCGCAGGTATAGGTCGAGGGTCACGTGACCAGGCTTTTCGTTGCAAACAGAGGTATTGGATGAACTTTCTACACGCTTGAATTCACTGTAGCATTTGTATCACCAACTTTGAGCATTAAGACCTATACGCGACGATAGCTGATGCCAGAATTAAATGTGGTCCGTGCGGCGCAACGTCCCGCCGTTGCCACGGCAACAACACCACAATTACGGGAAGCCTGCTCCGCTTTCCCTTATAATGCGATGACAATCCTGGTCAGAGGATGACCAAATCATGTGAGCATCACGGTCCACACCACGTGAAGAGTGGGCCCGAGCAGGGATACGAGGGAGGTTCAAAGACGTGTAGTGGTGTTGAGGTTTCAGGAAGAGACCGTCAGTGCTAATGAATAGTGTTGAAAGGTGGACATATAACGTGAAACACGTATTGAATGAAAGAAATAGGCTCGATAAACTATATGGCCTATCAATGATCGTTAGCTCATGTATGCAACGAAAGATCATAGCGGAATAAACCGTTGCACGGCTACTCAGCTAATCCATCACACACAACAAATATCGGAGTAATGACCGATATATAGGAAATCGGACCGCTCGAAGTTATAGCTAGTCATCGAGCTTATCTCTACCTGCTGTGAACTTACCTTGATGCGTAGTGCTATTGTTTTGCGCGTGATGGTATATGATGGAAATGCCAGGTACGCTATCAACATGTGAATGGCGCATGTGAATCCACATTACGCACACCGGATACTCCTTCCAATACTGGCCACAATAGTTTCAAGTGTCGTAATTGGCTGCATTATAATATGTCACTTGACCGAATCCCTGTATATCTATATTTTTTTCAACAATGGCCAGACAATTTCGCGTATGCAGCTTGAAAAAGCGACGCCTTGTATTCGCCACGGCTAAATCGCGGTTCTATAGGCTTCCATGCGTATTAATATAACTTCTAGTCATCAGATGAATGAGTTTTGATTTCTGAGATTGCAAAACAGCGAGTTCAAAGAAAACCATGTAAATCTCGCCATGCTGTTTAGTAACTCGATACGAGTTCACCGTCTTGTAGAGGTACCTTAATAATAAACGCTAGTCGATCAGAAAGGCAGTTTTGGTATTATCATCTCATGACCGTGTCTCTCGAACGATGATCGTTAATATGCCATTTTCTGAAACCGCCGTGTCCCAAATTGGCTCCAGCACCGACCACCTCAACTTTAATCCTATTGTCCTTGTGTATTAAACAAATGTATAACTGGAAAACCGCTATGACTCGTTTGTCTCAAAACTCCGTATTATTCCCATGCCGCCGTCCCACTGGCCGGCACACTGTACCCACCAAACCAAGCACGTTCAGCGTGGTAGCGGCCCAGTAAAACAAGAGTCAAAACAGCTTGTGACGGCACGTACCAGCTAATGCAGCCAGACGTAAGCTGATAATACGGATCCAAACGTCTGGTGATCGGCCCTGTGCGTGAGCAGTCAAAAGATGGGCATTAAAGGCGGGTTTTATAGCTGTGAATAGACGACAATACCGCTCCAGCTGTTGCAAAACCGTTAAAACCGTTGCAAAACCGTTGCAAAACCGTTGCAAAACCGTTGCAAAACCGTTGAAACCGTTACAAGATGCGGCGCCTTCCGTATCCACACCATGGGTACCCTCATGCACGGAACCGTGAACGCACAGATGCGCAAATGGTTCTGCATGTTTGACATGAGTCGTTTAAGATCGCCGGCGCAAATACCGAGGTCGGTGAGACTCGTTATATAAGGGCTGGCTTTTCCTGTATCTCCTCATCATGAAGGCTTCTGTTCTCGCTGCAATCGCAAGCCTGGGCGGTGCTCTGGCTGTCAAGGAGAGCTGGGCCCAGCAGGAGGTGAGTATAGTTTCGCCGTGAAGGGAAAGATCTTCGTATTATGGCTGTGCTTGGTCTTATTCCGGACTTGGTAGTCTTCCACCGAGGGTGTCTATAGCAAGGGTTTCATGTTATCACGTTCGCGATGCCCACTTGAATTATTATTCCATTGCATCCCCAACGTCGCTTAGACCCGGCTGCAGGTGGCTGAATTGCATCGTATATTAATGACCACACTATGGGGAGCGCAGATACCACAGTGTCCGTCAGATGTCGCACTAACAAGTATTACTTCGTTGGACCCAATTCCTTCGCCCATCTCCCGTACCACCACTGTCTTGTCGAGAAGCCATCCTTCGACATCGCCATCATTGGAGTCCCGTTCGACACCACCGTGAGCTACCGGCCTGGTGCCAGGTTTGGTCCTCGAGCTATTCGAACTGCCTCGCAACGCCAGACTGCCTCCCGTGGTTTCAACACCCGGGCCGGAATCAACCCGTACGTCAACTGGGCCAAGATTCTGGACTGCGGTGACATGCCTATTACCCCCTATGACAACAAGCTAGCCCTGGAGCAAATGACAGACGGCTTCAACCGGCTCCTCAAGCAGCCTTCCCCGCAGGCAAAGATCCCAAAGCTCATCACCCTGGGAGGCGACCATTCGGTGATTATCGGCGGGCTCCGGGCACTGAAGGAACTGCACGGCCCAATTTCCGTGATTCACTTCGACGCCCACCCAGACACCTGGGTGCCTTCGAAGTACCACGATGCAACTGATGGGCCGGAATTCACACACGGAACAGTTATGTGGCTCGCCTACCAGGAGGGCCTGGTGTCCAACACTTCTATCCACGCCGGCCTGCGACCCAGACTCGCTGGCACCGACTGGAGCGACTATGCCGAAGATTCTGCCCAGGGATACACGCGAATCTCCTCGGACGATATCATGGGTCCTGGTGGAATTCCGGCGATAGTTGAACAGATTGTGGCCAGAGTAGGCGACACACCCGCTTACATCTCAATTGACATCGACGTCATCGATCCAGCATTCGCTCCGGGTACCGGTGCCCTGGAGCCAGGTGGATGGCAGACGAGAGAATTGATTGCTATTCTCCGAGGTCTCAAGGATTTGAACATTGTAGGTGCCGATGTGGTGGAGGTGTTGCCGGCATATGACCATGCCGAGATTACTGCCGCGGCCGCCGCCCAGTTTGTCTATGAGCTGATCACCATGATGGTGGAAAGAGACTTGCCGCAGGGCTCTGTTAGCGGTCATATCGAGGGTCAAAGTGTATTCGATAGCAAGGAAGATCTCTAACGTCTATAGCCTATCAGCTAATAGAAATTAACCAGAAAAGCTAAGGACTCGCCTTTCTTGCCACCACAACGCAGACCCCACGCTTAGACTCCAATAGACCCTCGTGCAATTCTGCTGCCTCGACAATGCTCTGCACTTTTTCCCGCACCGCTTCTTGCTCTTTTTCGGGCAAAGCGGTGATGTAGCTTCGGCTGTGCCAATACGGCCAGATTTCCTCGGGTTTATTCAGCTTTGTCCATGGGAAGTGGTTCTCGGTATAGGGCTTGAAGAAGCTCTGGATTTCAAAGGCTTGTCTCCAAATCATTCGTCTGAACTGAGGCAGATGGACATCGCGTGACCAGATAAACTCAGTCACTTGCTTCTGCCAGTTGTCCTCAGACAATCCCTCCAGATCCTCGTAGTTCCAAATCATTCCAACCGAGCCGTTTGGCTTGAGGACCCTGGAGATTTCCTTGAGCGACTCCTTATCGGCGAACCAGTGAAACGCCTGAGCAATGATCAATCCGTCTACCGAACCGGTCTCGAACGGAATATGGTAACTGTCTCCCTCCACACAGGCAATCTCGGGGTAGTTCGCCTGGAACGTCTTCCGCATGCCCATAGAAGGCTCCACGGCAGTTATCTTGTACCCTTTGCCGGCAATTGCCTTGGTGAACTTGCCAGTTCCCGAGGCAAGGTCAATCACCGAATCGCCGGCTTCCAGGCCCATTTCCCTGATGAGCCATTCAACTGCCTCGGAGAGAAACTCGGGACGAACCTTGTCGTACAGTTGATGGTTCGAATTGTACGAATCTTGCGATAGTTGGTTGACTTTCGACATGGTGGCGTGAAACCTTTTCTGTGGCTTTCAATGCTCAAGCGACTAAACCGTATGCTGACTGGTTAGTTGTCGTATTACTGATTAGATGTATCTTCGAACCAAATCTATTGCTGTGATGACGTGTATGTGTTGGGGGTAAGGCTGATAGTTGTGGGGTGGGGGCATGAGGCTGTGACGTAACATTAACTAGAACCTTTCTGAGAGCGTTATGATGCGTGATGCACTAAGCACTAATTCTACATTGTAGGCGACCAGGCCACTCTCTGGATATGGCTACAGTCAATTCTCGCACAGAATGAATTTATACTCTAGGGTTCTGTAGCCGCTAGGTAATATAATGATCTATGAGCTCACGGCAGCTCTGTCTTCGTTATGCCCCCCTGGCCCTCTCTTACACTCTCCAGCCAAATTGTGTTTGTCTTAGTTGAAGGCTCGGACCGGGTAGAGCTTGTCTGGGTACATTCCGGACTCGCTCTCTGCAACGATCCTCCAGGTCTTTGGCTTGAAAGCTGGCGGCATTGGCGGCTGACCGTTCTCCAGAACTTGGGATAGAATAACGTCCTTGGTGGTGACAGAAAGAGTCTGTGACAGAGAGGTGTCCTTCAGGGCAGCCAGGGCCTTAGTTCCAGCATCACCATTGGCGATTCGTGGCGCAGCGGCACTGCCGTATGAGAGCAGACCAGCTATCGTTGACTGCTCGAAGGTAGCAGTCTGTGGGTAGCTTCGTCGGTGGTCTCGCTTGTAGTACTGGTTCTCAGCGATGTCACTGGCGGGCAGAGTGGCAGGGTCAGTGTAGCCCTCGGCCTCAGCTCGAGATCCGGGTGGAGGCACTCGGTATAGAGGGACAATAGGGTTACCAGTGGATCGGTTTGGAACCTTAGTTAGCATTGCTCAGTACGTCCGCTGGAGCCTGACGTGGAGCATAGGGCCTAAAGAGTCGTCTGATCTAGCTCTGAATAGATTGAGGTTGGTGTATCGAGCTTAAGAATATTCCTGCTGATATCATTGATAACGTGAGACCACTCAGTGCTTGCTGTTGAATGTATAAGGCACTGAACCCCGTATCTTTCAACTTCCTTTATCCATCCCACGATAAGAATGGTCCTTATATCGGTTCAAAGGCTCTATTTTGCAGCACTCTGGGAACTTGACTTGGAGAACCCAAATCTCATGTTTTTTCCTTCTATCTTGCTTGTTTGACGTCCGCGTCTCTCCATCCAATCGCGTTCGTTCTCTCACTCACCATGGACAACCATTGTCGGATAACTTCCCATACACCTCGGGATGCCGAACTGTATTTCTATAGTTAGATTCGTCTCTCACGCAACCACTCACCTTGAACACAGGAACTGGACCTCCAGTCATGTTGAAAATTTATGTGTGTCAGGCCAATCAACGTTCTCCCAATACATCGTCGTCGAGATGTCACGTGATGACCACGTGACCAGATAAGGATACGAATTATCAGATCTCCATCAACAGGATATCAACATTCAACGCCAACAGTACAGAAATTGGTATGGCGCACGAGGGATGTTTGAGTGGATTTCCTGGGAGTCGAATAGGAATTCCGATTACCGAGGATAGGTACGGGGCGTGAATTGATACATGGGTACATGCAAGTGGCTGCTCGGGGTGTTCCCAGAAAAAAACCTTCGCTTTCTTCAAGATGAAGCGTATCCAGTTGATTTGTGAATTGAAGGCCGAATGTAATGGTATATGCACTTCAACATTCTAGTCCGGGGTCAGACATTAGTCTCAGACATCCCATCCATCTCCGCCACTGGCTGCATCGACCACTGTTTGCTTCACTTCACCACGAATAATGGTCGCGCTTTTCCATTTGATTGTTCTTTTCGGGCTTTCGAATGTGTTTGCCTTCCTGAACGCATTTGGTCTGTTCAAACCTGTGGGTGCCAAGAAAATCGTACCAGTGACCAAATATGTCACGGTGACCTTGTGGAAAGGAAGACCCACCAAGACAATCATAGTATGGAGTACAGTGACATCGTGGAATTCTACTGTCACGCCATATGTCGTCGCCTCGAAGGCTAGGATGTGCCCGTTGATGTTGCTGGCTTTGCTGGCGAGGCCGGCATTTGTGTTGCTTGCTGTAATATGGTTGGCATTTGTGTTGCGCAAAATCGCACGTCTGAGGTGCGAGTACGAGCGTCGGTTGAGCGAATTGAACGAACTAGCTCTTGCTAGGCACGATGAGAAGCAGTTAATGGAGGTTTTTCAGCACGATATGGATATCAGGACGCCTAGCTTGTCAACATCTGTGGCAAATTCTGTGTGCACTTCAGAAGCCGATAGTGACACGGAGAGTTCAATGACGGTTTAGTTATTGGTAGCGGGTCTTGAGGAGTGCCTGGAGAATAGCGTGGAAAACTCAAGGTAAGGTTTTCAAGGTAGTTAAGGAGAAGGTAACACTCGGCATCATCTAAGGATCAATCGTGTACACTCTCAGTTTGTGAATGTGTCTTGTGGAATGTAATGTTCTCTTTCTCGAATCCAAATTCGTCGAGGATAATCTCACGAAGCTTTCCAGGCGTACTTGTTTTAGGCGAGAGACTCTTGTAGCCTGATGGTTCAGTGACAATTCATGGCCTTTATAGTTCTGCTCGCCGTGGCTCCGATTCCCTTATCAACAGACTAGCTTGTGTTGTCGCTTAGTTGCGAGCCGGATCATCGCCACGTCCCATAAGTGGACAAAGCTGTGGTGGGTACAGTGAACGTAGCACCAATATTGGCAGTCTATTGGCTGAAGATCTGATCGAATATTGGAGTTGATCTCGTCTCAGAACGTTTAGTGCTCTGGTGCCGTCACATCCGCACGTGACCTCGTAAAGCTATCCACAAAGGCCAATAACCTAACAAACGCGTACTGACCAGGCTATCACGTCAAAACATGCACGGTATTGGTTCTGTGCGGGTGAATCTATGATCGCTTCGGACAATAAGGTTGCCTGCAGATGGTCACCAACCTATTTTCGTGTTACACTCAGAGAGGTGTTCGTATTGCAGTGTGGGGAAGCAAGAAGTGGGAGCCGAAGTGGTGGTGGAGGTGTTATAGGCGATACCGAATATGATATCCACAACAGTGTGAGTTATTCACGCTTTGACCACTGTTCGTTAACACTTTTATAAGACTGGCTATTCGTTTCATAAGATATACAGCTGAAATGATAAATGGGCCTCGACTCAATCTGAAGTTCATGCTTTGTTCAATCGTTAATTCACTAGCAGGGTACCTTGAAACTGACCATAGACAGGTGGGAAGACGCACATATCATGCAGAGTCCCGGATACCTACGTCATCGAGCAGTTGCTAACCATGGTTAAAGAGCTAACCAAGTCAGGTCCCGGGCGGAGATTCAATGATGGAAAGTAGGTTAAGGAATTCTTCTGAAAAACACATGTTGTGGTTCAAGGCATGCAAGACGGGCAACACTGAAACATAGCCTGTCTCGATCTGGGCACTACAACTAATCCCATTATCACTAGTACTGGTACAAACACAAACCCCTCACTACAAATACTTTCTCCATACAACTCCGCACTGCAACCTCGCTGAGTTAGTTGTCATGTAACATTAAAATCTGATGAACGTGCCCTAACCCATCAAGAGCGGTTCAATCTGGCTCTTGCGTGGCTCTAGTAGCTCGCTACTCCTTTATAATGACGTCCGAGACACAGTAAGCGTCTTCCACCCAATAAGCGTTCTTTCACTCGAAGTCAAATTGAACTGTGATATTAAGTCGAAATAAGGAATGTCCCGTAAATCACGCATTACATAATCTCTTTGTAATCTCAGACATCCTATTTAGGATGCGTGCGTCCGGGCGCCCGCAACCACAACGCCTTCTCTACCTCTTATCCTTTACTTGCTCGCGCTCATGAAATGGACATTGGAAAGGTAACAAGACGGGTTCCCAAGGCAACGCTGGCTGTTGCCAGCGGGCTGGCCCTAATGGGGGTTATAATGAGCTTTATGGACTGGTACCAGTATCTAAGTGGAGTTCCCGTGCAGCGATTGACGATAGACTCGGGTTGGTTAGCGGGCATTGGGTGAGTAGTAAGAAGTGTTGGGACGCTTTTTAGTACGGACTTCAAGGCTTAGTAAGCCCTAGCTAACAAGAATTTGCTTACATTTGCTGGTGGCCGGGATAATCGTGATTTGTTCGGCACTTTTTCAGATCTTTGCCCTGGGCGATGTCGCCTGGTCGAATTGGAGAGTTTTGAACTGTTTCTTGATGCGCGTGGCCAGAGAAAGTGTTTAGGTTGTTCGACACCGGGGCGGAGGTGGCGCATTGAACAGCGGCGAAGGCAGCAGTGGCGGAGGCACCGGGATCAAAGCGAAGCTGTACAAACCACTTGTATCTACTCGCTCTCGCTGGTGGCTAGGCTCATACCCCGCACCCCGCCGAGTCGTTGACTTACACGTGTGCGTGTGCGTGAGGCGGGTGCGGCTCTTGTACATAGTTTGCATAGTGAATATCCTCAAGAGGAAGTAGCAGAGTGGACTAGGCAGGTTGGGTATTGCCTGATTTAGTGGTGTATTTCCGTAACGGAGCCTGGTGGTGGTTTTACGAGGTTGAGCTATAGGAATTGCGATGGGTGGGAGCGTTGGGCGAACAGGTTGCATGGCTATGCCGAGTGGGGTAGTGTTGGGGCGTGGAGGCGTGGGGGAGCTAAATGTACGCTACCCTTAAGTAAAAGTGTGAAAGGCACGAGATAGAGCGAGTGTCCAGCGCGATAGTTTGCGTGTTTCCAGGGTATCTAGTATATCCCAGAACGTGCAACGTGGGTACGATATAATCAGGCTGACAGGCATTGACTGACTTCGGCCTGGCCGGCTATACATGAATAGAAATTTCATAGTGCTGATAACAAACCCTAACCCTTATCGCATTTCCAACCACATTTGCGGAACCATTGTATGAAACGTGACAAGAGTGAATTGATTTTCACACATCTTCGTGGCAATCACATCACAGATGATAGTAAAGGAATCCGTACGTACCAGACGAGGAGAATGGGCTGTGCATGCGAGACGATGGGCACAGATTTGTCTAAGACAGAGGACCAAACCGTACAACTCTGGTACCATTGTTCCAGACGCCTGCTCCAGACAGGCTAGGTGGAAATTTGTTGTGCGCCTGAAATTAGCTGACGACACTAGCCATGGCATTAATTCCCTTTGGTAATGGAGAATCCACAATTTCTTGAAGCCCAGAGTTGTCGTCCATTGAATCCATATGCTAGCCTCTAACTCTTTGACCCTGGCGTTGGTTTGTGAACTTGTCCGACATCTTCTCAATAAACGTACAGCTTACTGATATTCATAGCTTCGTCATATGCTGTCCTCCTTCACGGTGCGGATGGATGATTCACTGCTGAAGCTGTCACTCGGTGTTTGTCTCTCGCGTTGTGATATCGTGTAAATGTGCACCCAGAATTTAACCACAGACATCCTCCCCTCAGAACATAAAGTCTCGTCTAATCACGTGGCTCTTGTCTCTCCCAATACTCGATACGCGCCCTGACAATCATAGCAGTCAGACTGCTCAATGATAAGTGCGGTAACTGTCGGCGCGCGCCTGATGCATGTCCCATATGGCTGCAACGCGCATCATGGGAGCCAACTCACTTTTCTGGGACAGGCCTTGGGAGCCAACCACCATGGGAGCCAACCATGAAACCAAAAGTCATTTGTAAGCAGCAATGATAAACACGGGTGATTTGTAATTGGGAAAGGGTTCAATCGGAAGTGCTGCATCGGAAAGCCGCTTTCCTAGGTACCGTGATTAATAATGTCTCTCCTCAGAAAAGTATAAATTGCTGTGGCCGCCCAGGGTACAGACCACCACCAAAGCACAAGAATTGACCGACAATCACAAGCAAACCACACTTAAACCGCAATGTCCGTCCCAACTTTCCACACCTACTCACTGCCTGACGGAGTCAACATGTTCTATAGGGAGGCAGGCGACCCTTCCAAGCCAACCATATTGCTACTCCACGGATTCCCATCCTCTTCCAACATGTTTCGACACTTGATCACGTTGCTGGCCCCTCACTTCCACCTCGTTGCCCCTGATTTCCCTGGATTTGGCGTCACTGAAGTCCCCGATAAGTACGTCTATACCTTCGACAACCTAGCTCACTCAGTGGAACTGTTCATCAAGGAGAAGCACCTAAAGAAGTTTGCCATCTATGTTTTTGACTACGGTGCCCCGGTTGGTTGGCGAATCGCTTTGAAGCACCCAGAGTGGATCACAGCCGTCATCACCCAGAACGGTAACGCGTACACAGAAGGACTGGGCCCGGCCTGGGGTAGTATCAAGGCGATGTGGGCTGAAAACTCCAAGGAAAACCGTGACGAAGTCGCCAAGGGTTTCCTGAACTACGATATCACCAAATGGCAGTATGAGTATGGAACCAAAGATGTTTCCAAGCTGGAGCCACAGGCTTACCTGCTTGACTGGTACCTGCTGTCCAGGCCTGGCCAGCGAGAGATTCAGTTGGACCTGTTCTACGACTACAGAACCAACCTGTTACTCTACCCCAAGGTCCAGGAGTGGTTCAGGCAGTCTAAGGTGCCTGTCCTCATCACCTGGGGAAAGGGCGATGATCAGATCTTCCCAGTTTCTGGCGCCCACGCTTACTTGAAGGACACCAAGGCTGAACTGCATGAGCTAGACGCTGGCCACTTTGCCTTGGAGAGCAGTGTGCATGAGGTCGCTCATCTCATTTCCAAGTTTATGCACGGCTTGCAGGCTTAGGCACGTTGTTTCATCAGTAATAACTAACTAATTCATCATTGAACTATCTTGGTCGCGTCGTACGTAGCACACAGTGCATTGAGGTCACCAGAGACCAATTCTAGCCCTTATTGATCGCTGAGCTATTACTCTCGCGAGCTTTGATGTCTATGTACATCGTCTATGTACCATGCCGTGAGACCTACTCCATCGACCCAGGTGCACAAGCTCTGGACGATTCGTGTGGTCTCTCAAATAACCCACTTTTTGACTCAGAGTAGTATACAATCCAAACTCCCGGGCGAGTCAGCTTAGTGTTGGATCAATCCAGTACTAGCGGCCGGTCCTTCTGAGAGACACCATTAGACCACAGTCGGACAGTCGATCAAAGCCCTAATTTAACCATCCCACAGCATTATGGTTTCACCATAATCGGGCAGTGCCATGCTTAGAAAGGATTAGCGCATTTCCTCTGCTCGTCCTGACCAGTAGTAGAACACCTCATAGTCTGCCAGTCTACTGGGTACATTTGGCTTCCACTTGCCTGGCTCTTTGCAAAGACGACTCCCAGGTTATTTGCGGCCGTCGTCAGGTAGTAATTGGTGCCGTCGCCCAGCGATATAACCTTCGCTCGAACGATATCGCCTGGCTTGAAGCTGGTGACAATCTTAACCTTGTCTCGCTCCGTTTGTCGTACGTCCAATACTCGAATGATTCCTCCAAAACCTTCGCCGACATCGGTTGTATTTGCTGATTGTGGTCCGAGCGTGGACACCAGACCGTCTCCAGTTCCTCTAACACCCAGCCCCGTGTCAGCTGTGATGTTCCCTCTGTTCTCCAAGACCAGAATTTCAACGTGTGCTTGCTTGAGTGTGATCTTTGTGACTCTGGCTAGAACCACATCTCCAACCTGAGGTAGAAGCGAACTGCTGCCGCGCGACTCGTATGGGTTCTTTGACCTGTTTTCCACGCTGACGACGACGTTCACTGTCTTTTTTTCGTTTTCGTCTACTTCCATTTCCTCGGAATCAGCGTCCAAAGCCTTCAACGCGACTTTTCCAACATTTGTCGCGCAAATAGCCATCGCGCCGTTGATCTCGCTGACGTAGACGCCATCGCCGGCCTGGTACTTTCGAACGAGATTCGGTTCGACCTCGATTACCGGGCAAATGATTTGTCCAGGGACAACATAGCCTGGTAACATTTTTTTCAGTCGTGATGGTCTCCGCGCGCCAGATGAAGTGCTGGGAGCTCTTATCGTCCAACACAGGATAACTGTCAAAGCGTTCATACTGAACTACAGCGCTAAATGCAGTCACGGGTCAGCGCTGAGGGCTATACGAGGACTACGAGCGCGAGAGGTCTCGAGATATCAGAAGCGTTTTGAAATACAAGACGCTACAGAGCTAGGAATCGCCTGGGTGGATGGTCCGATATGAGTGTTAGAGCTTTGGCAAATCTGACTAATTACAGAATTAATGTCTCTTGAGAGCACGTTCCAGAGACACCTTGTCAGCGACGGAGCTATCAGTGACACTGAAGGAGTTGCTCACCAAGTCTGTGATTTTGGTTTTTCACACTGAATCCAAACCTATGCGTTGAGGGAAGGCCAGCTTGGATTTGACGAATCAGCTCTCCGCGTCAATGAGGTCTTTTGAACACTGTCATTGATACTGGGTCCATTTTTCTAGCTGGACCAAGTGTATAACTTTCGGCTCTTGAATCCAGCTGTTGAGCCTGGCTAGATCTCCATGCCAAAACTGCCTTCCGAGTGGTATGAGTGCGAAGGCCCAGTCCAGGATTAGCTTTTGGATGTCAGTTGGCTAACTTTGTGTGGGCCTGCCAGTTGATTGACACTGGCTCGCTCAAATGCTTTCTGGAGATTGAACAAACTTTGGACGGTCTTCCAGGACTTGGGTACAACACTGCTGACGGTCATCTCTCTGTCCAAACAATTGAAGCACGTTTCAAGTCCCAGTCCGGCTTGAGGAGATGGATTTAGACATGCTTTCCTTGCCAAACACTCACCTTTCAGAGGAGAACAAGTCATTCGGTCTGAACTCTAGGCGGTCCAGAATTTTGGTCACGACCACCAATAGATGTCTGTGAGGTTCTTGCAAGTACCTTACATACCTGCCCTACCGGCCCGGTTGACCGCACGGACGCACATGTTCCAGGTGGCGTGCTGTACCCCTGAACTCCGATTCAACAGTTAACGACGTATCCGAGGAACTTGACGGGTCAGACCGCGATTGCCAGGGCTCAACTCCGGTGGGCAACAGCGGCGCAGCTGCATGACCTAAAGGGGTTCTGAGATCTGTTCCGATCGAAGTGCAAAAATAGAATTCAAGAGGCATGCGGTTGGAGTCCAGCGGATGCCGGATGCCAAACGTCAGGAGTCAGGCAAACACATACACAGCCTAGTGCTGGAAGCTATATTGTTGCCAGTGAGCTTGCCCTGCTCCGGCGATTGTCAGAATTCTGAAGACCGTCGGCCGTATTGAGAACTGTGCTATTCGCCGCGGACAAATTCTTGGTCGGAGTGAGATTCTCGATAAAATGCCTGAACGGCTGTGTCACTTTCATTCAATACAATTCTTCCTCGCAATCCGGTCTCTCTTCGATGTTCCAGAAAATACTCGCCAAAAAGTTTACTCGGTTTCAGCTCTCAGGCCAAAAGCGACCCATTACAAATCAGCCTACGCAACCAAGATAAGTCTTGCACGTGAAATGATAATTGCTCATCTCATCTCATTACTAAGCTGCGTAGTGTCACGATCTCGGCAACGTACGCGCCGCGATGAAATGCTAGTGGATAAGCACTGGGTATGATTCCCTGTTCGAGCAATCAATCGCCGCATGCTTAATAAGCATGTTAAGTTCATGCAGGTCCGCGCCGTACACAATGTCTAGTCACAGCATAGCACTTCGAGCAGTTTACTACGTTCATGATTGGCCGCTGGGATGCCTTTGGGTGGCAAATGTCGGAACATACCGCTTCATTTATTAAGATCCCTGATTCGACCTGCATGGCCAAGCTCTGACCGCCAGAATCAGTGAGACTCACGAGTCACACTGTAATGATCTTTGAGTTCTTGCTGCCTGGTTAGCAGGCTCTCAGGATATCAGGTTCGCTAGGCTCGTGCAAGTAGGTAAGTACTTGCATCATCGGGACTTAAAAGACCGGGATATGACAGTAGGACTGGGAAGCCGGGAAGCAACCGGGCGAATCACGGACCATCCGGTGCAGTCCCGTGCGCGCGCGTACCAAGAAAAGCCCCACCACCCCAGCGCAGATATTTTATGCGAGGCGACCGTTGAAGTAATTTTAAACTTTCAGATCTCAACGGCTAAAGTCTGAATTAAAGCTAATAATAAGGTCACGTGAGTAAGGTCATAGAATCATAAGAGTGTAGTAGAACCGAGGCACAGAGACACTTTGATGGGTGATTGGTTTCTATACGGTTTGGGTTCCCGCGGCATATACCTACATACGGCCATGCATGTACGCACACACGCATCAGTGACTCTCACCGGTATTTCAATTCGGTGTAAACTCCGGGGGGCCCACCTTGGCGCGAAATGCCGGAAACGGTCATTAATTTCTAATCACAACTTTGTAAGCGATCACAGAGTTCTCTGAATGAGCTCATAATCAGTGACATTCAGTGATACGTCACAGGCGAGGTGCCATCGGGGTGGTATCCCACTACTGCCCGGATCCCGGTAGCCCTGAAAAACATTTCAAAGCATCCCACGCGCCACGCGGACCCTTGGATCAGTAATCTATCCATGCCGCACGTAGCGTTTTTTGACTATATATAGAGCCACATCCCGTCTAAGATCTCAGGCCGTTCACTACTCACCACTACACCAACCCACCACACCTTGCCACACTAGATTCCATCACCCTCAACCACAGACTGGACTGATCTAGCCTGAACAAGGGACATTCTGATAGACCCGCATAGAGATACGACCACAGACTACAGGGTGGACGATAGATCTGGATAGATTATAGATCTAGAATCACCTGGCTTAGCGACAAGGATATAAGCGCCCATCTTCCGATCTTCAACGCTTACTGCCGAATACGTCAGCCGGCATACGCGTGCTTCTCGAACAATAAGCGCCTAACTCAAAACACTAGATACCATGCCGTATCTAGAAAACTTTAAGGACACCTTCGTGGTGGATGTCCTGGAATACTTCAACCTGGTTACGATCCCGTCCAACCTGCAGACCAGGCTGAACGACGACCAAAGCGAGGATTTCGAAAAGGTTATCAACAATGCCGAACCAAACCCCGAGAAGGACCCATTCCTCGTCGAATGGGCTGAAAACGACACCGACTTTCCCCGGAACTGGTCCTCGTCCAAGAAAGCAGTCACCACTATGCTCATAATGTTTCTGACAACGGCCACCTATATGGGCTCGTCCATTTACACCCCTGGCCAGGAAGAGATCCAGAAGGAATTTGGCGTGGGAACTGTTGTGGCCACGCTTAATCTTTCCATGTACGTCCTGGGCTACTCGCTAGGGCCCATGATCTTTTCCCCGATGTCTGAGGTCACTGTCCTGGGTCGAAACCACATCTACATCTTCACCTTCTTTTTGTTTTTGGTCTTGCAAGTTGGTGCTGCACTGGCACCCAATATTGGCGGACTGATTGTGATTCGATTTATTACTGGTTTTCTGAGTTCGCCTGCCGTGTCAACGGGTGGTGCTACCCTCGGTGACTTCGTCGACCCAGACATATTGCCATACTTTATTGGTCTGTGGGCCTGCGGTGCCGTCGCTGCTCCGGTGTTGGCTCCTCTGCTCGGTGCCTCAATGGTCATTGCGAAGAACTGGCGATGGATCTTTTGGCTGCTGATGTGGATCGATATCTTCTGTTTCATTCTCATGGCCTTCTTTCTCAAGGAGACTTACCCGCCAAACCTGTTGTATCGACGAGTCAAGCGACTGCGACGAGAGACTGGCGACGACCGATACTACACCCTGGAGGAGCTTGAAGACTCCAAGATCGATAAGAAGGAGTACCTCAGAGAACTCGCTCTGCGGCCATTCATCATTATTGTCAACGAACCAGGTGTCTTGGCCTTTGACCTGTACATCGCCCTGACTTATGGTGCCTACTACCTGTTCTTCGAGGCCTTTCCTATTGTTTTTGTGGAAATGTGGCACTTTTCTCTGATCGAGCTGGGATTGGCTTACTTTGGCTTCTTTGTGGGTAATGTTATCGCCTACGCTGGTCTTTCATACTTCCTCCACTTCTACATCAAGCCACGGAAGGAGAAAGGCACTTTCCTGCCAGAGACTTACCTGGTCCTCGCCATGATTTGCAGTTTCTTCCTTCCTGCATCGCTGTTCATCTTTGGCTGGACCGCTCAGGTCCACTGGATCCTCCCAATCATTTCTGAAGTCATCTTCATGATTGGCGCCTTCAACCTCTTCCAGATCTCCTTTGCATACCTCGGCAACGGATACCCGCGATACATTGCGTCGGTCTTTGCCGGTAATGCTTTCGTGCGATCCATTTTTGCATGTGCCTTCCCACTGTTTGGTCGAGCCATGTACCTCAACCTTGGCAGCAAGAGGTATCCCATGGGCTGGGGATCGTCCTTGATTGGGTTTTTCGCCCTGGCAATGTGTGCCATTCCTTTCATCTTTTACAAGATCGGACCAAAGCTTAGAGGACGATCCAAGTACGCCAACTAGTCCTCCAAGAGGCTACCGTTACCTTTTAACCCCCCTCCCCTCCCCCTCATGTGAATATCCGGCGCTAGACGCAAAAGTATATATATTATAGCTTCCTAATGATTAATAGATGCATCGAAGTTAAAGTATACTTGGCATAGTATCACGCGGAGAGGTCTTGGTGACCTTCTCCTTATACTGGTTTAGAGGACATTTCGCTCTATAGTGTTCAACGGAAACTACATTGACTTCATGAAATAGCTCTTCTTATAATTATAAGAAACTAACCAATAGGCTCGAATCAGTCCCAATTGGCTCTACTTCCGAATGTTCTTCTGGATCGCATTCACAATTTCGTCCTCGTCTTGGCCATTAGCGGTTCCCACCTTCTCTCCACTCTTGTAGAACAGCACAGTTGGCAAGGAAACATTGATCTTCTGCGCAACACCAGGAAACAGGTGCGCATCGACATCAAAGAAGTGCGCGTTGGGCCACCTTTCTGACATCTGCTTCAAATCAACTTCTTTGTCTTTTGCGTCATGAAGCAACACGACTGAGAGGCCGTCGTACTTGATTTCCTTGTCGTATTCACCGGGAGTTGTAAGTTTTCGAATCATGATGACGAGCAGCTAGTGAGCAGAGGTCTGACTTAAATACTGCCGGGCAAGACAAGGTTGCTTGCTGGTTCGCAAGGATGACGTAAGCTGTGAGGGATGATCAACCAATGCAGCAAAATGGGGAGCGTCTTTAGGCTTATGACGCTATACACGCCAGATTTCCGGCCTGAGCTAGAACTGGATAATCACAAACACTCTCAACTAAACCTAGAACGCGCTAATTCAAACCATCTGAGCTAATAGGCCTCAATCTTGCTTTCAACTACCCCAATCAAAGCATTCGGGTCCTCGCCGACAACCGTATCGAGTTTCTCGCCTTTCTTCAGAAACACCAGAGTTGGCAAGTTCACGACTCTATACTCGGCCACAGACAAGTTCATTTCGTGTTTTGCCGTGTCGACAGTAAAGAAATGCACCTCCGGGTGTTTTTCCTCCAAATGATCCAGTTTCGATGCGAGCTCGTGCGAAGCTTTGTTTGACTTGACAAAGAAATCAATGACGGTCAACCCGTCGTACTTAATTTCATGTTCTAGTTTCTCCATAGATGTTAGTTCGACGACCATTGCGTTATCTAGCAACTTCACGATGAGCTGGATAGCAACGATATGGTGTAGCAATGTCTTTGACATGCGTCAGACGTTTGCACTAGCTACTCATACATTTAACTCCTCGAGAGAGCTCTTCTACGGCCATGTCTGAGAGAGCTACTTAGGAGACCATGTGGGAAAAGGAGGTGTTGTGGCTCTTTGCGTCGTGCACGCGTCAGGTATTGAGCATTTCTGAACCGAACGTGCGGCAAAACTCGACATCAATGAGTCCCCTGACAAATACATAGATGTTGAGTCAGTGTAATAGCGGTTGATACTCGCTTCTAAGAATATATTTTTGACTAACTTCTATTTCCTTATACGTGGCATTTTATATGCAAACTTTACAGTCTGCACGTGACCATCCACTACTGGTCTAGTAACTCCTGAATCTGGTGGGCAACCCTATTTCCAACATAGACAAGATACCACATGCTCGCACTTGAATTGCAGCCCGCCAATGAAATTAATGTTTGAGATATTGCGCCTTTGTTTCGCCACGGCCGAAGTTTAATTATAATCTCCCCGACCCCAACATACCTCTACTCACCTACAGTATGGCACGCACACGCTCGCAAGCAAAAGAAGTAACTGAGACGGAACGACGCACCCGTTCCCAGAAAATAGATAAACCTAGAACCAAAACGGCCAAGGTCACAAAAGCACCAAAGTCGAAGGCTAAGGGCAGCAAGGCCGCTAAGAGTAAAAAGACTAAAGCCAGTACGCCCAAGGCCACCACTAAGAAACGATCAGCAGAGGCAAGGAATGTCTTTGTTTTTGGCAGAGGTGACCATGGCGAACTGGGGCTTGGCCCGGACATTGTGGCGGCCGAGAGGCCGCGACTGAACCATCTACTACCTATTGACTCCATAGGTATCACGGAGATTGCAGTTTACGGTTCTCACATATTGGCACTCGATGAAAAAGGAGCTGTGTGGTCATGGGGCGCGAGCACTCTTGGTCTTGAAACCATGCGGTGCCGCCAGGCGATAAATAGAGACGATTTCACTCCGTACAAGGTGATTGGACTTCCAAACGAGAAGTTTGCATCTGTTGCTGTTTCTGAGCATTGTTCTATGGCCATCACAAAGACAGGTGGGGAGATTTGGGCGTGGGGTACTTTCACGAGAGAGTTACTGGATTGCATGTTCACACCGTACGTGGAATGTCAGAGTAAACCTATTCGAGTTTCCGAGATTAATGCTGTCAAAGCTGCTGGGGGGAGGTGCCACTTTGTGATTCTCGATGCGAACGGGGAGGTTTATTCATGGGGCACGAACCAATTTGGTCAGCTAGGGCACGAAGTCAACACCATTCAACAAGGTGGGCCTGCGAAGGTTCCGGGACTGTCCAACATCACTGACGTGGCCTGTGGGAAATACCATTCGTTTGCTATAGACAGCGAGGGCGGTTTATGGGCGTGGGGTCTAAACAATGTTGGTCAGTGCTTCTTATCAGAAAAAATTGGCTCCAACAACACCATCGCAGAACCGACCCGGACAAGCTTTCTCGTGAGGATAAGGCAGGTTGAAGCTGGTAACAGCCACTCTGTGGCTCTGTCTGAGGACGGCGCCCTCTATACGGCCGGTAACTCCACTGCTCACCAGACTGGAATCCCGAAGGACGATTTGCCTCGGTCTACTGTGTATGAGGCGAGTGGAGCGCCCTTGCACGTTCCCGAGCCCTTTAGACTCACGAAAGGAGCAGACGGGCCCCTCTCGGAGTTCTGCAAGGTTGCTTGTGGCGCAAATCACTCCATCGCGTTGCGCAAGGACGGTACCGCTTGGACCTGGGGATACGGCATCAGCTACCAGCTCGGCCATGGCCAACCAGAGGGAGCCAGGGGACACGGAGAAGAGCATGTTCCAAGACAAATTGACTGTGCTGAGACAAGAGGCATGAAGATGACGTCTTGTGGTGCCGGAGCAGATTTCAGCGTCTTGATTGGTACCGAACAAGACGACTCAGGTCTTGCTGAGGAGAACGTTGCCTGTGAGTAGCGGTAATCGTATACCGGTCACCGAGATTCTGAGTATTAGCTCCTTATACTCAATGGCAACTCATCGAGCGGGCAATTAAAATAGGTATTTGCTTTGCAATTGCTTAGGCCATGTTACTATCAGAAAATAGGCCTCTCCCAACTCTGTTGCTCAAGATCGTCTCATTGTGACTGCTCTACGACTTACTATGCAGCATCTCGTAACTTGACACGCTCTGTAGCACGACATGTCCTGTAGCATCCCAAATTAGCGTACGTTTACTGGAGAGTCTCCAGCTTGAAAACACTCTAGTCCTATAAACTCACGCGCCCATCTCATCATTTCATCTACCCGCGAACCCGAGAAGAATCACGTGACCAGTGTTCATGAGGTGCTGTGGAATTGTACACCGGCGCCACGGCTCCGGGGACCTTGTGAGAATCCGAAATAGCTCAGACACGCGCTGTGTCCGGATCGGCCGGGACAGCGTTTCCGCCGTAAGCTTATCAGTGCATTTGATCGATCCTGAGGGTACAGAGTATTAGCAATGTCTGACAAGCACGTGACGGGGAAGTGAGGGGTTGGCGTGCTGGTACTGAAATTACGCTGATTCAGGACTGAACGAGCTGAGACAGCGGAGGTTTCGAGGGTAAGGCTACGGGCTGATACCGGTGCTCTAATTTTAGCGACGTACCCCGGGTATAGACATGCGCGGTGAGGAGTGGATCTCATCTCACCCAGTGGAAATCTCAAGACAGTGGTCGTCTGGTGAGAACTGCCAAGATTTCTTAGGGCGCACAGCGTGAGAGCACAGTTTCTGAGGTGATTCGTAGTATACCATGATTTTGGTGCATCTCTCAAGTCACAGCAGGTATGCTTAGTATCGAGTCCAACCATCTCGCAGAGACCGGGGCGACTACACTGACGTTTAGTATCGCACGAGCGGCATGGCTGTATCTCATTAGCAAGCCCGGCACAAGCAAGCCAGACAGTTTGTAGTACCGTGAACAAGGCCAGGTGGATAACAAAGGCAGAATAGCAAGAATTCGAAGGAGTGGAGAAGCCAGCTGAAAAGGAATAGAATCAGCACTGCTTCCTTCATACAACCGCATGATTAAATTGATATGAGCCGTGAGTGCATAGTCTATGAGCAGTGTGTACGGTGAATGAGAAGTCGTTGTATGATCCCTCAACCTATGCTACCAGGACCGTGGGCAACAAAGAGCAAACTACTCACGGTCACGCCTTACTGTGGACTATAAAAGTACCCATCTGTTCCTTACTCGCACGTTCGAAATGCCTCTCAATTTAGCTGCCACTCTCAGAAAATGGGCCGGTTACCCAGCCGCCGATTCTCCCTGCCTTGAGCCCGAAACCCAGTACAAGGACGAGCCCCGCCACAGGACCCCCCAGTACAATAATGACCCGCTTGCAGACAGCATTCTCGTGGAGACCAACCAGCTCAGGATCAACATGGCTTCTCAGCCAAAGGGCAACGCGCACAAGAAGCTAAACCCGGGTGAGACTATGATTTAGTTTACCCACCGCTTACTCCTTACGAGACTTTCTAGCAAATGATATGACATTATAACCGTTCGTAGTGGAGGCGTGTGGTGTGGTGTTGCGCCAGAAATATTGATACACCCACGTTATGATGGAGGAGCTGGTCAAACCTTAACAACAAGACCAAGTGAATCCATGTTCGCCTTGTTCTCAGTTGCTGTATCTGCTATGGGCACGTGATCCAGACAAGTGAAGTCAATACAATATGAATATTCTCAGAATACGAGCCAACACGCACTCAAATAGGAATTATGACATCGTTCGTGCCTGATCTTCCTTGGCCCACTTTATCCTAAGCCAGCCCCACCCCACCTGCTTATCGATGCGCGATAACCGTTTCATGCAGTTACGGCCACAGTTTCATAGGCGCAGTGGCCCGCAGTCAGCTGCTCACCAGGCAACCCCGACAATTTACCAAAACCTTCACTATTCTGCTGACTAAGCCATTCTGCCAACATTGACTCAGCATTATTTCACCACCTCACCAGCCATCATATTTACCAAGTCCGCGTATTAACTCAATACCTTTACGGCTGCATCGGCCCGCATCAGATGCGCCAACCCTTATTTAAACATTTGCATTGCGTCATATTCCTCGTCAGAGAACATACCCACTCCCAGAGAAAAATCACGTGACTCTCGCTTTTGAGTGCATTTTATCTCTCAGTGCAAATTAGCCTTGTTTACCTCAGCTGAAACCGTTATCGTAATGGTGGTTTGACGTGATGCGGGTGCACTAATTTCCCACCTCGCCTTGCCTTGCATGTAGCATAAACATATTGCGCTAGTGCGGGACTAAAGATTAGTCAGAAACAACCACTTGGCTTACTAATCAGTCTTACCACTCTATAGTTCAAGTACTAAAGTTATCCCGCCAGCTTCTTTTCTCTGCCCGCCCCTATTCACTGCCATGGCCAAGCACGGGCTATAGCTACGTCACCGCCGGCACCTGCATCAGGCATATCGCTTACAAGGCATGCACCGGGCTGTACATACGGCATCACGAAGCGGCGTAAGCAGACAACAGTGTACACCGAGCTTGAGGGTACGTGTATTGACAGTTATTGTATTGACAGTTATCCCAAACTTAGACAAGTTCTATCGTTCGGCCCTGCCTCACGCAGTTTATATACATGCCTTCTATAGCCCCTTAAGCTCCCCTAGTCCGAAACGTCAATTAAATCCGGTGGGCCCGATTATCGATTTGTTGGCACTTGTTTGTTCCTGTACTGCGCCACCCGAACCGCTTCGCCACCTCTCTTACTTCTCAATAACTCTAAGCTAGCCAGCAGGCTCAAACATTGATGGTGAACTTGTGGGGTATTTTTAGCTGAGACAAACCTTAAAGTAAAAAGAATAATATTTTCCCGCGCACGTGCAAATGTCTCAGCCCCTCGTGCAACGGCGCAGCCGAAATGAGACGTTGTCCCAGCAGCGGCCAGCTTACCCCTTAATGCCAAGCCCACCAAAAAGCAATATGTTTGGAACAAACGCCGCATCGTGTTTACAGAGTTATGGGCTCGCAACACGAACAGCTGATGGACCAGCTACGCGATCAGACGTGCGTATGCGTATAAAGTGTGTGCTTGTAATGCTGTTAACACGTGGACACGTGAACAGCTTATATTATGACGCGCCCGGAAAATACGTCAAGCGAAAAATACGTCAAAGATCGATTCTGAAAAATTACTCTCGGGTAAGCTGATAGTCATGACATCATCGATCGAACAACACCGTACGTCAGGAGACATTCTCAGTCTACCGATACAAGTAACATAGTATATAGTATATTAATCATACACTTGCTAAGCTATTGTGCTGCTGGTTGGCTGCCTTCCTCGTAGTTCCGGCCCCTTCATGATGGTAATGAACGTTAAATAGTTTTAATTAAATGAAATGAGTATAGATGCGTGAGTCGGCGTGTATGTCCATTTCCATTTTAAAGTTGTTGAGCTCTTCTTTAATCTGCTGCGCCAACATTGGAGTCAATCGGTTACAAGTTGCCAGCTCCGCTCTTCTGTCGTAGTCGCCCCTGTGGAAGGTATCGTACACAATGATTCGTGAGGAAAACGTAACTGTTCGCTTGCTGGCGGGCCGGGACGAAGACGAGGCGTGCGAGCTAGCCGTAGAAATGTTTCGTTGATGCATATGGAGGGACCCCACCGATTCAAGCGAGTCGCTGTTATTGTGGCTGGGGATGAACTGAGAAAGTCGCTTTTGGTACAATGGATGGAAATGGAATGATTGTTGAGTGGAGGGGGCGTTGCTGATGGCCTGGGCAACTGGTGATTGAGCTCGAATCTCGGCTTCAAACTGTGGTTCATCAAAGCTAAAGTCCAAGGAAAGGTCTGGCTCCACGTCAAAGCTAATGATATCGTTCTTCTTCTCCTGCTTGACTTCTGGCTCAGCCTTGATCTGCTCCACCGGCTCCGGCATAATGTCAAAGTCATTCAAAGACTCAGCCGCCGATTCAAAAATGCTTTCGGAATCAAAAACTTGGGCA
Organism: Blastobotrys robertii; assembly: GCA_030564385.1. Lineage (NCBI taxonomy): Eukaryota > Fungi > Ascomycota > Dipodascomycetes > Dipodascales > Trichomonascaceae > Blastobotrys > Blastobotrys robertii. The sequence continues at coordinate 44,581 of JAJLUQ010000017.1, forward strand.
ATGGGTGCCATAGTATCTTCAATCTTGAGGATACCCCGTGGCGGGGACGCCGCCTTGGGAATCTCAGAAATCAACTCTGGGTTCTGATGAATGTGTATGGTGGTTGGGTTCAAAACTGTCTCTTCGCCGTTAGGCTGGTCCAATACCTCTCGCAAGGAGGCGGTGGATCGCGTAGACCGTCTGCTTCGTCGTCTCTCCAGACTCTTGGTTCGTTCCAGCGAGCTTCGAATCTCCTCAACGGTGTCTGAGTCAAGTTTCTTGGGAAACACAGTGTCTCCGGCAGTAACGTCCTCGTTGAGCTCTTCAGACTGCTGAGAGCTCTCAGTGCTTGACGTCAGCGACGGAATTGGGCCGGTGGAGTCGTCCAGATCCGTGTCGTGGTGCTGCTGGTGAAAGTTCTCAGGCGTGATGGTAGCCTGTGACAGAGCCGACGAGATTGTGGCAGCATCGGATGCGACAGGTGGCTCGGCCTCAGCCACAGAGTGAGTGACCACTGGGACAGCCGGCTCGCCGACTGTAGCAGTCTTGGTCTCAGCACCGGCAAAGCCTACTGGCGGGGCCTTGAACTCAGTGCTCTTCTTCCTAAAGATCTTCTTGAGCGTGGCAAAAGAAACAGTAGAAGAGGAAGAGTTGGCCGACATGAGAGAGTTTGCGTCGGTATTCTTGCTGCCAAACACAATCGCAGATCGCGTAGACGAGAACGACTGCTTTCGTCGCCGGAAGGATAGACTCGTGAGAGTATTGCTTCGCTCGTGAGGAACCTCCTTATCTTTCTTGTCCTTCTTACCAAATGTGAATGCCTTCTTGAGCTTAGAGCCGAAGGACTGCTTCTCTTCCATTGCCACAGCCATGGACAGACTCGAGCCTGGCCTAGCTTGGGGAATCGGTGGCCTGCCCTGTGGAATTGGTGGTCGAACTCGAGCCGGGCTAGAAGGCTGCTGCCTCTCAAGTTGATTCAGGGTGGGCAGGTTTGGAGCCGACTGCCGTCGAACAGGTAGAAACGCCTGTTCGTTCGACATGCTGTGTCTCTTCTCGGCCTTGTTGTAATCCGGCTTGTACACAGACTGTCGAGCCATTTTTGACAGACTGGTGGACGAAGAGCTCCTAAAGTGGTTGTCCAGTCGACCGCCACTGGTTGGCGACGGAGTTGAGCTGGTCGACACGAAAGAAGATCGTCTCACATCACTAGGAAGCACAAGCGGTGGAAGTGCCTGCTTCTCCTTTCGCTCCACGGGCCTGTCAAAGTATCCAGACTGTCGCTCCGGTCTGTCGAAATGCGTGCTCTGTCTCTTTTCTTTGCTATCCTGTCGCTCATATCGCTCCCTCGGCTGCACACTCTCGTGTCTGCTTGAGGTATTCTTTGGGTCGAATCTAGAGGTAGTGTGAGAGTGTGGAGTCTGAGGGGTCTGTGGAGTGGTGGGCGTGAACTGGGGAACCTCGTAACGCTCGTACCGGGTCTCAATACGCTGAGCGTCGGTGTAGTGGACCTTCTCGTTGTACCGTGCTCCCTTGACGGGAGATGTCGGCGCCGAGATTGAGGTCGCAGTGGTTGATGACGAACCAGATCCCGAGGATCCCGTCGAAGTCACGTTCGAGCTGATGGTGGGGCTGGGACTGGTCGAAAGTGGAGGGACCGTGAAGTTTAGCGACTGAGTAGATCTCCGGCGATGGTACCGGTCAGGCGCAGCTCGGCCCGCTTGCGGGGCATCAGTCAGGGAGGGCTGATACGTGGAGGTCCTATTGTTGGGCTGGGCCTGAAATGTCGACTGAGGCCGGTTGTAAAAGGATGAATAGCCCTGCGAGAAGCTCCGTGGCACCTGTTGCACTTGTGGGAGCTGTGGTGACATGAGGTTAATGGCCGAGCCAGAATTTGCCAGCAGGGGCAAGTGCATGGAGTTTGGCGGAGCATAGAAGCTCTTCACGCCTGGTTTGTTTGTGTTCATCTATGTTAGCGAACGAATAGTGCAGCGTGGCAAAAGCGGTGAGGAGCAGTAGTCAGCGAGGTATTTCGGTTTCTCGTGTTGCATCAGGTCGTGGTATTCATATTGGCCCTCAGTGGCCCTGGCTGCTTAGCGGGCGCGGGCTGCGTCGTTTCAGATTAGCCACGCGGCCAAGCGCACTACAGCTGGTGGAAGAGTTCTTAGCAGCAGAGAGAATCTGTAGTGTAGCCTGGTTTCTCAGCCTGGCTGGTGTTTTCTTCAGCTGAAGGCGTCTCATACCTCTTGAGACCTGCTGAATTCCACCGATCGCAAGAATTTCACATTTTCCCACTGTTGTTGCTGTCACTTCTGTTGTTCAACTCATAAGGTATTTGCCACTTCTGTAGCATGCTCATTGCTCTCTATCCTTGAATATCGGGTATCGTACAGCTCGTTCCCGTGCCGAGCAGCCGTAGCCGGGCTTAAGCGCTGGACACTTAACCGTTGCCTTTAGCTGTGTAGACTGCTAGAACCGCTTAGCCTGCCTGAACCCTTGAACCCTTGAACCGCTCGAGCTGTTGAAGCCGGTAGTGACCTCCACGCTAAGCGCCAATACCGCTTACTCCCTAGCGCTAATCTCGCATAGCCACGTCGCCAATAGCTAAGCGCCGACATCAGCTACTAACGTGCCAGTGACAAGCCTGTCGCTAGCATAGCGTTTGCAACTGGTAGCCGTGAACTGATACCGACTGTAGAGAAGCCATAGCTCCTGGTTAGCTTCACTGTACTCACCCCCTATTCCAAAAAAAACGAACGAATGCCTAACGGGCCCTAACGAACGAAAACGAACGAATTGAAATCGGGACGCCGACACCTATACACCAAGCCAAGTGAGGGCTGAGGAAAAATTCGGTGGACAAGTCAAAGGCAGTCTGTAATTACCACACTGGGTTTGCTTCTGTTTTGGTCTGAAGAGCGCGCACAAGGAAAACAAAAATAGGAAAAAGCAATGTCCAAAAGCAAGCGCGTCAAAAGAAAGTTTACTTCTACTTCACGCGTCCACGCCGAGAGCCAACATACAGTACTATATTATAACTCCAGTATTTCCGCTAGCCACCCCTGAGAGGCTGTTGCATTATCAATACATAGTCATGATGTTTCCTACGAGGCTACGACGACAGGAGCCTGCGATGCGATCGTGACCCTGGCAATCCTTTGTGGCTCAGTGGCAGCCTGGCGAGGATTAGTAGGCTGGCTGTGAGCGATTAAACGATCCAGCCAGGACCGTACCAAGACACTACTGCCTTGTAGTGGCCACGTTCATCAACGCTCATCCTGCCTATCAGGATGCTTTGTCTTGTTATGTCGCAGCAAGTCCGTCATATGATATAACAGTTCCTGATTCGGGTGATGAGCGGCGATAGCCTTGACCATAAAACATTGATTCTAGAGTTCGCTGTCTGACGTCAAATTCACCTAACAGTTACTATTCATATAAGCATTCCATTCATCTCGAGTTTGCGTGCATTGTCAGCACCGAATCGATCTGTTCCGATCCCGATGAGCCGAGACCCTGGATACGCCCCGGAACGCTAAGAATGCGTGTAGTCTAGTAGCTTGACTAACATTTCAGCGTTGCCTGCTCCAGAGACAATGTTTGCGCTGAACCGGTGAGAACTCGCCCTTTCTGAACCTGCCAGTCGGCCCGAACACCAAAATGGCAGGCGATGAGATTCAATGTCTTAGCCTGAGCGTGTCTGAGCTTAAATTACCACGGTACTATTTCGGGATTTAATATCATGCTTCGTTCAGAAACGACTATTTGGCGTAGCGACATCTCTTTTGATTTTCATCATGTCTATTTCTTAGTGAATTCGATGCGCGTAAAACTAACCTTTGATAGTCTCCCAACGGTTATCACTTGATTTGACAGCCACTCCACACACTACGCTTCGGGTACGGTTGCGTGATCAGACTGACTCTGGTACCTGACGCAGCCCCGGATCTTCGTCCTTTGTGATGAGCCATCAAGTGCTCGGTACCTCGGTTCCTGTGCTAAGACTGCTTTCCTAGACCATCCCCACCGCAATCGTTAAGCACAAGAGATTTATGAGAGGAGGACAGTGAGAGGACAGAGAGAGGGTGGTGAGAGAGAAAGCGGTGAGAGAGAATAGGCTATAAGAGAGAATAGGCTACGACTATCCCACATATCACCGCTTGTCAAATCGCTGTCACTACACGAACGTCATTCCCGATCAAAAGAATCCCACTCAGCCTGTAACGTGATAAGTGGCAATACTTCCACACTTCAATGGAACCACATGCAGCCTCGCCAAGGGCAGCCGTGCTACAAGTCTAACCTGGTTACTCAGAATTACGTCAAAGTTCACACCAAGGACCGCCTTGAGATCGTCACATGACGTCACTATCCTATATGAGATTCCAAACTACCCCGGGTTTCCAACCACCGGCCTTACCCTATCTCCATACACTCCACCTCCTACAAGTTAATATCCAATGCTAAGCCTGTTAAATTAGCTAGCCGACGGCCGGGTAACTACCCCTTTGCAGATCTGGAACCAATCTGGATCTCGCAATCTAATCGAGATCTGCCGGACGTTATGCGCTCAGATTTAATATTCACTCAGAACCATTAATATTACTATACACTGATGGAGCACAATGCTATAAACTTGAATCACGTGCTCCGGCCGGGGTCCAAGCGCCCAGACTTTGCCCGTTGACTCAGAGACACCGTTGGCGTATTTCTCAGCACACTTAGTACCACAAACTTACACATGATAAGTTACATAACAGAACCCACCAATACGCCATAGACCTTCTAAACCTTGTTCCTATGGCACGCCTCATGCAATGCAAACCCTGTGCTTAGTCACCTTTGGTGTCGCGCTTAGTCATAACCGTGTAGTTAGCTTACTCAGAATGGCCCGTGTTTGCATAAGCCTTACGCGCTTATGCTGCAACGGCCGCGCTGCAGCATATCCCTGTCTATATCCGCTTTTCTCTTCTTCCACTCCTACACACCATAGACTTTGCCCTACGATAGAGGATAGACACCTTAGAGGATAGAGAATTTGTTCCACGATATCCACAGCCTCAGATTTACGCCAATCTCTCGTGATCTGAAATTTGCACAGACCACTTAAGCGCCGAGGATTTCAACACGGAGAATTATTTAAGGACTGGAAACCCCCGGATTTTGTCTTTTCTATTGTTCTCGAACCGTTTGGACTGGTTTGACAGCATCTATTGATTTGATCTGTCACCTGTCACTTACCCCGGACAAAAAGGAGTACTATAAACTTTGCCCGGTGCAATGTCGCTTACGCCCACTACCTCTCACCAGGAGTTTCTCCAGCCCTCTGACTACCCCGACCTCAACATCACCTTCAGCAGTGGCGAGATTGCCATTCTTCGAAAATCGTGGAACGCGCTCAAGGAAGACCCCTCTGCCCATGAGAAGGCCGTTGTCCACGGAACTGCCTCTGCCTTCTTTTGCCAGCAGTTCTATGAGAACCTTCTCGGTGAATACCCCACTTTGAAGGTTCTGTTCCCCTCCATCAAGGCCCAGGCCTCCTCAATGGCAGGCATTCTGTCCCTCATCATCTCTCAGCTGGATAACCTGCAGAGAGTTCACGATATTCTGAGCTCTCTGGGCAAGCGACACTCTCGAATTCTTGGTGTCGAGGTTCAACACTACGAATTGGTCGGAAACGCTCTGCTGCGAACTCTGCAGGATAGAGCGGGCGAGCTCTTCACCATTGAGTTGGAGAACGCCTGGATCAAACTCTACTCATTCATGTCTAACCTGATGCTGCAAGCTGGTGAAGACCCACCGATGCCAAACCAGGTCTTATACCCAGTTCTGACGCCAGCCAGCTCGCTGTCTTCTATCCACGCAGCGGCCAACGCCAGGCAAAAGAACTCCGCTGCCAGCCTCAAGGCGTCTGCGCCAGCACCTGTTACCCAGGCCCCGCCAGTCCGACAGACAGACCCACGAAAACCTTCTGCCCAGCAGTCCGTTGCTTCTAACATGGCTCCGGTCAGCGCTAAGGGCTACAACCCAAGCAGCTCGCGATTCAAGGCTCTGAGGAGGGACAAGGGCGGTAAAGAGAAGGAGTGTGTTATCATGTAAGCATTGAAGCGAACGCTTACCCACTCAATACGCTGGTTATACGCTTATTCCTGCAAGTACCACGCTTACAGACTGCAAGTGTGTAATCGCATCACTCTCACCGCGACCCACCCCGAAACTGACCCCTTTCAACTCCTTGAAGCTTGACTGAACTTCTCTTCTTGTACTATGGTTTTATGGATAATATACATTTTGAATGACCCCTGGCTATTAGCAAGACTTTCATTGGCTGGAACAAACCCCGCTAGTCGCCGACCACCTGGATTCCACTCGCCCTACTTATTATTACAGCTTAAATGTATGCATACCCCCGCTGGCTCGAAGGCGTCGTCGCCTTGGCTTGCTGTTGTCTTCACACTGTTTTCAGAAAGTTCGCGTGCCCTGCTAATCACAACTGCTGGGCAATGTTGACTCTCGCCGTAGGGATGCTATATTAAGATACCGCAGCGGTTAATATCGACTAACTGAAACTGTTTCAGCTAAAGGATAAACTTTGAATCATTTCGCCGTATGTCTAGCAAAGTACCATGATTAAAACTTTAATCGTCAACCCTCGCCCTACCCTAACCTTGTTCCTTACCCCAAGCGTTACCCTGTCTCAACCTCTACAATAGGGCAATGTCTGAATATGGCTACCGTTGCATGTATGTGTTACTATTCCGTACCGTTGTTGCGGTCTGACGTCACTGCAATCATCATCATCTCAGTCAAACGACGATCGGGCTGTTTTGGTCGCGTGGCCACCCGCCTCCGATGCGGCCTCATTCGGCCGCATCGACCGCCGCTGTCCATCATACACACTTTGTCCTTTGTTGGTCATTGCTCTTCAGTTCATGTAGCACAACGAATACAAAGTCACTGATGGTCAGGTGATTTCGTATTGTGAGTCACGTGAAACGTCACGTGAACAAAACTCAAAATGATCACGTGACTGAAATTTGGGAAGCTTTATCGATATCGAAATATTTTTGCGCGACTGAGAAGAGAGAGAAGGAGTGTCTACAGAGCGTGGTTTTGGGTAGATTGAGACGGTGATTTGAAGGGTTGATCAGATCGCACGTTCGTTATTGCTTCTGTCAGGCACAACGAGATGATCCGGCTAAGGCCCGCTAGCCGGCTGCTAAGCGAACGAATATGGACGCAGCATATAGGTGGATCCCGAAACATATACATCAAGTCCAAGGCGAGATCAAGACGAGTCGAGCAGCAGGAATCACAGCAACAAGCAAATCTAGATGAATCCATTCAACAGATCCAAGCTTATACGCAAGCATTGAAGCGACAAGTGTGGAAACAACAAGAACGGCAAGTGGCACAGAAAGAAGAGGTCAAAGACGTGCAAGAACAAGACGTGGACGCTCTTGCTGACTTTCTATTGGAGTCAGAGCCGACAGAGCTGAAAGAGGGTGCGAAACTTTTTGAGAGGAAACTTGCGTTACCGGATGTGATTCTGGAACGAATAGGCAACACTGGCACGAGTCTCGTTGCGAACATCAACTGGGGTGTCATTGTCAAGAGTTTGTACACGCATGAACTCGGGTTACAGGGTATGAGTGTCTCTCAGGTTAACTCTCTGATTATGGCGATCCCTAAGAATCAGAGGAAACCACTGATTTCAATCATCCACGATATGATGATTGAGAACGGTGTTAGGCCTAACAAGTTCACCTACGACCAGATCATGGCAGCCTACGCCGAAGCCGGAAAAGGCGTGGTGGTTGAAGCTTTTCTGGAGCAAATGAAGCAGGAAGGACTAACCCCAGACCAATACACATTTGGGCACCTGCTGAAATGTTATCACAAGCAAAACAAACTGGAAAAGTCTGTCCAGCTGGTCAGAGACATGAGAAGTGTTTACAACGTTGAGCCGACGCTGGAAGTCACCACCACTCTGCTACAGTCGTATATTCAGCGCAAAAAATACGACGAGGCATTTGAAATCTTCGCAATGATGAAATACCTCTCGACAAAGACACAGCCAGATATCCGCGTTTACAATTCCATGATCATGTCAGCAGCGAAGCAACATAACGTTGATCGGGTTCTTGATCTGTATAATGAGCTACAGACGCGGCCAATAGACCCGCTACAGCCGGACACCGAAACTCTGTATAGCATGATTTATGCTTGTGCACGAGACCCCCGAACGCATCTCAAGGCCTGGCAGTTTGTTTTGGAACTGGTGGAGAGAAAGATTCCAGTTACGCGAAAGTCTATACGGCTTTTGATGTACTTGTGCGGTACTACCGGTGAAGTCTCGTTTGCACGGGTTCTGTTTCGGCATTTGTGTTCAAACGAGGCAACTTATCCGGACTCGTTCATGTTGAACTGTCTCATGAAGGCCTATGCCAATCACAAGCCTGGGTTTTTTTCGCCTGTTTTGGCGACACCTTTGGGTAACAAGCTCCGATCGAGTTTCCTCTTTGAATTTCCAGAAAACGGATCTGATATGCCGCCGTTCCTTATGGGACCTGTTCTGAAACAAGAACTCGTTCACGCTGAATCGAACGCCATTATGCAGTACTTTTCTGAGAAGCACCCAGAATTAGTGAGCGACAATGTGGTTGTTTCGTTTTTGAAGATTTCACTTTCGGACTTTGAAACTTTCCAGCACAACTACGCGAAGTACGCCAAACCTAACGCATACACGTACGACCTGGCTATCCAGGCGTGTGCCTTGACTCCCACGCCACAGAGCTTGAAATTCGCCGAGAAGGTATGGTCAGAGCGAGGAAAATGGCGACAAAGCGAAGAGTTCAGAAAAATGGACAAGGACGACCGACACAAGAGCGACTTTAGATTTGCCCAACATATGATTAAGGTATTGGCACACCACAGACCAGAAGAAGCTCTAGACCTGCTGAAATCGTCCATCAAACAGTTCAAATGGACCAGAGCCCATGTTATTGATCTCCGTAACAAACTCACTGAGCTTGAGGACGCCAGAGGACTTGCCCAGCTTCGCTTCCTACTGGGGCACAACCATCGAAAGCAGTCGGAAGGGGATGAGTTCAACAACCAGCAGGCTTCCAAAGCCCACAAAAAGCTAACACGTGTAAATAGACGATAGTGCCCTGCACATGTACATATGATGAGATAATGACAATCACCAGAGACTAAACAGGTTGAAACATTTTCACAATTGAGCAAAACTTGTTGGCCAACATTGGCACAGTTAGCTATTAACTACACGCATATGCTTTTGTCATAAGCCAAAACTCTCACATCGCCGGTATCAAACCAGTCGCGAGCCATGGCAATAAATAAAGAGGTCGCGGCATCAAGATTAGCGAAGGTACTCAGAGTGTGTGTCACTCCACAGCGGCGAAATACCTCTTGGTGTTGACAACGGACCCAACGTTCTTTCCCTGAGGAAACTTGAGCGGATGGTGAACTGCATGCGGTCTGTACACAACCTCGACAGGATTCTGCCAGTAATTTGTCGGCATTGGGAAGTACTCGTAGTCGATTTCACGGTCCTTCTGCTGCTGATGCACGTACTCCGTATCATCGTCTTCCTTCTTGATTTTTGTTTCGTGTTCGTCCTCATCACGGTACACGCTGATGTAGTACGCCTGTCTGTCGAATTCCTCTTTCTCCGTCTGTTTCGGCTCGATTTTCTCTTCAACTTCGGGTCGCGGGTGTTTGCTTCGGTCCGAGTCAGGCAGGTAGATGTTATCTCTGTTTTGATAGAACCGCGGGTTTCTTCCTCTAACGACGATTGGCCGTGAGAAAGTTGACGAAACACAGATTCGCTGCGTGTTTTCCAGCTCAGCGTACAGCGCCACACACACGGAAAAGTAGTTTTGCAGTTTCTTTCTGCCATTGTGTGCCGTGGCTGTTCTGAACTGCAGTCTCTTCCAGTCGACTACTTCGTTACCCGAGTCCTTGGGATAGATAACCTTGACTGCTGGTTCTTGTTCTTTCTTACCGTCGTCCAGCGCCTTTGGCGGACAGTACAGCAGTTTCTTTGGCTTGGAATCGTCTGATCCAGTCACTGTGACTGCGAGTGAAAGCGACAATATCCGTGACCGCAGCAGGGGGTTCTCTGAATTGGCGGCATATGCCGCGTGCTGTGCATTGGAAACCGTCGCAACAACTTGAAACAGGTTCCGCCTGTAGAATGTCAGCTCGCACTTCATCAGATTCCGTATACTCTCAGCAACCTCTGGGCTTGACGCATCAGGCACAGGCATAAATGGCTGCTCACTGGTTTCAACTCCGTTAGCTGCGGCTGCCGCCGCCGCTACACTAGCTGCTGACGGGCCAGTCGGCTGACTAAGAAAGAAGTTGCCGCTCAGGTCAGCACCCAGGTCAATCTTGATCGTATTGCCTCGGTGATCGTACAGCACAGACTCTTGTTGAGCTGGAAGAAACGACAGGAAACGCGCAGACCTCAAAAACTGTTGGACTTCGCGGTCTTCGAGATGGCCAATGCTGGGAACAGCGCCGCCCAGTCGTGGAGCTTCTGGCGTCTTTGAGGTCGTGTCTGTGGATGTGGTGTGTGCGGAAGTAGGTGCTGCTTGGGTTATTATCGTGGGGTTGGGTTCAGGATCAACAAATTGGTAGGGATGGAAAGTTGTGGGGTAGTGGCCGAAAAAATCTGGCGCCGCTTCCTCAATGCTTTGTTAGTAGATTCTTATTTCTGAACCTAGGCGAGTTCTGGTTCTGTCATTTTAGAGCGTGGTCTGAGATTTGGCTCTGGTCTTGAGTATCGCGGGTTCTCTGTTTGACTCTTTTCGATTGCGAGCTTGGGGGCATGTGAGTGAGTTGATTTGCTATTGTGACACCCATGTGGACTGCTGCTCTGGTGTGTCATGTACGTCATCGCATTCGTCCAGTCGCATGAACATCACTTCCTGTCAATAGCAATCGCTATTCACGCTGTTGATAGAGAGTTCCACTGGTTCGCTATCGCACTCCATATTCAATTTGAAATCGTCAGCAAAATGCTTCCTCCACCGTTCAATCTCCCACTGGCTGTTGCGTCAGTCATAGCCCTGTTTAACAGCCTTTAACCACATCAAAGCAGACGAGACAGTAATCTTAAGCAATGTTTTCACAGATGAGCCATACCACAGCATTCACCAATCACTCGCAGTCACAACATTCACCGAAACACATCCTGTCGCAAACCGAATCTCGCCTACTCAATTTCATGCCAAATTTACCCCAATGACTTGTCTTCTGCTCATATTTCAAACTCGTCGAGTCCGACCGGAACTGTCACTACTTCAGTGAATAAATCAGTGTCTTCTCAGAATCGCAGATGACCGTTGCGAGCCGCCCGCCCTCTCTCCGCAGGCGGGCCGCTATAACTTCTCCGCCTCTCCGCCGCTGTCAAATGCACCTTCCCACCCGCCTCCGCTTCGCAGCAAACACTCACTCAAAACTCTCATTGTCATTGGGCAACACCCAATCCTTTGACGGCGCCAGGAACGACTGTTGCAAATACGGCAGCTGTAGCGCCGCCATACCGTCGTCAGACCCGGCACCGTCAATATACGTCTCCTCGCTCATCCGATCCGTATAGTCGGCGGTGCGTACGTTGAACGGTACGTCTCTTTATAAAGGCTGGTGATATCGATTGATAGTGCGCGCGTTTGGGGGTCACGTGGTGGGTTAGGGTCCGAAACCGCGCAACGCCGTGCGACGCACGGCTGTGCATTACCACTTGTAATACGGTGCGGGCAGTGTAGAGACTGAAACGGTGTGGAAAAATACGAGTACTCTCACATTTCACAGGCAGCGAAGAAATAGTTTCGGTTAAAGAGTGCACGGGGGAAGGATGAAGGCGGAAATTTGCGCGGATTATGCGCAGTGGTACCTGAGGATACGAGCTGAGTTCTTGGAGTTGTGCTCTGCTGAAAATAGACGCAGGTGTCCTCGGGGCTTTGTTAGGCCGAACAGTGCTACGCGATTTCGCTGAGTTCTAAGGGTTCAAGTCCTGTGTGTGTCATTTTTCAGAAAAGTACTTGGAAGTGATCAAAGTTCCGTGGATAATAATATATCTTACGAGTTCACGTCCGAGATATGATGTAAAACCGATGCTGAATTACGTTAGTTGTGATCTGTGTGTTGAAGCTAGACCAGTAAGGTCTCATAAGCTCTGGCAGGCGAGACCTAGGCCATGCCGTGGCAGTGCAACAGCTCTGTGAATTCTGAGCTGACTCACGAAAAAGTGCTCCTGTCACTTGGCACGAGAGCTTCCAGTTCATAGCCCCGTCACTTGACTTGCAAGTCACCAGGCAGTTTTTGGCACTCCTGGCTCTCTTGCTCCGTTCGCCAGTCTTAAAACAGCCTAAAGATCCTCGACGTCAGCTGAGAGGCAACACCGGAACCGACAGAGCTCAACATATTGCCCGCGACTGCATTGGCCTTGCCGAACTTGTCGCATCTACTGAAAGCGGCCGCATTGGTTATGGTCAGAATCAAGGCAATCACAATCAACAAGAGCCACAGGAGCTCTAACTTCAAAATTGCGAGAATTCCCAAGCCAACCCACAGAGCCGGAGTGGCGTAGAGCATCAGCCAAAACACTTTGGAGTCAATTGGGTTGATGTATCGCTGCGGATCTGCCGTCTCAAACACCCAGACGCTCGTTCCGTCGTGTGTAGCTTCGTTCCACCAACGCAGGCCGACCATCAGTCTTCCAGAGACGTTTTTAACGTTCCAGAAATCGGCTGCTTGGAGCAACACGACCAGAATGAAAATGAGCACAAAGTTGGACGTGAACAACAGGCCAAAGAGGTATGTCAGTAGAGCGCCGACTCGGAAGCCTAGAAAGAATGCCAACGCCACGGGATGTGAGGATTCCGAAAGTTTCTGCCACAGCGTTCGCTGTTGGGTGAGGGGTTCACTCTATGTTAGACTGAGGAATTTGAGGTAGTTTGAGTAGCCCGCTGGCTCAGTTTTCTTCAAATTGAAGTGTAGAATAATATCAGAATACTAGCCGCTAGCCAGCGCGAGTCACATGACGTTGTCCACTGGGCAACAAAGTGGCGTCAATAAATTCGTTCAACTTGTTCTCTCTGTTTATAATACTCACCATTGTATGTTCTGTGTATGCCTTGTAATGCTTTGCTGATGTGTTGTCGAGTGATGGGAGGTGTGGGGTGCGCGATTGTTTGAGTATACGCGACACCATCTATATGATATCGAATTGACTCCAACTGATCATGTGACTAGCGGGCCGCCTATACTCTGCCGCCGACCGCTCTCACTTTGGAAGCAAGTCGCAGTCCGTCAGAGCTCAGGCCTTGATGCCTCACTTGACACATCCGGCGCTTACATTGATCGAGAATAATACTAATCGCTAATGTCGAGCTCATTTCCTGGTTCAATTCGTGAGGAAACTGAAGCCCGTGTCCCTCCTGAAGCCTTACTTACCCGGAGCCCCTGTGCCTGGCGATACCTGTGGTCACCATGTGATTTTGCCAACTCTAATCCTATGATCTGGGCGACGACGGCTTGTTTCACGAGCTTTAAACTGTCTACTTCTCGGTATCTGGGCTTTCGAACCTGAGATGGGCTGCCAGTGGATAGGATGACTTCGCCAGAGATTGGCTTTACAGAGCAATTACGTCCAACTGCTCTCAGACATTGTCACTCCAGGATTCACAGCTGACATCACGCCCTCCCCCTTGTCACAGGTTTTGACCCGAGTTAAACAATCAGCCTCAACCTCGCTCGCTGTGGCTTTCACTTTGTCTCAACTCGCTGAAGCTAACTGTAAGCTTAACTCACAAGGTTACACGCTGCAGTGATACCCCCGAATACCTCCTAGAATCCAGGATCAATTCCTCTTCAGAATCAAAGTTATACCCGACAGTTCACATATCACGTTCAACTTACCGAACATTACCTGCCACCCACTGCACTCCTTCATTCCTCGCTTCTTGGCTGCCATATATGAATGTCTGACACCAATATGCTAACCCTTTACGGCTAAGTCTCACCTGCATCCTGTCAACATGTATAGACTCGCTTCGCTATAGGATTGACAGCCAAGATTTACACCAAGGTACGATCAATGCTATTCAATCCTATAAGGCAATACCCAAACAATCGCAATCAAGGCCCCACTGGCCTCCGAGAACTGACCCAGAACGGCCAAAATCACCCCAAAAGAGTCAAAACCGCCTGAAGGCGGTTAATAAATTCCAATCAATATCCTTATCCCTGTCTAGCGCAGCCCAAAGATTTCTTACGGACAGGTGTGGTACACGAGAAGCCACTTCAGCCTGCAACCTCACACTAATAATAGCACCACAGCCATCGCATCTCCTCAGCAACACGCGCGCCGGGTCAATTATGCCCTGGATCCACATTCCTCGCTGCGCGATGACATCATCCGCCTCTATCGCCTGCAGTGTCTCGGCATATGCGTGCGCGCAGACGGGTTCCTGAAAAAATGTATCTTGACCCTTGCGGGCCTGGTATATAAGCTGTGAACCCCCCCTGTTTTCCCTCTTTTCGCATCTCGCCTGGCCAATTCACTCTTTATATTGCTGCGGCACCTGTACGGACAAACACAGCCCCCTGCACGGACGCACTCTAAGGCACCACAACGCACCTACAGGCACCGGTTGCATCTCCGGCACAGATATTATAAAAGGCATTCTTCCGGGTACGTGGCGAGCTTCTTTACTTCACTTCACTCTAGGGGATAAGGACCGAGGCTTCTGGTAAGGCTTGGACGACTAAGAATACGTTAAAAAAACGGAAAAATACCCCGACACGGAATAACTCGAAATGAAGTCCGCACTCCTTTTGTCAACCCTTATTGTTGGTGCTCTCTCGGCTGGCCCGTACGAGCATCACGACCACGCTCTCTTTAGACGGTGGAACACAACAAGCCCAGAATCCGCACTGACTCTGGCTCCAGAATCCTCTGCTGTCCTCACTAGCCTAGTGCCATCTTTGGTCACCTCCGAAGCTTTGGTTACCGAGACAATCTGGCAGACTCTACAAGGCGAAGCAACCCCGGTGGTTAGCGTCAAGACTCTGACAGTTACTGTTACCACCTACCCAGAGGCTTCGCCGGTGGTGAATGCGCCGGCCGCTTCTTCCGACGATGCGACTACAACCCTTACTCAAACAGCCGTCCAGACCAAGACAGTCTATAGGACTCAAACTTCAACTGTCGGCCAGGGTAGTAACCAGTACCAGGCAGAGTCGGCTGGTTCCGGCTCGGGCTCGGGATCTGGTTCCAGCGGCTCCGGTGAAGAAACCACTATCCTTTATAACACAGTCTACACCACCATCACGTCGCAGGTTCAACAGCCTTACTACCAAAACGTGACCTACCAGGCCGCTGCCACCAGCGCAAAGGCTAACAACGGTTACACAGTGATTACCTCCGCTTACGTGTTGACGGAGACGCTCTCGGCTCAGGTTGCTGGTGTCACGTCAATTCCTGTTGAGACAGTGGTGACTTCGGAAGTGGTTGCCACGCTTGCAGCCTCGAGTGCTTACAACCAGACTATCCCCGTGACGCTGGTCTCTAGCTACGTTCCGGTGCCGGTGAACGGAACCGCTAGCCTAACTAGTGTGTACTAGGTGATTAGTAAGGTATTTATAGACTTTGGGATTCTCTCTTCCAGCCGCGAGCTTCGTTCATCGCTGTCGCTCAAACTGACATGGAGGTACTCTAAATGCATACCTCAACACGCGCAACGCACAACTGAAATCGAGATGAGATGAACCAAATTCTAGCCCCACTACGCTGAGTAAGCCATTGCAAATGTAAAAGATGAAAGATGAAAACTTTTCATTTATCCACACCTGCATGACGACTATACAGCCGAGTCCGGGTAAATGCGTCCTCTAGACCCTGAAGAAGTTTTACATCTTTTACATCTCCAGAAAAATTTTTACATAAGTTTTCGTGGTGTGGGTAAAGAAACTACATGGTTTCTATGAACGTAATAATAGCTCAAAGCACGTGTTTCTGAGCTATATAAAGGGCCGAACTCCTCAGAGTCCTCATCAGCTCACATCCAAGCCTTCAACAATTACTCAAGCCTTTGCTCAACTACCTCACAACAAAATGTCCTACGCTTACCTCATGATGCAGACTCCACTGCGAGCCACCAAGTCTGGCAAGACTACCAAAAAGGTCTCCCCAGTTATTAGCGGAGCGTCCGAGAAGTCAATGTAAGACGCGCCATCTCTAAGCAACAGCGGTACTCACACCAGCTTGTTTCGCTTCACTCGAAACCAGCAACTGGGCCAGATCCGCACCGCAATAAGCCACCACCAAAAGCCTCCACGCACCAAATCAGGCACCCAAAAGTTTTTGATTTTCTATTTATTCTCACTCTCTAACGAATGTTTAACACGCTGTTTACAATAAGTTTCAACTTGTAGTGTGATCCCACTTCACTGAAGCAGGGATCAAGTAACCTCGTAAGACCATGCGCTCAACCAGCTAACCCTCTGGCATCAGGCAAAATCCAGAGACTCATCCACCTGAAATATGCTAAATCACCCTTGAATGTATTGTATTCGTTATATCCATAGTTGCCTTGCTTCGACTGACCTGCGTTGCTCAATCTATCCAGTCTGTCGCTGGTCCTGATGTATCCCAATGATACCGTATATACATGCCTTCCTCCAATCTTATTTACAATGTCCCAATATATGCTGATGTTTGAAGTCTAAGCCTGCGTCTCCTCTTCCTCCTCGTCTTTGCCCAACAACTTAGCCCTTTCCTCCAACCTTCTTCGCTTCTCCAGTCGCTCTGCCCTCATTCGCTCAATCTCAATCTTAATCTCGATGGGGTCCTTTGGCGGGTGGTTCAGTCGAGCCGGGTCGGGCCAGAAGTTGGGTACGTTCAGCGTCGAGTGCGTGTCTCGGCCGACATACAACATGACGCCGATGGGAAAGGAAACATAGAATGCAAACTTGTTAGTCAGGCCGCGTGAAGGGACTTACTCGAAAGATCTCTAGGTTTGCGCCTTGTAGCCGAAATCGTCCAAACATTGTGTCGTCGTGAAAAGCGCGCGTGACGCGCATCACGATACGCCCACCCTAGGCGGCCACTGTGAACTAGATCTACTGCCTGCTGTCCTGGCGTCTCAAGCAATGTGCCCACGATAAGTACCTTTAGAGCTTCGGACAAAGCTCACAAGCAGCAGGCGAGGTGTGGGTGACCTGAGGTATAGGTTGACCTCGCCGAACCATACCCAAATACCCTCGAAGAGTGTTTCAGACACAAGCAGATATTAGCGTTGAAGCGTTAGTGCATTTGACTGCTACTATCGAGCGTTCATTTTCATATCCGCGTCCAGAGAAATTCCAGTTGATTTCGTTCATATCTCATGATATCAAGCTCCCGGTCCTATCTGTCTGATGTTAGCCACCAGCCGCTTAGCGCTTAGCGGATGGCAACTCTGATCTCACTGTTCTCAGAAAACCTCAACAGCGCGTATACCATGAGATGGGGATTCGTGGCTCCATATAGTCATATCCGGGTAACCGTTACAGTGTGAGCTGTATACTATGTTCACTATGCTTACTGTGAACACAAAAGCATCTGCACTCGCCACATTTGGACATCGTTGAGCTAAAGACAACAATAGGATGTACCTGTGTGATGTTCAGGGACTAGCCAAGGCCGTTGCCCTGGCACGTCTCATCGTGCGGCTGGGCGCGTATAACATCGGAATGAGATTGTCTCATGGACAATTCCTCTACAGTGCTAAGCACGTGGTTGGACAATTCTACGCCTGATACTGTGTTTGGCGTTTCGACGTTGCCGAGACAAGTTAGGGCCCCGCTGAAAGTACAGAGAGCATTAGTTTTCTAGGAGACTATGAGTCTTGAAGAGGAATTTGCACGGTAAGACGCAATTCACATTTTAGTGCATGGACCGACGCCGGAACCCAATACTGCCGAAATGATCCGGAACGCCAAATACAGCGGGCTGAGATGGAAACATTAATGTTCGAAAACATTCTCATCCTGTTCCTTGCGGAGGTTTCCGGTTTTTTCTGGAGATGCTAGGTGCATGCGGGATGCCAAATCCGCGAGGCTTGCGTGTATGCTGAACGCTACACCTTGCACAGCTGTAGACCCACACAGGAGTACCTAGCGAGAAGAATGAATATGCAAGCGATTGCGTAGCAAATGCCGTTGAGTAGGACCAGGTAGTTGTAATTTGAGCCCTTGACCAGTGCGCCGGCAATAGGGATTCCAAACAGCATGGCAAAGTAACACACAAAATACAAGGTGCCGTAGCGACGGCCATAGTTTTCCGTCTCGCAGATTTGGCCCACGCAGACAGGAGTTAGCGACATTATTGAGCCCGTGGCGTAGCCGTAGAGCAAGCTGAAAATGATCATGGCGGACAAGTGCTGGCCAGCCGGTAGCCAGATGCAAAGTGTTGTGAGAGATGCAATGACGATGGAAGAGAGAAGGGTATTAAAGCGGCCCACTGTGTCAGCCAAAACTCCACTGGTGACTCGACCCACGGCGCCCATGGCGTTCACCAGCGTCAGCATGAGGTAAGACTGGGTGGCGGTCATTCCCTGGGCGAGTGAGTAAGAGGTGATGTAAGTAACCCCGTTGAGGATCCCCACTTCACACATGAAAATTGAAATTGTCAGGAAAGTGAAGCGCAAATCCTTGAATGCACTAAACTCAAAGAGGTCTCGCTTGACCCGCTTTCGGTGTATCCGCGGCTTAACAAAGATGCATGCGAGCGACATGAGAGCCATGCATATAAATGCAAGTATCCTAATTGCCCACCCAAAGCCGACTTTATCGTACAACCCACGCAACATGATTGGGAATATCACGCCCCCTACCGAGCCACCCATAGAGGCGAGTCCTGTGGCCAGGGCTCGCTTCTTGTTGAACCAGTGTCCCACCACGGTTACACAGGGTGTCATGGCTGTAGAGACACCGATTCCGGCGCCGATGAAGGCTAGCATGAACTGGTAGTATTGCGTGCACAGCGACATCATGAACAAACACAGCACCAGCAAAATTCCACCAGACGCACAGAGGAAAAGCGTACCGAAAACGTCGAAAAGCGGACCAAACACGATCGAGAGCGCAAACGTCATGAAGGAAAAAACTGAAAATATCCACGAGCCTTGCGATTCCGTATAGCGATGGAGCTGGTTTAGCTGTATATAGGCCTGAATAGCTCCAACCGAGTTGATGAGGCCAAAGGTAGCCACAAGGCCAGCAAAGGCTCCAAACACTACTGTCCATGCCTCGGCCCCTCCTTCAGGGTATTCATCAGATTTGTCACTGTCTAGAGATTCCTTCTCAGTGACTGTGTGGGTAACTTTTTCATCCTTATCCATTGAATACTCTTGAGTCTCTGGCGGCGGGGCCAGGCCTTATAACTGTATAACCCGGGTCATGTCTCGGTGCTAGGACCTGCCGTTAGCGGAAAGCCCAGCCGCGCGGGGATCGCCTTCCGTGTGACGTCGAGCGCATAGCGTACGGCGGACGGATGGCGGACAGCCTACGGAAGCGCGCGGAATACAAAAGGGAACGGAATACGCAAGGACGGAATACGGAAGAGGGCGTATTATTTCGCATGGCCCGAGCTCAATTAAGGTTATAAACGGCGGTGGGGCCCATTAGCGTACGGTTCGCGCGTCACGCACCACCGTTGTCAGCTGGGGCCCGCATGCGTCTGGCCCACATGGAACCTTACGTGCAGCGGAAGGGTACGGTACGGAAGGGTACGGTACGGAAGGGTACGATACGGCGTACGGTACGGAAGAGGGTACGGTACAGTGCGACGGCGTACGGATACGCGGCTGAGGGACGCCTTACGGAACAGGCGTGCTACGGAAAACCGCTCCCGGATCATCGCCAGGGTCTTAGCTAAATGTAGCTGGGACAATCTTAGCTCCGCTCGGGGATCTTCATACCAGGATACTGGTCACAGGAGGCGGCGGGTGGGCGGGCGACCGTATGCTGTGGTACGGTTTACGGAAGTCAATACGGACGGCAAACGGTCGGTTATACCGGGTCACCGTATGCCCACCCCTCTCACCTCACACCTCTCACCTCTCACCTCTCGGCTGGACGTAGGGTGCGGCTGACCGTACCGTACCGTGCGCGCGCACGCGCACCGTATGGCGGACTCCGGAGCCAAGTCGGGATACCTTCTCCGGGTATTGCCGTAGTACGCACTTGGATATATAACCGTAATGTATACTTTCATGTGTAGGAATCACGTGCATCTCACGTGATGAAGCGTTATAGTCAGTTAACGGCGAGAGACATTTAGCGTACGCAGAAAAGTACCAGCAAGGTTATGCTGTAAAAGCTTAACGCGATATTAAAACGGCCGGGAAGCGAAGCCCGCCGGGGGGCCAAGCCCGCGCGCATAGCGCGGGAGCGGGAATGCCGGGGGTAGCGTAGTGGCCGGGCTAAAGGCCGGCATATGAAGCGCGGGATTCTAGTGATTAGAGGGGTAGTGTCACGGTAAGGACCGGGTTAGAGCAAGACGCGTGACCCTTGTCGGGAGGTTCTAAATTTTATTTTTAGATTTCAGAATTTGTGACTGTTTCTGGAGAAAATGAGCCAGTGCACGTGATTTGACCATGTGGTAACTGTTATGTGTGTAAGCAGGCACTGCTGATCACACGGCTGAGGTTGAATTAGCCGGTACTGGCCGGTGTGTGAGTCAGGGACAGGTGAAGCGTGCTTTGAGCTGTGATATGTGAGTGGAGTTGAAGGAACAATGTGTGTGAGCCTGATTGCCGGGTAGCTCAGCAGCTGTAGACAGAATCGTACAAAATCATTGTCGCGTTAGAAACTCAATGCCCTCGCTAGCTGAGCTGTAAAACCCATTCGAGGAAGACGAGGAACTCTGACGGTCTGTCTCTATGAGTCTGAGGCTTGATGACCGTAAGTAACTAACTCAACGTGGCCATCGCAATGAACAATATCAGCTTCAGTCAAGCTGATTCTCATCTTTTTATACCATAAACGAACGTTCACTAGTCATGAAACTCTGACAGAATATATAACTTCCAATTTTGATGAGGTTTGACTACGCGCGCCTGTTACCACGGGGGATTCCAAAGCAGCGATTTCGCAGACATGGAGGATGATATCTTAACGTTTTCGCTCCGCTTCCAATTGCAATGGAGAGAATAGAACGGCGCCAAACAAGACATTGAGTGGTTCTCCTTGATTCAGCTTACCGTTGTGTTCACCAGCTGTTGAATGGTCTTCTTCCTTTCTGGCGGTTTTTGACGCGTTTCATTGCGACGCGTTTTTCGCGTCCCAGTCGCCCATAAATTTTCACCAATAGTGTTTGGTGGCCTACCAGTTGAGCTATGAAATCGCCAAAGCGCTAAAGTTCAAATGGATCCGATAGCGACTATCTCGGAGAGACCCGTCCCAGACCCAAGCGAATGCTTTGCAGCAAACACAACAAGATACTCTCCGTGTATGCTGAACGCGACGAGGACATCTACCCGACATTACCAAGCACACCCTGAACCCACTGGTCGGCTGATTGAAGAATCATCGCTATACCCCGTGCCACAGAGACGTCAAATATGAGGTCGAACGCTTCTTTTCACACTTCTGTTTAGCAACTATTCGCCTATCGGTATCAACAGGTCAGCAAACACGAAGAGAAGCAAGTTAGCGTAAACGCTGATCGCGGTAGAACATTGGTGAGGAAACATAAGGCGAGATTGCATGGTCAGATCTAACCGTAGGATAGTATCATTGCTTGACAACAGACCAAAGACCGAAGCTCATCGTGGTAGCATTCACTTGTTATATTAAGAGGGTGTAAAAGCTCTGGCGAGTCCAGAATGACCAAACTGGGTCAGTTTGACCTAAATGCGACATTCAAGAACATACCACTCTCGAAGCTTTCGCCGCCTGGGCCATAGAGATACATGGCGCCGTGAGTCCAGTCGCGCAACTCTGGCGAAAATAACAACGTTATAAATTGGCAGTTTTCCCGCGCGCGCTCATTACCACCTTTTTTCGGCCGTACCTCGAAATTCAGGCTCCGGGCGACACATGAACCAGTAGCTTCACGGAACTGTCCATTGATGGAGGGTGCTGCGTCGAAAGTATCAAGCTGGGTTTATGTTTCTCACCTCGTCGGTAGGTGATGTAGTCGATCTCTCACAAGGTACTGCCTCGCAATACGCGACTCCTAATCAGCATTGCACATCCCTAATGCCGCTGTACTATCACTACCTCATTCTCCACTCTATGACCTGCATTCAGCCTCGCCTGATTGTATGCACCCGAGGGAAGGGTCGTTTGGCAGTTGCGTCACGCGGTAGAAGTGACTTACCTGCTTTACATGTTATGAAAACAGCAGTCCCGCCAGAGGTGGGTGTCAAATGGAGCGACTGCCCTGTGATCTGTGGCAAACAGTCGCTGGCTTCAGTTCAAGAACTCATGTTTCTGAAGATTCCCACCGACACCTCCAGGCCCTCTTTGACACGGACATCTGATACGGCATGTTTGAAAGCACTGGTTCCGATGAACTAGTGCAAGTGTACAAGCCATCTGAGGTTTTCAAACTGAAGACGTACTCGCGGACAGTACGTGACTTGTATACGATAGATGAGGCAGAACGGAAGCTGGGAGGTTTGTGGGCCGGTAAAGTCATGTACCAATTAACTGGGAACTGGATGAGAAAGTTGTGGTAGACTGCCCTTCGACGAGGCCATGCGAGGATTTTGATGCTCGGTTGTGCTTTCTCGAACAAATTGCTTGCTTGGACTTTTTCTGGGAATCGATGACGAGGATGATTTGTATACGGGCTAGTCGGCGACAGCTGAACGTCGAGTAGATTAGCTGTAAGTGCTCTGCGCTATTGAGATCTATCTCACTAACTTGGCTTCGGAAACTGGTTGCATGGCTCCTACAGCCGTTTGGGGTTAGCATGCAATTGATATATTGATCAAACGGCTCGGTAAGACAATTGCGCTTTGTCTGATACATTGTTTCTCAGTCGATGGTCTCACGCTTGTCCCACTTTGTCAGAGCTTGCATCACCAGAAACAAGACAATGCCGATGTCTTGAGGTGTCCCAGTGACTACCGGCCGAGATTGACCTCAAAACAGCTCCCACCGACTGACCAGGTTAATCGTCAGCGTCAACGGTGACTGTTCATTAACTCATCGTTCCCTCCAGCTCTTTCAGGGCCTCTTCAAACCTGGGACACCTTCCTGGCCCGATACCTCGCGTCTCGCGATCATCCTGGATGAACTGCACATGAGGAAACTCGTCGATTCTCATCGCAGGGCCACCCGCGCAGTATCGGAGCTTTCGAAACCTCTGCAACAGAGGGTTCACAGCCTCCTTTCCGAAATACATGTCTCCGCAGCAGTAACAGTCAGGGTAATCAGAGATGCACAGAACCTCGAGCTGGTTGTCATTAGGAATGTTGAAGTATTTGCTCAAATCGGGAATCCTGACGCAACGCTCTCGGTCTCCATAGATATCTATGGCCAACCTCTTTGCGTTGCCAATGTCAACCTTCTCAAGAACCTCCAAAATCTCGTGAAGTCCCAGCCCAAAGAGAATGGAGACGGAAACGTTCGGAAACAGTCTGGCGGCCTCAGCGGCGGCGATATTGACCAAGGCAATATCGCGACTGGAGTGCCACATTTGAATATGAATGTCAGTCAAACTCGTAAGCTTCTCAGTGTGCTGGTACATGAACTGAAGAAGTTCAAGCTGTATGACTCGGGTGTGTCTGAGGATGTTGTCCAGTTTTCCCGCCTGAAGTAAAGGCTCAGCCTTTTCCCATTTCGCCGAATAAACAAGTCGATCCTCGTTCTTGTACCGAGCAGTGATGTAGACGTTTTGGCCGCCTGTCCAGTACTCCGTGGCTTCCAGAATGAAGTAGATATCTGGCGAAGTCTTAACGAGGTCACACGCCTCAAGGGTCAGGGGATTGGAGGTCAGCTCCAGCCAAAGCTTTTCTGAATCAGCCATCACTGTACAAAGCACGGCTGATTGGCGTTTTATATACTTGTAGGGCGCATGATGAGATGGAGTGAGTAATAGCACATGGCGCGACCCCGGATTGGTGGGGGACCATTTTTGAGGACACGCTAGAACACGTCTCCTGAGCAGTACGCAAGAAATGAGCACACTCTACTAATAAGAGGCAATGATTAGCTAAACTTTCGTGTGGACTTCTACTCTAAAAGCCACGCCGGTCGCTAAGCCTGCTCATCTTCGGCTGCCTCGTTGGGTAGCAAAGACTGCTTGGTGAGCGTCACGGGCCGGCATTCCTTTGGCAAGTCATGCGTAATGTAAGCAATGAGTCTGTCGTCTCCACAGGCCTGCCAGTGGACTGAGTCATCCTTATAGTTGAGGCCATCATTTTCGTCAAAAAAGAATTGATCTTCACCGGCCTCTGTCAGCTTCAGTATGGGATATGGCTGCTGCTGGTTCACTGTCATTTTCAGGCCTGATAGCATTGAGGTGATTGTGTTGTCGGTGATTTCCAGCAGCGTGCCGGCTGTGGTGTTCATGGCTCCGATATAGCCGTTTTCCGCCGAGAACCGAACATAGCCCATGAGGTCGTCGCCGCCATCAGCAAATAAATAAAACTCGATATTTGGATTGGGCGCTGGAGTCGTGGCCGGAGCGGGTGCGGCTAGCACGGTGGCAGCCAATGTCAGGGCAAGGATATGTGAGAACATGTTATGCAATGTGTGATGCGAATTAATATGAGAATGCAATCAAAGAAAGAAGAAAGGGAATCCCGCTCTTTATATAGCATTTGTTCCTTGTGTGTATTTTCCTTGTATGTGGGGCATCGCATGCGATCTGCAGGGGCGCGCTCCTGACGTCTGCCGGCTATCACCGACGTCATAATATGTAGTGGGCCGGGCTTCATTGAATCGGGACGATTGGCGCTCAGAACGCCAACCCATACGCAGTGAGTGGAGAATCACTTTGGACAGTACGACAGAACCAGTGTCATACAACAATACGACAGTGCTATAGTGATATACTACGATGGACCCTGTGGTGGGGATTCAAGGGTTTAAATACTCTCAAATATTACAACGCGCGTGTGGTAGACCGGGTAACAGAACAGAGCTCATGTAGCATATCTAGACAAAACTATACTTAAGCCACGACTTCCGTCTCTTGTGACAGTAGCCAGAACAATCTTCACCCAGGTCTTGCTGACGAAGAATCGCTTATCTCCAGTGCCTTACACTATGAAACCATCAAGCAAAACAACTGCTTCAATCGGGCCGGTCCGCTTTCGATTCTGTTGAGTCCCACAGTGGACACGAGCGATGGTACCTAAGCGGGTCGATATGGCCTCGATTCGGAGAGTTTAAATTTGATTCGGCGAGTGGGCCAGGCTCCACTTGGCTTAGAACGGTGGACTCCGCGATACCAAGGCTTAGCAGTACCAATTCTCACCAACTTACAGCGGCCGTAAGGATACGCAGGAATAAATATGAGACGCACACTGATAGGCACCATTATTGTATTCACCAGGCACAGACACATATCCAGTGTATGACGTCAGCCGTTGAGACTTGCATATGTCACGTGATTAATTTCAGGTTTGACAGAAAGCAAAACGCCGGAGCAAGAGGCTGCGAAATCTGGCGAGTTGACAAGCAATTGAAATGTATTGACGGTTGCTTAAGACTAGGGAATTCATGCTCTTGGTGAGCTTATTGGCACCATAGGCCTCACCAATTGCACAGCATGAGATGAAAGTTAACGTTTACATCAGTTTCCCTACTTCCACCGTGTCCAAGAAGATAAGAAACAAATCTAACATTTTAATTGTGTCTGCTGCGATGTAATTAAAGCGTTTTAGTACCACTGCATTGACTGCAGCAATGCACGCCATGGTCCTCGCATTAACATGACTTACTGCCATTGTTAAAGGTATATTGTTCCTCACAGCGTATTCTTATAGTTCTACGACACACTCCATCAACTATGTTCAAACAGCCAGTTGCTGGTTCCATCCCGTTATGACCCGGACAAATTCCAGATTAGGGTTGAGCCCTAATCAGGTGTTGGGTGTGACAGTCACTGAGTCATGCTGACTGCTACGCGCACACTCAAAACATATTACTAAGCGCTGAGTAAGCCGCGCCACTCTCCCAAGCATTGAAGGCACACGACAAAGTCTTTTCACTTTCACCAAGCATAGTCAGAACAAAAAATGGTGCGTATGATTACAAGTGAGAGAGTATGAGACGACCTCAACAGCGACAAATCGACAGAACTCGAGATTCAATAGCGACCGTCCTGCTGTCCGACCACTGACGACTGAGAGCCCCGATGAGGTCACTTGCTCGGTGACTGAGATTTGACTGGCAGCAACTGAGAGGCCAGTATAAGTCCGAACTGGCGATATTGAATACCAAATCGCAGGATTTGGCTTCCAAGGATTTCTAAATCTCAGGCAATATTCAGGGGTTGAATCACGGTTCAAGATTCGGTGGCAAGCTATTCAGTTGGGAGAAAATTTGCCTTAAAGTTCCTGGACTGTTATTCACAGCATCTCTGCTCTCTCACTCGGAATCGTTTTGATCAAATCTAACCTAGGTTTTAGCACAGGATCTCCTCCACCCATCACAGGCTACTGAGGCCCGAAAGCACAAGCTGAAGCAGCTGGTGGCCTCTCCACGATCTTTCTTCATGGACGTCAAGTGCCCAGGATGCCTCAACATCACCACCGTTTTCTCACACGCCCAGACCGTCGTCACCTGCGGTTCTTGCGCTACTGTCCTTTGCCAGCCAACCGGTGGTAAGGCCAAGCTGACCGAGGGCTCTTCTTTCCGACGAAAGTAAGCGGCTCAAACGCCCACGCGCTAGTGTTCACCTCTAGAAGTGCTGGTGCCTGTGCGTTCCGCAAAAAAGTTTGGCTAGGAAGTAATTATTCACGACATAAAAACAATACTGTAATATACGGTTCCCCAAACGATGGCGTAATGTTTCTGAGGTCTTTACTAAGGCCAACTCGGGTGTGGTTTCTTCTGTTACTTGAGACTTAAAAGTTCGCCAAATGGAGAATTTCAGCCGCAAGTCACGTATGTCTGAGTACGAGGTGGATTCTTCGAAAGTGAAATTCAGTGTTCCTCGCTAGAATTGTATTATCTCGATCTCATGCTGGTTCTGACAACGACTGCCATACGGATATACTTCTCGCATAGTGTTTGGGACAGGCATTTCTGAGGACGTTGTAGTTACCGTCCAGTGAATCGTCCAGTACTGACTTCTCGCCCAGTAGTGGATACCAGAATATCCCAAAGACCTCGACTTCAAGGAGGAAACCGAAAGAACCAGCGACATTTCACGCAAGGCGACGCACTTTCATTTCGTTAATAGGCGGACTCTACTCAATCTGAAGAGCCAGGAATAATGAAGTATCGCATATCTCCAGCCTCGAAACAGTTGAAAGTCTCACATTTGTGTCTGAATTGCGCTGAAGTTGAATGAACAGTGTTCTCGCGAAGGTAACAATTAGACCCGATGCTATTCAGAGAGTAATCACACAGCGTTCAAGCTGAGTTGGCGATAAAGATTAGTGATAGGCTGCGTCAAAGGCATTAGCATTGATGGGAGGATGGTATCTCACATTCAAATGTTAAGCATCTGGCCCGACCGGATCGGCTGGCCGGTTAAAGTCTTTGAGCTTATAAGTCCTCTCATTCTCGGGAATGCTGTGAGCATTGAAACGAATAATGAACAAGACACAGAAGCTCACAAGCAGCAAGGCTCCGACGTAGGCGATTACCTTCTTCTGAGGCGTACTAAGCAAGCTCGTGCTCTCTCGCTCCTTTCCTTTCCCTTTCCACGCTATGTTAGTCGGTTGAATGTGCAGGTGTTTAAAGGTAGTGGGGCTCGTCTGAGTTGAGCTGCCTGAATCACCAGGCCTCTTTGGTTTGCTTGAAGCTTCGACCACATATGAATCTGAGGACTGCCTTCGTGTCGCTTAACATGATCTGTAGGGTAGCTCGGTATTTGCAGGGCTCTATCCACTGAGCTGAGATCAAATGGGCAGCGGAATCGCTGGTGTGACCAGAGATGATCCAGAGTGAAGACCGATCGACGCTAGTCAGACCTAAGCGTCCCGTATAAACGACACAATCGAGAGACCATCGCGACTATTGATTCAGTCAATTCCACTTTGGTCCAATCGTACGCAATATTTGCCAGGGATTCAATATCCATTCAACTCCTTCGAACGATCTAAACCCTCGTCACACTGCAATGTCAAAGCAACAGTCCATTGAATACCGCCCAGAAACATCGCCCTCAATTGTCAAAGACAAAGCCATCACCAAACTTACCTCTCCGATTCTTGTACATCGTAAACGTGAATACAATAAAGTAATGATAAATAAAATGAACTTACCGATGCGTGCTGTAAACTGGCTGCATAGCAAGGGTCCTCCCAACTTTGACTCCCGGGTAACCGCTCACCAAAAGAACACCTCACTCAGGACATCACGAACACCACGACAAATGAACAGACTGCTAACACTACTAGGCCTGCTGTTCCTAGCGGCTGTTGTGAGCGCCCACAATGAGCTGGTCCCTCCATACAAGAAGGTGTGCTATCACGAGGACATGAAGAAGGGTGACGTGCTGGCAGTTTCCTTCCAGGTTGGCAACAGAGACCCTCACTCCGCTGAGCAGTTGGACGTTGACTTTATGATCTTTGATCCATCAAACTACCGAACACACCACTCCGCCAGGGTTGCCGACGGTGACGTATCCATTGACATCACTGACCCAGGCAGATACACCTACTGCTTCTCCAACGAGTATTCATCTATCGACACTAAGGATGTCACGTTCCACGTCCACGGAGTTGTTTACATCGACAGCGACAATGTCACACCAGACGGACTGGAGGCTGAGGTCAAGTCTTTGGCTAGGTTGATTCAGGATATCAAGAACGAACAGGGCTACCTGGTGATTCGAGAGCGAGTGCACAGGAATACTGCCGAAAGCACCAACTCCCGAGTCAAGTGGTGGTCAATCATCCAGATTGCAGTGGTGGCCGTCAACTCGCTTTTCCAGATTTACTATCTAAAGCGATTCTTCGAGGTGAAAACTAACGTCTAAGCCCCAGGGGCTGAAGTAGGCATAGGGCCCTCCCTCACTGCGCTGTTGCTGAGGTCACCAGTCTGACTACGGCTGACAGCTGACACGCTGTTTTACTAGAATGGTATAGATAGCGTTAATGAAAATGATCTGACTGAATCTGTTGTGCGCCAGAACATGGTGCGCGCTGTGGGAGTGAGACTTCAGCCTGCTCCATACTTGAAATTCCTGGCTCGCTCAATGGGTTCAGGCAGCTCACGAAGGAACTGTTTGAGCAGGCCAGTGACTGTGTGCATCTCGGCGTCCCCCAGTATTGTCAAATAGACCTGAGTTTGACGAGGCGCTGATAGGAGATGATGCCTCCCACGTGTTTGTCGGGCTATGAACTAGGGCATTTTAAACCTCATTAGAACGACGAGAACTTGGTCTTGCCGCCTGATTTGGTCGGCGATATCCGAAAGGCTGAACGAAATCGTTCAACTGACCCATGTGCGGCCTACCTTGGAGATGTGGGAACCGCTTCGACATTCTGTTTTACATGGATTCATAGAACTTTCGTCAGAGATCTTTCAATCTACGTTTTCTGATCATGGAGAGCCACAGAGCTGTCAGTACACGCGGAAAGGTTCATCAACTCTATTGAAGCCTCCCTCAGACGACAGTGTCGCTGAAGCCCGAAGTCTTTGCCCTGACGCGTTAAAGTCGAACAAGATAATGGTCCAAATCTTCATTGTGCACACGGATTTTGAGTGACCCGACAACATATTCGTGTGCTGCAACTCCTTCTGCCGCAACTTTACTGATCTTTAGTACCTCGTCACTGACGGTCCCCATCAATTAAGTCATTCGAGTCGTTGCCTTCGAATGGAACAGTGGTTGACTCTGAGACTGAAAATTCTGGCGCCGGAAATTTCCATGCAAGGACCAAAACTCAACGCTCTATCCTTTCATTCAATCTTGTCATTGATTGCCATCAAATGCCAGCTTTAACTGAGCCACTTTATCGGATTGACATTACAGAGCCTGTGCTCTCCCACGACACGGGACTAGACGTCAATCCACAGCTCCTGAACCTGTCAGGGTGCTTAGGCGCCACTCTGGCTACTGGAATCTAGAATAGTCCAGTCGAAAGATTCTGGCTGAGCACGCCAAGCAATCAGCCCAGAAACATCTGCAGGGTGCGTTATGTGGATTTACCACTGCAAACAAGATGCTGACAGGCCTCACAGTCGGTGAAGAGTGAACCTGGCTTACAGGAGACGGTTTGGGCCTGTTCTCTGCTTGTACATCAACAAGATCTCTGGGCTGCCCATTGAGCTCTGGGAACTTATTCTCTCGCACGTTGCCCTTTACACGCTTTTCGGCGAGCTGTCAACAAACCCTTTACGACCTCATTGAAGCCGAACTAGCCTATGAGCTACGGCTGGTCACTGGTTGCCTGCTGGTATGGCCGACAAAACGAGCTGTTCCTTCAGGACATTAACTGTTGATTTGACCAGGGACCGTGATTTGATTCACTAAGACTTACCTACTTGTGGACTCGAGTTGGACACGGAGTTTCCTGCTTCCACCTTCTGTTCCACATGGACGCTAGCTTCCGCCAGCTGAAAGAGCTTTCCATTCATGTTACTGCCGGACACAGTGCTGCTACCAAGAGTGGAGAAGTTTCTGAGCACTTTCGATACGAGATTTCCCATACGGCGGTGTCTCTTCGAGGTTTTCGCTCATGACAGTTTTGCCCTTCAAGTAGGGAAAACTGAGAGCTTGATGCTGGTAATAGAAAACGCACGGCTTCCACAGGACTTTGCGGCGAAGCTCGAACGGCGCATTGAAGCCGACAATGGCGTCCAAATTCTCACTCTCCTTAAAGACTTTGAGTAGTCCGAGGATCAGGTTTCGTGCTTGAACGCTCTGTTGGCTAAACTAACAAGTCTTGAGTACATGGCAAATAATTTCTACTTTGGGGTCGGAATTCAACACCACGGCCCCTTTACGGCTTCATTGGTGTTTCTCTGGCGCTACTCTCATTATGTAATGGATTTACAATCGAGACGTGTACAAGTATTGGCTGAACAGATTCATCGCACTTTTGACATGATGGATCACTGGCAAATTAGTGACGGCGGGGTAAGTGTATAACGTGACGTTCAATGCGACCTGAAACTGGCCGTTACCTTCGGCGAAACTGAATTGTCGCGGCTTGTGAAACATAACAATACGTTTCAGAGATCCACAGCCACCGAGTTCACACCCCAGAAATGTCCTCATCCTTGCCTTCCAAGCAAGGGACAGGGGTTGACACTCTAGAGAATTGCCATGGCACTATATTGTGAGCATGGCTCTATTATCATTATGACTACTTATTATTTCCTGGTCGTTGAGCCCTAAAGCTCTCCCCGGCTCATTTCTGAGCTCCTCATTCCTGGGAACGGTCAATGCATTATATCCCACAACTCCGAGCATAGCTCAATGAAACGCTTCTTCTTGTCGACCGGTAGTTTCCTCCGCTTTCGTGCTCGCTGTTCGTCCTCTTCATCAATAGCTTTTTCCTCAACGTTGATGTCATCATCCGACAAGGCCGCGTCCTCTGGATCGCTCTCGTCGTCGTCTTCTGGTGGCTGAGTGCTCGCTCGCTTCACGGGCCGCTTCAAACTGACAGCCTCCTCGGACTTGGACCGGTTCTCGCGCCATGGGCCCTCCCGTGCAATCTGTGCAGTTTGCAGGCCGTTCGTGAGCCGGTTCTGATAGGCGTTGAGGTAGACTGTCTTCACCACGCCGTTGCTCTTCTTCGAGTTCACGCTCTTGCTGGGAGCAGCCTTCTCGGCAGCAGCACTAGGCGGGGACCGTGGCTTGTACATTTGGGCAGAGTATATGGTTGGTGATTGCTTCGACAGGGCCGCGGCATGCAGTTTGAGAGACTCTGGCGGCGGCCGTCGGTTGGCCGAGTTCAGAGACTTTGTAGGCGTGTGAGCACCGGCGGAAACATTGATTATGGGAGTGATAATCGTGGTCTTGATGTTTCCCTCAGACCGTTCAACACTTGACGGGCTCTTGGCTGGCGTAATGGGCGATTCCACAGTGTCTCCAGTCTCTTCCCGCATTCGCTGTGCAATGATTCGTCGCTGCTGGGCCTCAATACTCTTGGATAGGAGCATGGCATCACGCATTTGCACGCTCATGTTGGTAGAGGGAATGCCCGGCGACACGCATTGTAGAACAATATCGTTGACGAGGTCTTTAGGCGTCTTGAGTGGGTGCAGAAATGCCGGATCCTTAACTTTTCCGTCGTCAGCATTCAGATCGAGTCCTGGTGGTCTTTTCTTCTGTTTCTCTTCCTCCACAATAGGTTTGTCTTCGGGTTTGGTTTCTTTGACGCTCATCTTAACCGGCGACTTGACGTTTAGATGTAATATGCTGGTGAATGCAAGTACTGTGTACTGTTGGCGAAGGTTGTTCTATTGTCTGTGAGTCCAAGCGTTGTACCTGACTTTCGCGTAATTAGTGCTTGGGACCTGCTGTACTCCACAAAATAAGATTTCTCTCTGGGTACACAGGCGCGAATGGATTTAAATGTTTTGATCGGCTCCACTCGGTCTGTTCGCCGACTGTTAGGGTTGAGTAACTTGGCTATTGGCTCTGTTGGGTTGTGTCGGCAATAGCACTCTGTGAAGGCTAGTGGATTCGAGTGTACACTGAGTGTAATGGGCCAAATCCCGTGGGTATCTAATACTATGCAAACACTGTTATAGTGGCAGAGAGAAACTTAAAACAGCGGAAGGGACCCTTATAAACCAAGGCTAAACGATTATGCAGCCTCCCACACCTCCACGTACAAACTTACAGCCCAAACAACCCCAAATCTGGAAATTGTGGTTCGCCTTGCTTCTCCTGAATAACTGTTTTCACATCTGGCCCAAGCCTAGCACAACTTAGCCAGCGACTACAACTGTATAAAAGACTCAACCCCACGGTTCCTCTCTCTTTACCTTCACTTTACACGCATTTTCCGGCCACTCCCACTGGCCACGGAGTTGCTTCTTCTAACCTGAAACGTCACTGACACATGCAGCCACGCGGGACCTCAAACTGCTGCACAGCGCGGCCGGGTAACTCACCGCCAAATAGCTCCTCACGAGGAATCTGAAACGCATAAAGACCCGCACACACAATGAAACAGCCTGTCACCATGCAACCGCACAGCCAAAGGGATGAAACATGACAACCTCGCAAGGTACAAACTCGGCGACCCTCGTCCAAAGGTGGATGGAAATCAGGGGAATCACGTGGCCTCACGCGAGGGCCTCACTTCAATCTGAGCCGCACGGCCGCACCGTGAAATAATATTTCAAGCCATGGAAATCGCACAAGGGTTCTGAGACACTGTGGAATATATGCGAGGGTGCGTAGAGGTGAGCCTAGGCATATATCTGTGGTGTTAGACGTGCACTCACGCCTGGTCGTTATTAATGAGTTTATGTACAGGGATAGGGGTACTCGGCCATGCAAAATACGCTGACAGAATAAAAAGGACTCGCTGCTCGCGTCATCACTCATTAGTATATACAAATACACTATGCCCGTGCCGGTGCTTCTCTCCTCTCCGGGATAAGCGGCCTAACACTCTGGACATTGCTCAGATTATTAACATTGTTAACCGGCAGACGGACATTCGTAGTCGGCGTGGGCGTGCTGCTTGAAGAGCCAGAGGGGACTCCATTGACTTGGCCATTGGCAGGTTGATTAGTAGTAGGGTTAGTGGTTCCATTTGCTTGGCCGTTAGCCTGTGCTTGGCCAGTAGTTCGCTGTGTCTGCTGGTTTCTGACCCTCTGGAAACTTTCCTTATAGGTCTCGTAGGCTTTAGAAAGAAGCATTGAGCCAAACCGAATGCTCTGCGTCTCCTCAGAAATCCTGTTGAGCCGACTAGGGTCGCTGCACGGGTACTCCATGTTGTCTATCCTCAAATCGCTGTCATATCTGTACCGGTCGCTGAACCGCTCCGCTGCCAGCTTGTCCGCCTCTGTATCGACGTCCATCTCTTCGTCTTCCTCGCTTTCAACTGGCGACAGTGGCGGCGAGACTGGCGACTGCGTACGCCTGACAAGGCCACGTCTGTCCACCATAAGCCTGCCTCCTCGGCCATATCGCCTTCGCAACGACACAGCAGAGGCCCGTGGAACACGGTAACAGTTCATGTCGGACTCCGTCACCTTGGACGTCACCTCCAGATCATAATTGCCAGTGACGCGCGTCTTGAACAGGACAGGGGCGTTTTCGACCCGACTGGCATAGCTGGAGCCCAGACTCGTCGCCAGCGGCAAAGTAAGCTCGTCCTTGACTGAGGGATACTCAGAAACCACAGATGAGTAGGTTGCGTGCTTCTTGTCAATAACATTGACAGGCTGTCGCGCACTGGGATCAGGATCAAAGTAGTCGCAGTATGGCACGAACGGATTGTCGGTATAGTTGACCCAGTCCCTGTCTGCCTGCGCACGAGACTTGAGCTTTGCCTTGACTGCGTTCTTAAGACTTGTCTCCTTGTCTCTGTAGATGTTTTCGAGCGTAACCAGCTCGAGGTCCGGAATCTTGGAAGCCGGTAGCCGAATGTTGACCGGGCCAGATGGAACTGAGCCGGTTCCGGTTGGCGTGGAAACGGAAATAGTCTGAGAGATGGAGCCATTGGTAGCAACGCTAATTTTCTTTGGTTCCTCCTCAATCTTTTTCTTCTTGTGCTGAATAAGATCCTCGTCTTCTCCCTTGATGCCCAAGGCTCGCTTGACGGGCTTGATCTTGCAACGAGCCTCAAACAAGTCCCACTCCAACTGCAGGGCCTCTTTCCGCATGAACTCTCGCTTAGCCACCATCTCCATAAGCTTCTTGGCTGCTTCCATTTCCGCCTGGAGCCGCCGCAGCCGCTCCGTGGACTGCTGGTCCGTCCGTCTTGTCTTTCGCACCTGCCGCAGCTCTCGGCGCCGGAAACAGACGTATGGGTCCGAGTCGTCCTTCTCGCCATCCTCAAATTTGAGGATGGGGAAAATGGTCTTTCCCTGACGTTCAATCTTGCGCCGCTTCCAGTGCGGGTACAGGTCGCGGCTGAAGAGCTTGAATGACTCTAGCGGGGTTCGGTCGGACTTGCGAGCCGTGGGCACGGAAAATGCAGTATTATAAATAGACGACGAGCTCGCAGCCAACAGAAACTCCGGCGACGTGGGGTCGTTTTCAGCATCAATGATTTGCTGCGTGATTATTGGTAGAAGTTCGTCATAGTCCATGACTTGGCTCGGGTCCATGCTCAGAAACGGTTGCTTCTCTGCCACCACGCTCTCAAACTTGTGACAGATCATCTCAAACTCGTCCTCAGAACACTCCTTGCCCTTCTTGTTGAACTCCGTTAGAAACGCTTCGTCCTCCTCGTCAATGTTGTAGGGACATCCGGTGGTGTCTTCCACAGTCGCTGACAGACGAATATACGTCGTCGGCTCGACAAAAGTCTGAGCATAGTACTTCTCATACTCGCCCCAGCGCTTGGATGCGTCCGGCGTGGGGATATAGACTTGCTCAACCTTTGCGCCCGCGCTGGCTGCATTATGGGCATTTATGACCGCTTGCAGATGGTGCTCCTCCTCTTCGCCCTTCTCAACACCAGTTTCAATCTGCTGGACATCTCGCGGAGCCTCATCCTCGAGATCAGGGATGTCAGACTGATACAGAACCTGCAACACTTGCTTGGTGCTGATCTTCCGCTGTCGGAACCGGGCCGACGAACTGACCGCCTTGGCCATCTGAATAAATACGGCCAAAAAAGCTCACGCACTCAAGCGCTCCTTTTTGGCCAATAAATAAGCCCGTAGGTGCTATCAAGCCCGGGAAGTTTGAACTGCTAGCTAAGCTCGCTCCACAAGCACTGAAAAATTTTCTCTCCTTCCCCAGACGGCTTGACCTAACCCTTGTCACGTGGAATAAACTTTGGTGGTGTCGGTTCTATTAGACTGGACGCCTTGTTTCCTTCGCACTTGCACTCGTTCGTTCAGCCTCTATTATTGTCTCCTGGCTCCTTTCCACCCCTATGCCTCGCCTTGTGTTGTGTCGTGCTCTGATTGGTTGTTGGGTGGCGCGCGCTACCTAGGCAACACTAAAAATAAGGGGCCAATCAGCACACACCCCCGATAAAGTGGCACTAAACCAAAGTAGCGCGTGGCGAATCCGGATTTTTTTGTATCGATCGGCTCGCAGCAGCCGGTAAATTTCAAAAATCGCGTTAAAACGAATAGGTCGCAAACAAGTTTTGGCGCTTATTCCCGGTGGCGACTTTTTTGGTTGTGGGAACAAGGAGATTTGTGTGTGTGGAGGAAAAGTGCCGCGCGCTTCCACAACATTCCGGTGATGTTGCTGCTGGGTTCGATTCCCTCCGTGGTATTTGATTTAAATCCAAGACAAAATTTTCGGTGGGCAACCGCGTTATCGCCGATAGCCAATAGTGGACCTGATGATTCACCGCAACCGG
The DNA here is from genome assembly GCA_030564385.1 of Blastobotrys robertii. Taxonomy (NCBI): domain Eukaryota; kingdom Fungi; phylum Ascomycota; class Dipodascomycetes; order Dipodascales; family Trichomonascaceae; genus Blastobotrys; species Blastobotrys robertii. The sequence continues at coordinate 81,228 of JAJLUQ010000017.1, forward strand.
TATTGACTCTTGTATTACTCTGGTATTGCTCCTGGTATTGACGAGGGATATCGCTTGCTGCTGAGTTGTTCGCAACGCTGGATTCTGTATTCTTTGACCGACAAATTCTTCATAGCCCACCTTGCCGGCCCGTTCGCATCTTTAACTTCTCTTTCTCATAGCTTTAAACACACCAAACGTCATGGCATGTCATGGTACGCCGGTACCATGGTATATCCACGGCATAGGGAGGGTTGTCTGTTGCTGCCAAATCAGCCCCCAGGCAAAACTTCTCACCAAACAGCGAACAGTGCGAATTTCGTGCTTGTTTCGCTCCAACCGGTTAACTAACGTCCTAATAACCGGCTGCGGCCTCTTTCGCTGTCTTTTCCCGAAGTTTTGACCCAAATCTCGCCCCGTTCCGCCAACCAACAAATCCTTCGTAAAACCGTCAAATCACCGTAGATGCGCTTAAAAAGCCCCTAACCTCATCTGTGACATCACCGCTACCCACCACAGCAATATCACTGTTTGAACCCCTCTGTTTTGCTGTTCTGGTTGGACCTGTCGTGATGGGCAAATAAGGTGGAAGCACGCCAGAAAGAACCGGGTGGGTTCGCTCGCCGGCGTACGCGTAATTTTCAGTCTGGGACTAGAGCCGCACAGCACCTCCAACCCCAACCCAGGTTATAACGTTGCAACGCTATAGATTTACCGCGACTGCGGGTTGCGATGGCTGAGGGACAGACTATGGGCATGGAAGTCTCCATTGTCTCGGTATTTCCGGCTGGCACAGAACCTTTATCTGCAGGAAAACGGCCTTATGGCCTAGGGAACGTCAGCTAGTCACGTGTACATCACGTGCGCCCACATGCAGGTTGTGGAATTTGATCCAGAGGCTACTCATTGCAGCTGGAAACAAACGACGGGTTTGATACGTCATAATGGGATAGAAAGGTCAGAAACCCACAAGGCACGGGCAACCATTGAGGGTCATATCGGATATACGCAACGCTCTTGGCCGAGAGTAGGAACTAGAGTTTCTGAAGAGTTGAGGACTTGAGTGGTTTGATTGGCAGATTGAAATTCTGGAGAGAACTGAATAATATAACTGTCAAACAGTCGGAGGTTTAACTAAATTACTTGAGCTGATCGCGGCCGTGAAGGGTTATCAGTTAATGTGAGAAAACCAAACAGCCTAAGGCTCTTTTGAAGCAGTGCTATTACACTGTTTCTGGTCAAAGAGAGCCTAACTCGATTCGCAACCGTCTTTGCCAATATTCAACCTGATCATCGGTAAGTGTTGTTTCGCTGCTGTTGGCCTGCTGATACCGATAAGCAAATATCACGTTTGATGCGACTAATAGGCTGTTCACGGCTTTCAGCTGATCCTCGATCGTAATCCATGCTGATGTCGGCAAGCGATCGATCGATGAGCCCCTCATCTAACAGTTTTGACTTGGCCCGCTGGTCCCGTTGAAAACAGAAACTTTCTATGACTATCCGTGATATCAGAACCTCTAATGCCATTGAACTCGCGCGCAAACGGAGATAAACATGAAGTTGTTCACACTTGTCAAATATTGGTCATCAGTTTGGAATAAACAGATACCGCGATGACATGCTTTGATGGTTTTGTTTAGGTCATTTTCTGGGGTCTTCCCGATACGGACCCCTGCGATGTCATTGCCATCTTCGGTTCCCGAGGTTCATGCCGCAACCTCGATTTCAACGCTCCGAGAGCTCTCAGGGGATGAAGGGAATATAGGATGGACAATTTCGCCCATTCCTTGATGAAACAACCATGAAGCCAGTAACCTTTCTTGCCGCCACTCTTGCCGCCGCTGCGCCATATCCAAACACCGGAGCCGTCTCCCTCAGCACCGCCAGCCAAACCAGTGACGGCGGGACCACCTACGAGGCCTTGACTTCTGCCAGGAGAAGAGATAGTAGCTTGACATCAGACCTCGCACCGCTTTTACGCCTTGTGCAACCACTCCTTGATGGGGTCTGTGGGGGTCTCGAACAGGGCGCTTCCTCTGAAGAATTAGATAACGATGATGAGGAGACGGCCTTGGATCAAGCGTCTGGTGGCACAGCGGACGTGGGATGCACCGTAACGGGGGCTGGGGGTACACTCAACATACCTGCAGCAGTCTCGGGTCAGTCCGACGGATCTGATTCAGAAAGCGATGCTGACGGGGCTGACTTTCATGAATAACTTTCTAGTGCCTTAATCACATTTATAGTTTATGGCACCAAACTGTAGCTGTATATCCAAGACGTGTGGTTGTTCTGTGAGAATCTCATTCAAAACACCGTTCTCCGCGGTATACGTACGTTTAGTTGATATGGCTGCAGCAGGTACAGTAGACTTAACTGAGTCTCATACTATCAAACTTCTACTTTAAACCTGGCTTCGTGTTCTTGCGCTATGAAGACTTTACTTTTAAGGCATATTTCTGAACTAAAACCCTAGTCACGTGATTTGTGTTTTCTGAATTCCATGACATGACAGACCTTCAGCAGTCCAGCCTGCGGACTGGAATTCAAGATGTGACCACATGTTAGAGCTCACCATGTAGGACACTTCACAGAGTTGGTTACCAGTCACTGAAGCCGTTGGCGCAGTGTGGGACCGACGTCTAGGCAGGACCACTCCTTGGCACCGCGTGTGGAGCACTTCCCTCGCTAAATTGTGTCTATCGCTCTTTGAATACAGACAGACTCATTGATGAGCATACCATTGAAATTATCACTAAGGATTCTGCGATGGCACTCTGTAGGCTAACATCGTCGAGATATAGACAATGCGCTCTGCTTGCACCAGCACCGTCAAAGTGTTCCTCTTTCTTCACACTCAATATAAAATAGCAAGTGCTGCCATTCCACGGCGAATCTTCTGTGGGTGCCCTGAGCAATTTCAATCTGATCAATCCCCACAAAACGAAGCAAATATACCGCCGTGCGCCGCCCCTGGGCGAGCCGTGATCAGCAGCCCACATACAACACCAAGTTCATGATCAAAGAAATATAAAAAGGACTCTTTCGTAGTTCATAATCATCTCAGTTCACTCTCAGCTCCTCGCTAACCAACTCTAACCACAAGCCATAAACAGGTCAACCGCGCTAGATGAAATACTCCATCCTCATCCTCGCTGGCCTAGCCACCGTCCTCGCCGCCACGCCTAAGGTCATCTCTGTTGACCTGGACAACGAGATGTTCTCCTACAAGGCCAACCTTGAAATTGGCAACCCAATTCAGCGACTTCGAACGCACATTGACACTACCGCCGCAGACACTTGGGTCTACTCCGAGCGAGTCCCTGTCGCTGACGGTATGGGTTACACCGCCTCGCGATCCAAGACTTTCCAGTCTTTGCCTCAGGAGTTCACAAACAGCGCTGTTCACGGTGCTCTCGGCTCTGATGACTTTCACTTTGGTGAAGACACTGTCTCTGCTCAGTTTGGTATCGTTGACGACGTCAACCCCAAGTACGAGGAAGGTGTTTTCGGCTTGGGCTTCGAATCCAAGTTTTCTGAGAACCTGGCCAAAACTGGCGCCATCAACAAGAATGCCTTCTCGCTGTACCTCAACTCCGCCAACTCGTCCACTGGAAATGTTATCTTTGGCGGTGTCGACTCATCCAAGTACACTGGAAAGCTCTACACCTTTCCCATGACTGGCAACAAGACCTTGCAATCTTATTGTGAGATTGGTGAGAACTTCTTTGATGTCACGTTCGACGCTGCTGAACCAAACATGTACGTGCCACAGGAAGTCCTGGACATTGTCGCCCCAGCCATTGGCGGCAAGCAGAAGAACGGCAAGTGGTTCTTCAACAAGCCACCACGAAAATCTCTGAATTTTGACTTTTTCGGCGCCACCATCAACATTCCAGCCGATTCTTTGTACAGACCATCTCTGGAAGGTGCCGAGTTTCCCTACTACTTCCCAGTCTACTCCAACACTGAAAAGAACGGAGTCAACGTCTTTGGCCAGCGGTTCCTGCACCACGCATATGCTGTCTTTGACATCGCCAACAAGGAAATTTCGTTGGCCCAGGCTGCCTTCAATGTCGACACCAAGAACATCCAGGTGATTCCAGCCTCAGGCCCAATTCCAGGCTCAGAGGCGGCTCCAGGTCTGACTCCTCTACCAAGCGGCATCACTCATCCAAACTAATCAATCCTTGATCATCAACTAACCACACCAGAAGAATTGGCCACTCACCAATTGTATAGCTAACCAAGTAATAAACGTTCACATAATCACAACGAAGCGAGGTCGTTCAGTCGCTAAGCATTGTCTTGCGGCCATGGGTTTCGTTCCACTGTATGTCCAGTGTCAGCAATTCAGGCCCTAGGCATGGTTTCTCTGTGTGGTCGTAACGCTCACAAATCGGGTGAGATTCACTGGCCACTCGCAATAGAGCTGTTCGCCGTAACGTGGGCGCTAAGGCTTGGAGCTAGACAAGAGTGTCAGCAGACAAGAGGTCGGGGCTCATCCAGTGGTTCGCAGCATCAATAACCTCTCAAATTCAAATTATTAGACTGACGTGTTTCACGGCAATTGCACGAGAGCCTCCCTGGCATTCATTCGAGTCTTATCGGCCCTTACCGGCGCTACCAACGCTTCTATCCATCTTCACACTCTTGATCCTCAGCAATTGAACTAGTCCAGTTGAACCCGTACGCTTCATTTAATGTGTATCGTAAGATGTGTGAAAGTGAGTGGTAGTGGGACAACTGCTTGAGGTATTGTGAAGGCTGGGATAGGAGTACCCATGCCCTATTCTTTCGTGAGGCTGCGCGATGGATCTCCACCCGATGGACCTTACCTGTCCCCTGATTGGGAAATCCAGCAAAGTTTACAATCAAGTTTTGTATATCAATTACATTCCCTTAGGTAACAAGCACTAGTGAGTGTTAGCACCCCGGCTAGGCCTTGGTCAATGTAACCTTGGTGCAAGTACCAGAGACTCCGTTGGTACCGTAAGCAAGGAAATCCTGGTTGGTGTTGTATGGGTCCTGGACGCCAGAGCAAATGTACCAGTTGTCAGCAGTGCCGTTGAAAGCCAACGTGTCACCGCTGTCACCCAAGCCGAATCCCTCAGAGCTGGAACTGACTGGGTGGGCCTCGACGATTCCTCCCTCTGAGGCAATGTAAATGCTTTCGGTGGTGTCTTCGCCAAAGATCTGGAGACTAGAACCAACAAGCTGGAACTGGACGCCGTCGTTCTGAGAGGACCAGGTCACCCAGTTGATGCCAGCACCTTCGTGGTAGTAGCTGAAGCCAGTGCCAGAGTAGCCGTCACCAGTAGCTTTCAGCTTGAAGGGGTCAGAAGACGCAGGAGAAGAGTGTACCGGGGCAGAGGCCGAAGAAGTAGACGAAGCAGCTGGCTGTGGAGCTGGGCAGGCAGCAGCGGAGACGTAGGCGGCGAGGGTGGCGATCGAAACAATGAATTTCATGTTGACTATAGCTGAAGAACACAAGAATCTGAGCTTTATATGTAGTCAAAATCTAGGGTTGCAACACTAGCTAGACCCACCAGCCAGGTTTGTTTATTGCTCAAACTTAGACGGTTTTGGTGCCACCATTTTTAGGCGAGACAGAAGAATCCACTCGCCTGTCGCGGAATAATTAAGGTTTTCTGCCGCATGCGCCGTGCAGGTTATATTTAGATTAAATTTTTGGCGCCCGCGTGAATTAATGGAGTTGCCGAAAGTGGCTAAATATGGGTACATGGGCCGATATATATATTCAGGCATAAAATAAAGATTTTTCTTCCGTGCTAATCTAGCCAGGTTTCATGCGCCATCTTCTAACCCGTCTGGGGGTAATTAACTTGCTCGTGCATTCCCCTGCAGGATTTGACGGTTACTTGAACTGTCTTAGAGACTTGGGATGAAGATATGCTTGGCAGCTGCCAAGCTGATGTCATGTACGTCATTTGGAGGGCGGCAGTAGAACCCATTCCATTCTTACAATATATATACGGCAACGGCAACAGAAAGGCAATACACTTCAGACTCGATATGCAGAATATTCAAAAACCTAACTGTTAGGTTAATGATTTGTAGCCTCATGCACAGAGTGCGTAGCCGGGTAACTGAAAACCCTAACCATTTCACCCACCCTCATTAAACATCACTGAGTAGTTATCCAGCCTTACCTCTCTCACATAAGTGTTTGGTGGATTGTTGAGTTGGATCTCACAAACATCGGGACTTAAAGTGTTGTTGAACTACAATCACATGCAAGTGGTATGTATTGTCGCCCATGACTATATATATGGACTTCACTAACACAGTATCTCAATTACTCCACTCAGATTGCTAGATCAGTATTATATCGCACCCTGTGACCACAAACTAGTCTACTATCGATTGCTGCTTGAGAGTTTCCAGTCTCGACACAGGTTGCTAGTAATTAACGTCATTCGCAGGTTATAATCTTGCAATCAAAGTTACAATGTAATTTACAGCGCACCACCAACAAGCGTACGGAAACTTCAGTGTCTCAAATCTATGCTCGACAAAGAATACATTTGATTGTCTCTCTCGTCGGTGTCGGTCGAAAAGTATATGAGGTCAAACACTAGACGGAGGGCCAAAAGGCTCAAGCTTACGTCAAAGCCAGCCGAGACGGTCCTTCCACCAGAGCTATGGCTGAAGATTTCTGATTACTTGGACATGGAAAATCGTCTCAAGTTGCGGCTCGTTGGAAGAATGCTTAGCGAGCTAAAAAAGATGCACCTTCATATAGACGAAGAAACCGGACTTAATATTCGAGTCAACAATCTTGTAAAGGCCACCGCGGTAGGCACGCTTATCCAAGGAAAAAGTTATGACTGGTGTAGACCAATTCCATTGGATTCGAGCTGGGCCCTCAACAGTTCTCACACATCATCATTGACCAGTCAGGCAGTCTGTCGAACGGAAACATCTTCAAAATGACATCGGAAGAGCAGATGTTCTTTAGGGAAATTAGCCTCACCGGGTGGTCGTGGTGGTTGGCTGATACGGTGCGTCTTGCGGCGCAGAAGTTTCCTTCAGCTGATCTCTCGTTGCGATTCAGGGTGACCTGCCACGTAGAATTTTGGTGCACGGACGTCGACCGTCACAACGATGATATGTGTCAAACGAGGAACGCATTCATAAACAAACAGGTGAAGTCACTTACTTTTCAGCTGCGAAACCCTGGTTTTTTAGCCATCTGCGGTCTCGGAGAGTGTTGTAAGAAACCGGATAGTCTGTTTTGCAGCAACGAACACTTCGATGTTGAATCAGATAATGCTGTCGAGGTTCTTCGGATATACGAGGAACAAGGGTACACAGGAGACCGGATGCGGTATATGTCACTCAAAAGCCTCAAAGCTTTAGCTTGCCGACTGCCTAAGCTGCGCTATTTCGCGATTAGCGACCCCCTGTTACTTGATGAAGGAGATTTGAGTAAATGCTTTCGGAAGCCTGTGACGATACTGGATGGATTCGCGACAAAGGGCGTAGTGTTTTCACGCCAAATGAGAGAGATTGGCGAGTATTTGCATGTTGCGAAAGAGCTATACGAGCTGACGAAGTTGCATGGTAGCTCTTAGCGCCTTCAACTTGGAAACGGCCGCGTCGTTATGCTAGCTACGTTCAGTCGATCAAGCTAGGTACGTCGCTTTCTGAACGAAACCCTGTGAGATCTTCAGGGCCATTTCCAGTACTATATTTAGCGCAACAAAGAAATGAGTTACCGTCGCAAACTGTGCATGGCTAGGTTCCTTTTCAGGGTCGATTGTTCCGAAGTACGATGAGCATCTCCGCTGGCGTTAGCCATAGTGTACCTGCAGTGATTCGCGTTGAGATACACTGAGCTCTTGCCAAATGATTCGGTTGCCTTAACAGGATACGGCTTCGAGTGATCAGTGAGACGGACTTTGAGAATAGGAGAGGAATGCGATAGAGCTCCATTCGAGGACCCCTGGCGTACTAGAATTCCTTTACAGCTCAGGGCATGCCTGCACCACAAAGAACAAGGACTACCCCGCTCCACCACCTCAATCGAACCTCTTCAGAAACCACTTCACCACCTGTCTCAGACATTTCTCGTTGCTCGCATCAAAGAAACAAATCAGGCACTAGCAACCACCTAAGACAACAACGGCTGCCGCCACCCGCACAAGGGCCCGTGACAAAACAAAGTCTCAGACTTGCTGGTACATGCATGTTTTGACAAACAATGCTGGGTGATGCATCGTGAAATCTTTACGGTACCAAATTCAGTAAGGTTTTCTCAGTACGCGCCGAATATCTCATCTCGCTCTAATGTGACGCAACTGACTGCGTCCAAGCAACCACAGAATTATGCGGGTTGCATCGGGCGCAGCAGTCATGTGACGCATGTAGTGTCATAATATTCGAGGTTGACCGAAGCGGTGGAGACGAATTGGATTATAAATAGGTTTTCATGTACTATTTAATAGAATTATTCCTTCGGGGTTCGAACCGGGGACTGGCGATCCGTGCTCTACCTCGCGGCATAGGTCTTCCATCACCATCATGTTAAGTCTTCCATCACCATCATGTTAGACAGTTTACTGTGAAACAATTGAAAAGGACTGAGCAGTGAAGCTATGGCCTGAATGGCATGTTATAATAGCTTCTGTTGTCCCACGTGACTCCTCAAGTGATTTGGCCAACCACGTTTGTACACGGCTGGACCCACATCGGCACCGGCCAGTGTTTCATGATTTGCCGCGTCCGTCTCGTACTTTCACTCTCATTCCTCTATCAACTTCTCAGGCCATTTGTGCATCAATACGCGACTGACTGAAGCAATACGCATCTTTTAGTTTTCTGAAGATTCACCACAAAACACTCACAATGCTACCGCTGTTGCTTGCAGTCTTAAGTCTCCCCGCAGCCTTCAGTGCCACCGCCAGCAAATCTGACCCCGGCTGGCTTCTCGTCACCGCTGGCGACACAAACGGGTACGTCTATCCGGAGAGCCAGCAGAGCGGCGTAGACTATGCGATTCTCGGGTGGGACAGAGAGACCCAGTTCCAATTACAAGGCGATAGTCTTCAGGTTGTTGGCTCCAGCGACGTCGCATTGATTTCGCCTGATAACCTTGACGACTTTCCCGTGCTGCAACTCGGCGCTCTCACAGACTCAACAACAGGGCAGCCCCAAACCGGCTATGATTTTGACGATGATATGAACCTTGAGTACAATGGAGACTCCGACAACTGGTACCTGTGCCACGACATCTTTGCTGGGTTCAACTTGGCGTACGACTACATCGCGTACTATGGCAAGTCCACTGCCCCGGATGGTTGCACGAAGGCAAAGATTACCAAAATGTCGCTCACCTCCTAGGCGTTGCGTACATTTGATGAGCTAGATCAATGACAAGCCAACCTGTACATCTAGAGCCGCTAAGTTAATTGAGCTAGACTTACCCAGTGGTTCCAACATCTGTGAAGCCTGTCAAGGCTACAGGGTGCTTGAGATCACCAGAGGCTGCATCAGTCAAGATGTCAGACATTGATGGACATTCGAGGTGTAACACGCACGAGGCGCTAACCTCCGTATCCGGTCCGTACTCCGTAGACAGCTGCCTAAACATCACCGAACCCACGCCCAGAACAGTTCCGTGAAGCACAGAATATAATAATGCCTGTGCGGCGTATCTGTCTGATATCGGCACTTCACCCAACAACGTGTACTCACCCAGCTACTGTGGTATCCAATATCTGAACATTAACCGTTTGAACTGCATCTCATCTCAACTCTGACCGGAAATGTCGGATGAACCCTAGTGCACATTCGTCGCAGTTTTGAGCGGCTTACATGTGTGCGTCTCGGCCGGGATTGGCTCCCCTGTCTGTCTGTCCCTAGTCTGCCGGGGTCCGCGATGTGGCCAGCAACCAATACGCCGCCAGCCTATAGCGGACTGCCTGGTCTCATCGTGCGTAACTAGCAACATTTGTGACTGCTGCATCGCCCAGCGCATTGGAACTGTTTCTCCGTCGATCAGTCCGCTCTGACTCTAAAGCAGTCGTCTGAAAAGGTCAATGCAGCCTCCCCCATTGAATGCTGTCACTTTCATAACCCATATGCCTGCGCACAGTGATAAACGCACGATCCCAGTAGATCAGGAACATTATGCGATCACGTACATGATGGACGGTTATATTTGGTCCGCGCAGGGTGATCCCAGACTGTAACTTGTCGGTGCCGGGTGTGGGATCGCCGATTGTGTTGATCAATCACGATCGATCGAATAATATGAGGCAATGCGCTTTGAGACAGGGTATCACTCAGTGGGGGTTTGGCAAAAGTTTCAGCACTGACATGGCCTATCGTGGGCGGTGCCGTCCCCAGCATAAACTGCACTTGCTTCTGGGTTTGTCTTGTCGCATAATGCTCGACCAGCGAAGGCATTGTGTATGCACAGTGGCATGCGATTATGTCCACAAGTTGATCGCTGGTATGGATTTGCAATGGCCGAGGATCCGTTTATCCAGGCATCGCGTGCTGTGGACGTTGGTGATGGACTATCGTGATGGGCGATCAGATCCCCGGCGAGCCCAATCGCTGTGATATCGCCGTCAGGATAGAAAGAAAGATCGCTGGACGTTGAATGATCGTCGTATGGCCATAGAGAGTGCAGAGTCGGTCGTACCTTAATGGCCAGGTAAATCAATGTGGCGATTGATGGTGACAGGACAAGTCTCCACATGGTGATCTTTTCTGAAGACTGTTGCGCGCTTACCACAATCACAGTATCAAGACAGAAGCATCTCCAATAACCCCCCGCCCCCTATTGAACCATCACAAACCTCCATTGATCTATGAGACGTCTCGAATCACCGCTAGCGCTGTACCTCTAGCCGCCGTACCCACCTACACTAACCTCTTGAAGCAAAATATTAGCCATTCGTATATCAGTATAAACAACTAAGGAACATATATCAGCTTAGCTAGTAAGAGGTGGGGAATCGTGGGCTTTATATAGTTTTCGAAAACACCACAGGACGGGTGTGGTATCACAGGGTGTGTGTTGTACTGCAACTCGATTCTACCATTCGATGTGTACAATTCGCCGTGTACAACACGGAATTGACAAGCAGAAGATAGAAATGACTCTTAGGCCTCTCAATGCCTTGCCAGTGGATGTCACGAGTGACTGACAAAGCGTCACTTCACACGCTACAGACGCAACATGGCTCACAGTACAATTGAGTCACATAATACATTCAGTACTGCAATTGAGTCATAGAGTTCATATTGCAATTGAGTCACAGAATTCATTGCAATTGTAAGCGTTGAATCCTGGAGTTATTAGCTGCGACACTGAACTCGTATGACTTCAGAAAACATCGGCCAATCAAACGGCTTCACCATTCACCTCGAGTAATCACCCGCAACTGTGAATATCCAAAAACCACTCATACATGCACGTCAATTGCCCGGAAAGCCGTAGAATCAGCAGCGGTGACACAGGGCGATGATGCCTGTGGTTGGGTTATTTCGCGCGTCAGTGTATAAAAAAATTTTCTATAAATTAGCTTCTCTCCCTCCTAACCACACACAAAATGTCTTTGGGAACTCTTTACGTTAAGAAGGTGAGTCTGACTTGTAGGAGAGTGGTGGACTGTTTGGAGGGCTCTGTGCTTCAGCGTTGGCGATAACGTGCTGAGGCGGTGAGGTCAAGCCACAATCATGTGACGCGATCGATTTGGCGATGGAAACCCTCATTGACCTGATTGGCTGTTGATTTTCTGGAGTTTGACCTCATTTAGGTCAAATTTCGAGATCCACTCATCTCCCCTTGACACGTTGTTCGAGGGGTTCGCCTAAGAAACTAGGCTATATCGCTGCAAACAACGGACCGTCACTGCACTTCGCTCCGCTCGAGTTATACTAACTCAGGTCGCTCGAGGCTTCTTGCCAGAGGCCATTGTCAAGCACTTCAAGCTCGACATTACCATTGCTGAGCCAACCGACGACAAGTTCGCCGCTGCTTTCCCATTGAAGAAGATCCCAGCCTTCATTGGTGCTGACGGATTCACTCTGTCCGAGACCCTCGCTGTCTCTGTCTACCGTAAGTTTGAAGTCCCGGTGATTGATCCCTGTCCTGATAACTGTTGAGAAATGGTTGTCTGAGGGCTCCGCTTACTATACTAACATAGTCCTCGGCCTTGTCGGAAAGGACACTGGTCTTCTTGGTAAGACCAAGGAGGACTATGCCAACATCCTCCAGTGGTTCTCCATCTTCAACACCGAGCTGTTCCCAACCTTGAACACCTCTTTTGCCGGTGTTGTTGGCCAGGTTCCATACAACAAGAAGGAAGTTGACAACGCTGCTGCCAAGTTCAACACTGACATTGCCTTCATTGAGAAGCACCTCACCGCCAACACCTACCTGTCTGGCGAGCGAGTCAGTCTTGCTGACCTGTTGGCTGTCACTCTGCTGTCCCGAGGCTTCACTTTCGTCCTGGGCGCTGAATGGCGAAAGGCCCACCCAGCCATCACCCGATGGTACTCCACTGTCCAGCACCAGGCTATCCTTGAGCCAGTCATTGGTGCCGTTGAGTGGTGCACTGAGCCAGCCAAGTACACTCCACCACCAAAGGCCGAGAAGCCAAAGGCCGAGAAGCCAGCCGCCGCTGCTAAGCCAGCCAAGCCAGCCGCTGTCGAGGACGATGAGCCACCAAAAGAGAAGAAGGCCGCCCACCCACTGGCCGCCCTTGGACCAGCCAAGCTGGTCCTGGACGAGTGGAAGCGAGTCTACTCCAACGAGGACACTCGAGCCAAGGCTCTCCCATGGTTCTGGGAGAACTACAACCCAGAGGAGTGGTCCCTGTGGAAGGTCGCCTACAAGTACAACGACGAGTTGACCATGACTTTCATGTCCAACAACCTGGTTGGTGGTTTCTTCAACCGACTGACTGCCTCCGTCAAGTACATGTTCGGTGCTTCCGTCGTCTACGGAGAGAACAACGCCAACGGCATCATTGGTGCCTTCTTGATCCGAGGCCAGGACTTCAAGCCAGCCTTCGACGTTGCTCCAGACTGGGAGTCTTACGAATTCACTAAGCTTGATCACACTAAGGCCGAGGACAAGGATTTCCTCGAGAACATGTGGGCCTGGGACAAGCCAGTCAACGGTAAGGAGATTGCCGACGGCAAGGTTCTTAAATAATCGAGCAGCGAGACTATTGTAGTCTAAACCCTAACATGATTAATGATCTTGAGATTTTCGTAGTGCATTTGCGGCTCCCGAATTTGATTACGTCCTCAGGGTTAGGAACACCCCAATGGGATGTGATCGTCAGGATCGACATGTGCATTGCTGCATGATGCGAGGATGAAGTTTAATTGATGAGGTGTGATACAGTGGCGATGTATGTGTGAGTTAATCCGTCGTAGGGCCTTGGTTATTCGGTCGTTCTTAGAGAGTTCTCGGCGAGCTTAACGTTTGCTGCCGCCAGAAAATGCTGGCTTGAAGTTGGGCTACAGAGCGACAAGGCTCATGCTAAACGGCTAGGCACTTTGCCTGTGAGCAGTAGAGCTTCCGAGCACTTCCGTCGTAATACGATTTCATACGGCGTTGGATCACCGTGACCTCCAGGCACACGCATTATCTCACCACATTTACATAATACTGCCGGTGATTTGCAGATTTACAGATTTACAAGGCAGGAGATCACCATGGGCCGGTGGCACACATACAGCAGCCAGTATCGCCGGCGGGCAAGACTTCAAACGAAACAGTAAGCAAAGCAGTTTAGAATTCATTTCTCAGCCATTTTGTAAGTCTCACATTCTAGACCGGCTCATGCAGTGTCCCCCTCGATATTTCAGCCTCGAAATAAGGTTAGCTTCATCTCTGCATAAGCGGTTTCAGCCAAGGGATGAGAAAAGAAAGTGGTCACGTGATGAAAATTTGAATTTTCTGAGCTCTCAACATGTCTGAACGCCAGCAAACAATCTATCGAGTAAAGCGAGTAATAATCAGGGAACTCCTTTACTTTGTCAAGCTTGTTATCACGGCTCTAACAATGCATTGTTATCACGGCGCCAACCCGGCATATGTTCCGCTATGCTTCTATCAGCGGCGGAACGCTCATGACATCACTTGCGCCGTTCAACGCTCGCACAGCATAACGGCGCTTCCCACAGTGGTAGCGCCGCCTGTTCTATAGGCGAACGTAGGCGGCGCCGATTTCGCTCCGCTGCTACGCTCCACCTCTACCGCCGCTGGGATTTACAGGATCATCAGTGGTTTCTAACGCTTATCTGTATAATACTTTGCGCCTTGCGTGCAGAAGGCCACAGGATGGGCAGATCTTCATGTTCCTGCGTCGGACCAGACTTTACCATGAGGTCATCTATGATGTCAGTGGCGCACTAAGAACTTACAAAGCTGTTTCCATAATAACTTATACTCACACAACACTAAAATCCTGACATTTGATGCATCACGTGACAATATCTATTTAGAGACATCAACATATAGTTTGGCGACGCGCCTCCAGATCAACACGTCAACTTCCACCGACGCGCCGATCAGGAACTAATGTCGTATCACGCAGGACGCGATAGTTACATTACGGGTGCATATGCGCTGCTATGCGCTGTACGGGACTGTCTGCATGTACACGGCGCTGCCCCGGGGTTCGTTGCATACATGATGTCATCACCCCCAAAGCCAGGGTACGGGTTTTTGACCGGAAGTCTGGACTCCGCCTAAAAGTCCGCCACTCACACCACCAGAAAATGCCTCCATATTTTTGACTGCTGGTGATGCGGGTTACCCGGCAGCCGCCGTGGCCATATTGGGAACTGTACAAAAATAATTTGTCTTAGACTGACATGCCTCGTATTCGATGGAGAAGGCTTATAGCGAGGCTAAATCATAGATTGTCAGGTACATCCGCGTTATCTAAAGTCCGAGCGTCGCGTGTCGCCAAGCGTAACATGTTAGTCCTGTATATTAGTACTGTAAAGCATTAGTCAACATACTCATACATCAATACTGTATAAGCATTAGTCAACATACTGTAGAGATAAATCGCAAGAACAGCACAAGGTCGCAGTAATCTGAAATGTACTGATCAACTCTGACTAATCCTCTGAGTCCATCCCAATGAAAATCGACGCACCCCACGTAAATCCAGGAACATTGTGTGAGAGTCTTCCGTATAGGAACCCCACACCCGAAACTAACGTCTTACCCCCGCTATAAACTGTCTGACAGTGTCAAGAGGCATACCCGAGACAGCTGTTCATCTTGAATGTTACACTGCGCAATATACCACTTGCTGTGTATAGAAACCGTCACGCCATTAAACCCCCACAGAGCCTTGCCCAGTGCCCAGCTCTATCCTATTCTTGGGCTTGTAGTCAGAAGATCAAACTGAGGCGTTGAACCCGTTGAGATCGTCCCGCGATTTACACGAGGCGTTGGCCGATTAGCGTACGGCGCTGTAATATTTGTTCGGCTGTGTTATTTGGAGCAATATTCGTCGGATGTAGTAATAATACTTCAGGGGTGACATGCTTATATGCGTGCTAATTATACACTAGAGCATGGCACCTGGCTGTAGGATCATCGCACCCTGCGCCTCGGTGTCATCTGTCTCGCACATAGCCTGCTTGCATTTATCCGGTGACTGGCGATCAACGTACCCCGGCGTCAGAATCAGGGGTCCCGCGAAGTTGGCGTGGCAACAAAAGGTAGGGTAAGGCAGTCACGTGTGGAATTTCGGCGCGCTCTTCGTGGCAGCGGTCACCTTAGTAACAAACCCTCGCCCTACAAAGTATAAAATTTGCGATCGACAACCCAGTTTCTCCATCCTCACAACTTGTAAGTACCCAGTACTAGCAGGCCCTGATGAACCTTGTAATCTATGTTTTTTCTGGCATCTCTAATGCTAGGGCGTTCACACGCTCGATGAATTCAAACCTGACTACTTATCTGAGCCTGTTCCACATCCTGGAATTCACTAACATAGAAGTTGACTTATGACATCTAATTGGTAAATAGAATATAATGAAAATTCACTTCGCCGTTGAAATTTTTCATTCAAATGACTATTAATCTCCTCAGCCCACTCAAGACTGGCTATGCCTACTCGCTACGCTCGCAGGCATTCTACGCTCGCAGGCATGCTCGCAGGCACTCATCACTTTTGGCATTAATATACTGTCTAATCTAGTCTCTGTTCGAGCAAATCAGTTGATTTTGGCCGCCGAGTCCTAACTCAGCTACAAGCCAGCCCCGGTGTTCGCTTGGGTCTAGGGGTTCTGTTTTATGGCCCAAGACTCACCGTTGCTGGCTAGATGCTGTAGCTATACTGCTAGTATAGCCAGCTTATACAATTGAGCACATCACGAGCACCGCCTTGGCCGGCACTCGACACTGCGCTATAGGGCCAAATCATTCAACTGATCGACCAGACCTCCCGGTCCTTTCGGGTTGTCATCGTCCATGAAGAAGGGTTCGTCGTCGTGGTCGTCACCCGCATCACGATGGTGTGTGTGGTGATCCTTTTCATCCTTTGCTTCGTGTGTCAACCTCGATCTCAAGCCCTGATCATCAAACAGCCCCTTATTGAATGGTGAGGATCCGAGCACGCTGGCGGACGGAACTCGACCCGGTGTGTTCATCATAGCAGCGAAACTAGAGCCCCGCTCTGGAGTTCCAATCGGTGGAAGGTTTCTGAAAGAAGACCGCATCGGTGAACCTGCGACCCTTGGCGAGCCAAGCTGGCTTCCCCATAGATCCACTGCGTTTGGAACAGGCACTGAGTTGATGGCCATTGATTTTCGTTTCTGCTCCTGTGGGGTCAGCAGTTCTGAGAGAGACGAAGGAACGAATTCCTCCTCGTCCAGGAAGACAGAGTTATCGCCATCATCCACTGCGCACTCGTCTCGCAAGGACTGGGCCAGCAGAGATGGGCCGTTTCCACGCAGAAAAGAGCTAGAACGGTCCTTCCAGATGTTTGAGTTGGAGGAGGTGGACATGGACCGGTTGAAGGAGGGCACGGTCGGGGTTCCAGCGGTGTAGAAGCCGTCCATAAAAGATCTCGGAGAGCTCGCGACAGGCACATCGCTCTGATAGGTGTTTTGTAGGGAGAGATTGGCCGGTCGCTTGGGCTCGGGATCTTCGTCGTGAACCCGGCTCTGGTTGTGCCTGTATAGGGTTCGGGGATTGACTCGCCGACCGTCTGGGAGGATATGGGCCAGGGCGCATTTCAGGCCAAACTTGCAATTGCCTTTCTGGAAGTACTTGCATGGCGATTGATCGACAACGTCCACAGAGTGCGAGAAGGGGCAAGCGTTGCCCGCTTGACACGCACCCTGTCGGTAGAACTTGCAGGGGACGTGGGAAAGGTCTATGTTAGTCTAGACTCCTTGAGCGAAGCGCTGTGCAGGCAATCTGTGACCGATTGAAGTCCCAGAGAAGCTGAATAAATCAAACCGGGTAAGCCCCATAGCACAGTAGCGAGTCAGAATTGCCGTAGTCCAGACATTGGCCACCTGAGCCACTGACTGTGACTTGCCAGGGACTAGGCGAGACCTCCACGGATTCCAGACAATTCACTCATACTCTTCAGGTGTAATAGCCAGGACACTGTAGAGCTCATTATAACCAATTCCACCTAAGAACCGTCTTAGTCGGTATGCCCTGCTGTTGTCTCCACCGCCACTCCACTGCTACCACCGCAATAATTGCCACTGCATACAACAAACTCAGGGCTATTCACCGGCGATAAATACTCACTCTTTGGCCCAGTAGGAGAACTAGAACTCATGGACCTCTGCTGCTTGAGACCGGAGCTCAGCTTGGAGTCTTTCTGATCCTTCATTGGTATATCTCTAGGCTGCGACAGGGAGTTTGGCCTTGAATGAGACGGAGACCAGGCCATATTGTCGCTGGTCTAGTGCTGATTCGTTAGACGCCGATTCCTTGGTGGCTCTGTCTGCTGGTCGTACGTGGTGTGCCTGGGACGATGGTTGTCGCGCTGGGGGTGGGGCAGCCTAAAGCGGTAAGAGTGTAATTACACTTTGGCGGTAAACACTAATCCACAATAACTTGACGGGAAATGAAAATTATAGGTAAACAGAGGCTATATAATACGACCGATCGTGGAATGAACGCGGGATTAGTAAGCGCTAACCTCGTGATTAGGTAAGAACTTAGTAAGAGGGTTAGGGCGATGCCATGTGGACATTATCGGTGCAGCATATGACGCGAGAGAGACGGGGTAACTAGTGCACGGGTAGCAGATTGCAGGCGGAGAGGCGGAAATGTATTTGATTTGTCAACGCATTTTCTGAGGACAAGACTGTATTGTACCGTGAAGTCGTTCAAATCTTTTGTGAGAAAAGGACTAAAGAGTGCAATGACGATCGTTTTGGTCCCCGTGACAGTGGCATAACGTCGCAGTAGCCAAGATGTTACGTGATTGCCACCGGATTGCCTCGTAATCTATCTCCTATGTACGCCGGGCTATTGCTAATGTGTGGGTATGATCCAGCCTAGACCGGTTGCTTTGACTGCTGATTGTCTACTCGTTGTAATGATAAACCAGGTAATTGGGCAAACCATAACTCTGGTAGTTCAGCCTCTTAGCCATCTTTGCAAATCCCTCAGTCTCCATCAAGTGGTAGAATGGGAATGGCGGGAACATGGCTCCGTCACGGTGAACCTCTGCTTTAACCAGCAGCGCAGTTCCTCCAACGCCGTCCAATGGGATCTCACTGTGCACATCGTCTTTTGCGTCGTATAGGTGAGCCATCAGAAGTCGATAGGTGGGGAATTCTGCGTATCCCTCGACCATAATGTCGTCGTCGCCTAGCTTGGAGGCGATCTCCTTAGAGGCACCAGTGTCCTGCCACGAGTTGTAGTCATAAGGTCTGATAGCCTTTTGGTTTTTCTCGGTGTCAAAGTACCGTTGGTAGCAGTTTGGCACGATGATTGGCTTGTCGTGTAAGGCCAGGTCCTGGATAAGGGTTGGAGGAGTCTCAACCACATCAGAGTCCAGCCACAGGACCCA
This sequence comes from Blastobotrys robertii, assembly GCA_030564385.1. Taxonomy (NCBI): domain Eukaryota; kingdom Fungi; phylum Ascomycota; class Dipodascomycetes; order Dipodascales; family Trichomonascaceae; genus Blastobotrys; species Blastobotrys robertii. Next base: position 100,271 of record JAJLUQ010000017.1, read on the forward strand.
CGCAGTGTCTGGCTCAATTGTCGTGAAGAGCAGGGAGTTTCTAGCGAGGGACATTTGCGATCTTCGTTGTTTCTGAACACTAAGGGCGTGACGGTCCTTCTCGGAGTGAGACGACAACGAGTCAGTGTCCTGCCTCAGAACTGTAATTTTAGCGAATCGGTCCTTCTTTGGTCCGGTTTGAGTCTTTTTCATGGCCTTTTCCAGCTTCTTGAGAGCCTGATCGCCTTGCGACGTATGTGGAACAATGAACCCAAGCTCAATCAAATCGTGTGGATACGAGAGCTTGACAAGGTTATCCCAGTATTCTGGGTAGAATCGTGCTAGAGGTGTTAGGATCAAGACCTTCTCGTGGTTCTCGGAACTTCGCGATGTGGCCTTGAGTTCATTCATCTGATATGATTTAATGTGATTCCCGGCGAGGTTTCGGGGAATCGGCTTTTCATCGCCTCGGCCGGACAGAAGCTGTCCCGCCAGGAAATACAGCGACAACGCACCCACTACAAGGTACGCTAGCGTCGATATCTGTTTTCGCATGTTGTGTCAACAAGGGTGGGAGAACCAGCTGTGAAGGTGTAGAGAAGGCACGTGACTTGATGTGGTCAGGGTTAGGGTACCGGTTAGGGCCAGGCGGTGGCTTTGCCAGAGAATGGGCCTGGGCAAGTGTGGTGAGAGGCTTTAGGGTACACGCGACGCGACGCGAGATTGACGCGAAGATCGATACGACCAGAACGCGAAGTAGACTGAGAAGCGAGTATTTGGCACGCGTTAGAGTAGCGCGTACTACGCGTTGTGTGCTATAATTAGTTTCTGTATTTTTCATATTGAGTCCGGCAATGTATGCACGGCTAAGGCACAAAACTGTTCAGCTAGTATTAGAGATGGAGAGTTGAGCGTGGAATTTATACTCTTTTCTTACAGCGTGATAATAACTAGAGAGCCTTGTTTAGACGCACGTTCAAGTGTCCTCGTACGTGTACGTAAATTACAGACACATGTGCGTTACTGGCAACCGATTGTGCAGTAACATGCTAAGCACCAGCTGTACGCTTTGTGACGTCAGAAAGCAGACTATACGAGCTAGGCACATTGCCAGAGTTGGGCCTCTTGAAATGTCTAAGGTTGATGCATGAATCAGTGTGATCCACTCTATAGGAATACATTTTCCATGGACAATTGTTAGCCAGCCTATAAACAGTTTTCGAATGACAGAACTGTGTGAGATATTCGCCTACTCGCTATAATATAAACTCAGTCACCTCATTGCTTCGCTTACCTTCAATCAAAGAACACTCATTCTGTATTGACTTCAAGTCACCTGCTCCGGAGTAGCCCCGTTCAGAATTTGACGCGCTTGACATAGGCCCTAGCCACCCGCCACCCACGTGACCTCCCAACCCATCGGCGGCGGCCCCGACTCCTTCGGTGGGCCCGCCGCCCCGCCGGGCCTGGCTCGCCGTGCCGTAACCCAGGAGAACGGCGCTATCGCGTCGCTGTCTTGCAACCAGCTGACAGTCATCCTGAAAGACGCGGCACGCTGCAGCCCGCAGGGGTGTTTATTTTGGATACGAGTGGGCCACCCCTAACCCTGCGCTTGACGCGCTCCATTCGAGCTTCCAGAGGCGTTACCCACCACTTTGTCTCTACCACCACTTTGCTCGCGGGATTGAATTTTTTTGTTTTCTTTATAGGGACCCTGTCGACCAGGACAGGGCTTCACACAACACAAGCAGGGACTAAAGATCGGCTATTATTAGACCATTAAATTACATGTTGATGGTCGTACAACCACTAGCTACTTGTTTCGGTCACGTGCTCATTCTTTAGTCCGAGGTTTCTTTTCCCAAGCAAGAGAAGAATTTCTTTTTGCAAAATTGCTGAGAAGCGGCTAGAGCATTTGGGGGTTCGCAGAATGTGACGTAGGTACAAAATCGCACCTACATATATGCAATGCCAGAGAGCATTGCTAGTGGGTCCTACCGAGCTACCGAAGGAGCCAGACTTTGGAGAACATTATAGTGAATGAGAATGGCAAAGTAGAAGTTCTGACAAAGTTTTGTGTTTTGCGGTTTAGCCGAGCTGTATAGCACTCAGCTTTGTTGAATCAAATTCTGAAGTCGCCATGAAATGTTATGATACGCCAAAGATTTGGTGTTCCTTGCAGCCGTCAGCAAGGTACCTTTCGGCAATGTGGTCTCCGTGTCAAACGCATGGCCGCTGGGCTCGGGTAACGTGACTGAACTGTCTCGGAGATGAGTATGCAACTTTTAAACATCTTGTTCGGTGTATTAAAGTAACTTGTTAGGGTGGTGACAGTTGTCAGTTAGCTGAGCAAACGGCAACGGCCCCTGACGCCGATCCACTCTGCACCCCTTTTGGTACCTGACCTTGTAGGCCGATGCTATGCTGTTCTGCTCGATGCTATGCTTGACCCACCTGTTCTTATTCGGGTTCCTGTGCCTGAAGTAATTAAAAGTCTTGGACTTTTGTTCTTTCGGAGCTGTTAGCGGCAGTAGAAAGGTTTCCGTGCTGGTCGTTCGGGGTGAACGGCGAGTGGCTAGAAAACCAAACCATTTCTGTCCAGTCACGAACGCGAAGGGTCTTGCGTTTGCCTAGAAAGGAACCAAGGGACAGCCACGAGGTCTTTTGAGCTTCGAGCTCCGTGACGTAGTGGAAGCCCTTGTGCTCGTAAAAGCCCCGCGCACGGTTGATTCCAAAGACAGTCAGCATGATTCCGTCTAGGCTTTCCTCTTCACAGGTGTCCTGAATCGCTGTGAGAAGGGTGTTGGCGAGTCCCTTCTTCTGGTGCGATTGGGCCACATGGATCTCGTAAAGGTACAGGATTTCGAGTTCTTTATCGAGGACAGTCTCCTTGTCTTTGAGGAAGGAGGCGAATGCGACGACTTGAGTAGAATTTGAGGAATCAACGTTGAAATTGAATTTTTCACGCGACTCGCTATTTGTCTCCATCACAACGAGATATTGCATCCCCTCCGTCCTCATCTCAGCCCTCTTCCCCGGCTCATCCCAGCCCATGCCGCTGTCCTCGTACATGCGCTCAATCTTCCTGATCAATTGAAAACATTGCTCAAAAACACTATCGGGAAGACTCTCCGCGGTGTATTTGGCGGTGATCATGCTCCCAACGCGTCGTCACGGGAAATTTATCAGACAAAGGGTCTCTGCAGGGTTAAGACTACACGCAGCGACCGCAGGGTCATTGTGCTGTCTTAAAGGGTGAGACCAGCGACACGAGACTAAACGGTATCCCTACATGGCGTCCTCTTTTTCGGCGTTGGTTTCTGAAACAGGTCTAATACGCAGCACCAAGCTTTGTGAATTCAGATTAAGCGTTTTCAGCGCAGTTCAATAGGACCAATAGCCTGTATAGAGACACTAATAACCTTAAGCTTTGATCTCCAGGTCCAAACTCTACATGTAAGCTTAAATCTGATGAGTTTCTTCAGAAAACCATACACTGACAACTAAAATCAAGCGTGAAAGCCTCGGAATGGGTCTCCGCACTGGCTCTCGCGTACTTACTTCTGATAAGAGTATGTACGTCACAGAATAGTCACTTCATTCACGCCACAAGCATTCTCTACTCCCACACACCATAACCAACGCGTACACTCTGCCTAGCTCAACCTTACAGAACCAATACCAGGATCGATCACCGTTATTCGGCTAAACTACCGTTGCCTCCTTTGGTTAATATACGCTTACAGCGCCTGAGAATTAAACTTTCATTAAACTCTCGCCAGAGACAAGACGCAAAAGACCACAACACACAGGCGCACAGACTATTATTTGCCTAAGCGAATGACTATACCACATCCTAGAACCATCAAGGTAAGTCTCCAGCCAGCACCGAGAGACAAACAAAGACCTTTCTTTTCCTGGAGGTCTCTTGTTGATGTCACCTTTCTTTTTCCCGCAATGCAAAAGCAACGACTGATGGAGGCACCCTGAGTCTTGCTTTTTCTCGCTTACTTCCCTTAGTTGCTTTTTTTGTTTCTTTTGCAAGCTTGCTTTTCCCTTATATATATATATCTTGAATATCGAGTCTTCCACATATCGCGATGATTGCGCTCCATGAAATGTCAAAGTACGAGGACCTCCACCAAACTACAGTGGCCCCCCACCCGCCCATGAACTCGGCTATGAATCACGCCTCGAATCCAGGCATGACCAATCCGGTTCCCACAGGCTCCGGTCCCTACTACGAGAGCGAGAACTACTATTACGGTCCGCAACGAACCTATTCAGATACAAGCGATCTAGACATAAACAGACGATCATACTCGCTACCGAACCACCTGCCGCCGCCCAACTATAACCACCAGCGAATGTCCTTACCATTGGTCACCGAAGACAGCTCTTCTTCCGCCGCGACAACTACTAATCACAGTCCAATTGGACCAAGCTACAACTCTATTCCCAGCATGCCCTACGGCTACCAGGCACACCAGCCCATAATGAATTCAACTCTACCACCGCCTTTGAGCGGTATGCCTATGGTCCCAAACATGAACATGGCGAACGGTATGTCTATGCCCAATCAGTTAGGCATGACGGGATACCAGGTCCATACGGGCCCCCCACCGCATCTAATGACAACCTTCAACTCAAAGCTTTCACTCAAGAGTCTCAAGAAGCACGTCTGCAAGGTTTGCGGCAAGCCCTTCACTAGGCCGTCGTCACTACAAACACATATTTATTCTCACACGGGCGAGAAGCCCTTCCCGTGTGATGTCGAAGGCTGCGGAAGGAACTTTAGCGTCATTTCGAACCTGAGGAGGCACAAAAAGACGCATAAGAACATATAAACACCAGGCACCTGACAGTGCTCAACACCAGTCACTCAGCCTACTCGGCACCAATACCAGGCTAATGCTAATGTGCTCAGCACATCGGCAACTTATTTATAATCTACACGCAGAAACTGCCTAGATAGCATTCATTCATTAATACACTCTAGACCCAGTCAACCCAGACTCCAGACACCCGTGATCTTGCTCGGCTCAGCACCCTATGTGTTAGGTCCGTATGTGTCACTGTCAGCTAGACTGTGTCAACATGTCTGATACCAGCATACGCCAAAGTTCATCCCAAGCTCGCCAACGGGTCTCACCAGACAAGTCCAATTAGCCATAAACGTCATACCAAGGCACGCTACGGCCACTTCTGTAGAAGTCTTGCACAAGACAAACCTGAAAAATTCCGTCAAAGTGATCACGTGATCGCTAAATCTAGCCGGATCAAACTCAAATTAGAGTCCTAGACAGCCAAAGCTCAGACAAGTCAGACAAACAAAAAACCCGCACGGACCAGTTGTCCCAATAGAGCGAAGCACGGGCCCAGGCCGGACTGGGAAGCCGTTAAGTGTGTGTCAGTGTGTCTCACACATTTCTCGGGTACGCTAGGACACACCGTAAGACTCTGATAGTATAAGATGGCACTCATAGAATGGACTCGGAAGGAGACGGATATCTTCCGGGACTAGGAAAGGGACTTATCAATAGTGGGCATCCCACGCTTCCTGATGGGGCGCCAAGCGTGCCGTACGGATACCATAAGGACGTGTCACAATAGAACTCTTTAAATTCAGGGAGCTATAGGGGTTCATGTATAGCAAGTAGGATTGGTTTCAGCAGGACATGGTAGGCTGTGTAAGTCTGTGTGTGCGCGCGCCTCAGAATAACTTAGCGTGGGTGTGATATAAGAAATGACATCATCCACTAGCCCCAGCAAGGCTAATAATTTCACTCGGGTCTCGGTGTTTAAAGCTGGGCTGACATCAGACCCAGAAATACTACCCACCATGATATCTGCAGGTCCGCGCGTAGGGTCCCCACTAAGGGTGCGGCGTGGCCTTTCTCTGGTTCTTACCTAGGTAGTTCCGGTGTGGCGAGATTAGGGTCAAAACTAGATCCGAAATTCCAGTGATATCATCGTAGGGCGGGTGGGATCTGTATGAGGTCTTGGTGTGTTTGCGTTATTGTGCATCTATTGCGCATGGAGCTCGCAGTCCCGTCGGCCATTTCTCCATTGTCTGATCAAAGACTCATAAGGACGGTCTCGCGTCGTGAAAACATGCATCAAGGCTAACGATGTCTCAATATTCGCTGTTGTCTCAGCAGCTGCGTCAGAGCAAGCACCGTTGTTCGAGTGATGTGCGATTTTCAATGTTGAACGGGCGAAGCGTCAAAGACACAGCTCGTTGTTATGGCGAAGGAATGTCGTCGAAGCGGCAGAGCGATCGCATTCGTGTCGCCCAAGATATGGCGTGCGGGGGCCTTTGAAGCTCAGAAATTTGCCTTCATATTTCTGAAAAAAGCTAGTGTGAAAACCAATTTAATGAAGTTCGCGGGTGCCAAAAATAACGGTATCTACAAGGGTCCGCTCATCGCGCCGGACCCTGATTTGCGCCCTCGGGTATTTCGGCTAGGTAACGGCAGTGCTGCGAAGCTGTCACATTAGCACCTGCTCTTTGACGGCTTCCTGGCCATGTGAATGTTGGCTAGCTCTCACGGGCTAGCACCTGACAAGCCCAACATTGTCACCACTTCAGCTGACTCTAGAATCTGAGACGCAAACTCACATGCAACGTACAAAGCCCACATGTGAAAATCACCCCACAGCAACCCGTTTGCTGCAAGCAACGCTCAGCCACTGACCCTAACCGAGCACAAGCGGTGGCCATAGTCAGCGGAGCGTGTGCATCGCCTAGTATGGCAGCACCGGAATACGCTGGCTCACTCATGATCCTCACCTCTTCCGTCCTGACCGCCAATAAACAAACTCCTTTGGTCTTTCCTTGTCCGTAAATAGCTCAGACACACATCACTTCAAGGTCTTCGTGACGTGCCGTATGCAAGTTGACGCACCACCATGCAGCTGCCTCCGCTGCTTTCATGGATCCACATTCTGATAGCAAGACACGCAGCATCTCATCACGGACATCGTGAGCATCGTTTCTGAAGACAGCGTACCTGAAACGCATAGATCCGCGCAGAGCACAGCCTCTTGGCCCAAAAAAATGTTGCAAATCTCACAAAACGGCCTCATTTGGACCGCAAGGTACTCGGAAAGCAGCAGATATTCATTTCCATTTTCTAATAAATTCCTTGTCCATCCTTGTTTACTGCTTGCCTGCCTCGTGGCTACTGCACGGAGTATGAAGGCAACTCCTCGTCGGGATTGTTACTTTCCCGCCACAGCTGCATAAACAAACCCTCGAAATCAATAACGCCTCCGTCTTTGAAGACAAATTCAAGCTTCCACAAGCACTGCAGCGGCTCTAGACCTCCTTCGCTCGTGGGCTGCACGTGGCATTCCCACCTGTAAGGGCCAAACCACGGGGCAACAATACGGTGTCCTTGCGTCCGACCAAGTGGTATGCTCACATTCTGGAATGCACGGTCTCCTTTGCCTGCAACGTGGTAGCTTCCTTCTCCTACATACACCAGCCTCTGGTTGGACAAGTGTACTCGGCCTGTGCTCAGAATTACGCTGGAAGAACCGGTGGCGCTAAGCCTCAGTTCAGTCCTCGTGGTCGGCGATTCGTAGACCCATCTCTCCCCTGGCAAAGCCACAGGCTTGCCTTCCCTCACCATAGCCCAATTCACGCTCATGTCGTTCAGCGTGTATCTCGACCCAATCTCAGTTCAATATTGTACAGGGTTAGGGCGTCACGTGACAAATTTATAGAAGAGAATTCACGTGATATGGTTAGGGTTGGGTTAGGGCTGACTGGGTAAGGGCGAAAAAGTTTTATCAGTTGAAAAAAAAAATCCTATTCACCACCGTTATCATGCAGTTAACGTGGAAGGATATTCCCGTCATTCCAGACGGAAACGAGTTTCTTGATGTTATCCTGAATCGAACTCAGCGAAAGACTCCAACGGTTATCCGAGCGGGTTTCAAGATCAGCCGAATTCGAGCGTTTTACATGCGAAAGGTTCGATACACCGCCGACGGATTCGTTGAAAAGCTCCAGGAGATTGTGGACTCTTTCCCCAAGATTAACGATGTCCACCCATTCCACAGAGACCTCATGGACACTCTGTATGAGAAGAACCATTACAAGATTTCTCTTTCTGCGCTTTCCGGCGCTAAGAACTTGGTCGAACAGGTTTCTCGAGATTACGTTCGACTGCTAAAGTTTGGTCAGAGTTTGTTTCAGTGCAAGCAGCTGAAGCGAGCTGCTCTTGGTCGAATGGCCACTATCGTTAAGAAGCTTAAGGACCCACTTCAATATTTGGAGCAGGTTCGACAGCACTTGGCCCGTCTGCCTAGTATCGACCCCAACACCCGAACTTTGCTGATTTGCGGATACCCAAACGTTGGAAAATCATCATTTTTGAGAAACATCACTCGAGCCGAGGTCGAGGTCCAACCTTATGCCTTCACCACCAAATCTCTCTACGTTGGTCACTTTGACTACAAGTACCTGAGATTCCAGGCCATCGACACTCCTGGTGTCTTGGACAGACCCACTGAGGAGATGAACAACATTGAAATGCAAAGTATCTATGCTATTGCGCACATCCGATCGTGTGTGCTATACTTTATGGATCTCAGTGAACAATGCGGTTTCTCTGTGGCCGACCAGGTGAAGCTTTTCGAGAGCATCAAGCCCCTGTTCTCCAACAAGAGTGTCATCATTGTGCTTAACAAGATTGATGTGATGCGACCACAGGATCTTACTCCAGAATTGCAGGAGCTAGTCAAGAGCATGACTGTGCAAGCCTCTCCAAACGACCCCGTTGTCGAGATTCTCGAGTCTTCCTGTGTCACCGAGGAGGGTATCATGAATGTGCGAAACAGAGCTTGCGAGAAGCTTCTGACGGCTCGACTGGAGCAGAAGAAACAAAGCTCCAGCCGAATCAACGCCATCATGAACAAGATCCACGTGACGCGGCCACAGGCTCGAGACGACATTCTGCGACTTCCACACATTCCTGTTGGAGCTGCCGATGTCGTGGGCAAGTACGATACCAACGATCCAAACAGAAAGACTCTTTCTCGAGATATCGAGGCCGCCAACGGTGGTGCCGGTGTTTATCAGCCGGACTACGCCGAGTCTTATCTGCTCGAGAACGATGAGTGGAAGCACGACAAGATTCCAGAGATTCTTGACGGTAGAAACGTGTATGACTTCATCGACCCCGATATCGCCGCGAAGCTCCAGGCTCTGGAAGAGGAGGAAGAGCGACTGGAGCAGGAAGGTTTCTATGATGAAGACGGCGCCGAGCTGGACGAGGAAGAGCTCGACATTAAAGAGAAAGCTGAGTGGATTCGAAACAAACACAAGCTTATGCGAAACGCGGCCCGAAGCAAAAAGACAATTAAAAATAGAGCAGGCATTATCCCACGAAAGATGGTTAAGAAGACACTCGGTCAGCTTGAGCAGCATCTCGATGATATCGGCGTTGACGGTTCCTCCATCAGCGAGCGGGCCAGATCCATGTCTAAGGGACCCTCAGAACGGTCTGGCGCGGACGTCATTATGGAGCATGCCGACGAGAAGCGAGACGCGTTCCACATGCGACAGCGAGACCAGAGCAACAGACGAATGGACGGTATTGGTGCCGACGGTGTCAAGAGGACAAAGGCTGAGCGACTGGCAAAGATTGAGCAGCGAGAAAGGAATAGAGCCGCTAGAGCCGGTGAGTCCGATCGTCACGTGCCTGCCGCTATGCCAAAGCATTTGTTTGCTGGTAAGCGAGGTATGGGTAAGACTCAGAGGCGATAAGCGGGGACCACGAGACCACGAGCGAAGCGAGTGGTTCGAGTGGTTCGAGTGATTCGAGTGATTCGAGTGGTTCGAGTGATTCGAGTGATTCGACTTATTTCCTCATAGCTCTCAGAGCTCACAAAACTCTATGTCAACCTGTTGGCTGCGAATTCTATCAAGAATCCCGTGCTCTGTTGACCGCCTTACGGCAACAAAACTAGCATGGCTAGATATATAGTGATATACTAATGCGTTTCATTTACAAGGTCACGCTAGCTCTCATGTTCCTAGGGCGAGGTCCGTGAGTCCCTTCAGAAATTACAAGTCATTAATGCATTATGTGAGAAAACTATGAAAAGAGGGACTCTACATCCGAGTCTGAATCCACCTCTTTCTCCTCCTGCTGGGCCGCCTTTGTTTCCTCTGTCACCGGTTTTAGCTGTCGCTTCTTCATCTCCAATTCCGCCGTCAACTTGTTTACCACATCCAACAGACGTCCACGCAAGATGGGGTTCGCCGTCTCTGTGGCGCTCTTTTCCTTCGCCGCCAGAGTCGCCTCCAGTTCAGAAATTTCCTCTCTCAAGACCTTGTTGTGTCGGATCGCGTCTAGTTCGTCGTCATCCATACCACGCTCGTCATCATCATCATCATTGTCCTCGCCATCGTCGCCGTCGTCATCATCGTCGTCATCGTCACCGCTTTCAAAAGCCTTTTCAAGCTCCATAGCCATGACCTCGTCTTCCTGATCCTCTGTCGGCGTTTCCATGGCATTGAGCATATCGAACGGCGTGGCGGCCTCACTATCACCGGGCCGCGCCATTGGCGGCGGCATAAATGTGTTGAGCTGCGAGGGGTTGATTAGCTCGTACTGCGTTTCATCCGCTTCCTCGTCCAGTCGGAACAATTCATCGACTTTGGCTTCCACCGTTTCAATGACCTTGTTGGAAATTCGTTTTCTGAACCGACGTTTTCTCGCCTGATACATGGGGGGCACAACACCGCTCGGCCAAAGACTTTCCAACGGTAATATGCTCCCTGTACGGTCGTTGGGATCCAGAGGCCTTTCGTTTATACTGGCGACAGTAAACACATCATCCTCATACTCAATGGGTTCTGTCACCACTAACATCTGACAGACGTCGCTGCTTTTGTATATATTCTTTCGATCAAAGCTCTTGTTGGCCTCAATAACGGTCGGTAGGTCCACCAGTTTCGCAGCAAATAGCTGGTTGTGAATGGAAATCACTGCTCTTCGCGGATCCTTAAACTTTACGTGAACGCCGCTAAGATCTCCAACTTCGCAGGCTTGTCGTAAAAAGTCCAAATGTTCGCCGGGAATCATTCGAAACATGACAGCCTCTTCAATCATGGGGTCCTCTTCGCGGTCCGGGGCCTCTGAATCGTAACCATCTCCCGGTTTCCTTGCGGCTTTGACTTTGATCCTAGGCACGCCGGCCGCTTCTTTCGGTGGCTCAGTGGATTTGACTTTGAGACTCAAACTTACTCGCGGAGCTTTCTTCTTTTCTTTCTCTTCTTTCGCCTCTTTTTTGGAGTCCGGGTTGAGTTTTAGGCGTAGCATTTTGCCAGTTGGGTGTTAGTATGGTGGAGGGACTGCTGTAGGGTCTTCAGACACGTAAGGTTGTGTTCACGTCTGAATTTGTTTCGTGTCGCGTCTCTAATCGATTAGTGTGAGGTCAAGGTCGGAGCCGCGCGGCGGAAAAATCATGAAGTTCCAACCGCTAGTAGCAAACACTAACCGTGAATGGTTTGCCAAAGGAGTAACGAAAAAGTACGCCAGAAAGTACTTTATTGATTATGACAAGAGTGGTGAGTAAGCTGATGAAGGCTGTTTGACCGGGCTTGTTCACGATGGCTTGATTCGCTTGATCTGTGCCGGTACCAGTAGATCCTTCTAACAAGTAACCGTCCTCTCGAAGCTCAAATATGATACAACCTACAACAACGCCACTATTATAGACGCGTATCCCGGCCCCGGCGTCTGGTCCGCAGCTCTTCACAATGTCATTAAACCTAGAAATCACATCATGATGGAACCGCACCCAACCTTCAGAAAGTTTCTCAGCACTTTGGAATCACCAACCAACACTTTGAAAGTTCTACCGTCTGATCCGTTCCGATGGAAATCCTTCACAAGCCTTGTCGACGAGGGAATCTTTCAGCCGATACAACACTCGCGATCCGAAGGCATCAACCCAAGCATCCTCTTTACCGCGAATCTTTCCATGATGCAAGGCGAACAACTCTGTACGCAATACATCAACTGCATCACAAATCAGTCCTGGCTGCAAAAGTATGGACGAGTAAGGCTTTTGTTGTGGGTTCGAGCAACCACCGCGGCTAAACTATTGCTGCCAGTGGGAAACAAAAACAGGTCCAGGATAGCTGTTCAGACTGCGAGTGCCGCAGACACTTCTGTTCTCATTGGTGACGTTGAGTATGCCAACGGCCTCAAAGATGAAGCCATTGACGCCAAACCAATTCTCTTTGGTGACACTCACGATTTCAATGCGCCACGGGACTTTCCTGTTCTCATTCAGATGGATCCACACGAGACCCAGCCGGCGAACCTCGACTCGTTCGAGTACTGCCTCAGGATGCTCTTTATCACTAGAGGAAGGCCTTGTCGAGAGTCTATTCCCACGCTGGGAGCCGGTGCCCTGGAGCAGCTTGGACCTCAGTTGGGTGAGGGAATCCTTGACACGGCTCCTCGGGACCTGACTCTAGAGCAATTTCAGAAAATTGTTGATGTCTTTGACAAGTGGCCGTTCAAGCCAGACATGTTGCACGACTTTTTCGAGGAGGAGAGTTCTACAACGATTACAGTTTAGCGCCAAACTTTTTCGTGGAGTTCTACGACTATTACAGTTTAGCGTCCGAACGGGTGGTGTCTATCTCATACCAATCACCGGCTATTTTCTGAAATCACAATGTACATAGCAAAACAAGTAATAAAATAGCTCTGGGCTGGCCTTGCACAAGTCTCTGGAAGGGACGTCATAAGGAGAATCCCGTTCATGGCGGGCAGCTTCTGAAAGTTAATATAAATACATCGAGTTAAGTTCTAATGGATATCTTGCGCGCGTCTGCGCTTTATTTTGTTAGCCTTTTATCGGTTAAGCTCTAGTTTCCCTGCTAGAATATTGTAAGCACTTGCTAGAGAGTCTGGGCTATTAATCAAAACCCCCAAAGTCCTCGCCAAAATCATTATAGCCCATATCCATCCCCCCCAGTGGCATCTTGTCCATACCATCTAGCATCATCTCGTTCAGAAAATCCTTACTGACAGAGTCTGCCGAGGGCTCTCGTTCAGTATCTGGTGGTTGCAACGCGTCCATTGACTGCATTTGCTGCATCTGTTGCATTTGCTGCATCTGCTGCTGCATAACCATGTGAGGCTGATGGTGTTGAGGGTGTTGAGGGTGTTGAGAGTGCTGTGGGTGCTGTGGGTGCTGTGGGTGCTGTGGGTGTTGAGGGTGTTGAGGGTGTTGAGGGTGTTGAGGGTGTTGAGAATGATGCTGTTGCATGGCGTGCTGGGGCATACCTCGCTGTGCCTGCGCCTGAGCCTGAGCCTGAGCTTGCGCCTGCGCCTGAGCCTGGGCCTGAGCTTGAGCCTGGGCCTGCTGTTGAGCCTGAAGCTGGTGAGCTTGAAGCTGTTGCGCCTGCAGCTGCTGGGCCTGAATCTGAGCCTGAACTTGAAGGGCCTGAACCTGCTGAATTGGTGGCTGTGGCTGGGGAGGTTGAGCCTGCTGGATTGGCCTAGCGGCCAGCTCAGGATCAAACTCAGCCAACTTGGCTCGGAAAGCTTTCTCCAGCTCATTAGCATCCTCATACACAAACGAGCCCTCTTCGTTATAAGTTCTGGCATTCTTAAACATGAGATCCAGGTCCTGTGAGAAGTCAGCCAAGCTCTGGTACACGTTCGCCTTGAGTCGCTTGGTGATGACGTCAATAGCAATAGGCTCCGCTATCAGCACATAGTAATCAGGGTACATTCTCTTGGACGGCAGCTCCAGAAACAGATCAATTCGCGTTCGTCCCGTGTCGTCCTTCACTGGCATCAAGCAGTCAACCAGCTGCTGAATCTTATCGTTAAGATCAGCACGGTCTTCTGGTGATAAAGTCTCCTTGACCTTTGGCGGTCGACCCTTGGCCCTCTTTCGTGGTGGTGGAGGGGCAACCTCATCATTAGGAACCCTCTTGATTCGCTTCCTCTTTGACCGATCCTCAGGCGAGCCAATGTCAGTAGGCGTGCCGTTCGACGGCAGCTTGCTTCGTCGTTTGTCGTTTCGGGCACGCTTTCTGGCGATAGCATCCTCCACAGTGTCTTCATCATTATCCATAGCATCAAGCCACTGCTCCTCAGTGAGACCGTCGTCGTAATGAGTGATCTTTCGCTCTCGGGCTCCTCTACCAAGGTTTTCAATAGGTTCAGGCTTCAACTTTTCGAGAATATCCTGTTTGTACACCTCTGGCAGCTCCTCTTCAGTTATCAGTCGGTTGCCTCGTCGGTAAGGATCGTTGGAGTTTCGCTGTCGGTCCATTTCGGCAAAAATGGTCCTCTCCTGGTCGTTTCTGGCCAAAACATCGTTCAGCTCTTCGTCGTCCAGCTCCTCATCGTCGTCAAACTTGTTGTCTCGCTTGGCATCCTCGGCTTCCAAAAGGGATCGCAACAAAGCCTCCTGTTCCTCGTTGGTGGACTTGTTGTCAAACTTTCCAGCCTGAATAACCTTACCGTCAATATCCAACTTGAGCTGCGCTCGCTCCAGAATGTTTTCCTCGACAGAGTTCTCTGTAATGAGTCGCAAAATTCGCACCTCCCTGGTCTGGCCAATTCGATGGGCTCGATCCTGGGCCTGCAAATCCTGGTGAGGGTTCCAATCCGTATCATAAATGATGACAGTGTCAGCAGTTTGCAAGTTGAGACCCAAACCACCAGCTCGCGTAGACAACAAGAAACAGAAGTAAGGCGAGTTCGGGGCGTTGAACAACTTCAAAAGTTCGCTTCGGTCTTCAGCCTTGACTGCACCGTCCAGTCGCAGGTACTTGAGATCCCGCAGTCGCAAGTAATCTTCCATAATGTCCATGATTTGAGTCATTTGAAAGAAAATCAAAACTCGATGACCAGTGGCCTTGAACTTGGGTAGAACTCGGTCCAGAAGCTCAAACTTACCGGCCGCTCGCCACAGGTCGTCGTTGGTAACCTTGTCTGGGTTCACCAGCGTCTCGACTTCTTCAAAGACGAATGGATGGTTACAAATCTTTCGTAGCTGCATGATTTGGTTGTTGAGGCCTTTGAGACCGCTAGCAGTAGCACCCTGCGCGTTCTCTCCCAGGAAAATGACTCTGTGCTTAAGCATCTGTTGATACAATTTCATCTGCAGCGCGCTCATCTTACACTTGATGACTTTTTCCACCTTGTCGGGAAGATCCTTTTCCACGTCCTTCTTGAGTCGTCGCAGCAAAAACGGCCGCAAAACCTTATGAAGACGTCGAATGACCAGCAGCGCCTCTTCTTCGCTCAGCTCCATCTTGTCCTGAGCACCGGTGTTTGCGAACGGCGTGTTGAACCACTCGTCAAAAGACTTCACCGAGTTGAAAATCTTTGGGAGCACAAAGTTCAGCAGAGCCCACAGCTCTGGCAGGTTGTTCTGAAGTGGAGTACCGGTCAGAATGAGTCTGTACTTGGAACTGTAGTACTGAGTCAGAGTAGACGAGAGCTTAGACTGGCTGTTCTTCATTCGGTGGCCTTCATCAATAATCATATGGATCCAGCGAATTCGGCTCAGAACAGGTCGATCTTTAATGATGTACTCGTAAGTGGTGAGGAGCACTTGGAAGTCACCTGTTCGCACCTGGTTCTGTTGTGCCTTTCGAGCCATTGGTGGACCCTTATAGACAATCTTCTTGACGGTGGGAGCCCACTTTTCGAATTCCATAGTCCAGTTGGTTAGCGTAGACAAAGGAACAATGACCAGGAATGGTCCGTGGTGTCGCTTGACCTCAATCAGGTATGTGATTAGGGAAATGGTCTGAATAGTCTTACCCAAACCCATCTCGTCGGCCAAAATACCGTTCAGGTTGTTGTTGTAAAGCGAAATCATCCACTGCAAACCCTTGAGCTGGTACTCCTTCAACGTTCCACCCACCAGAATAGAAGGCTGTCGAGTGACCTCCTCCTTGATTTTGTGCGCAACAGCATAGTAATCAACCTTCTCACGCTTCTCGTCTTCATCTTCGTCGTCGTCCGCCTGAACAACACGTATGTTGTTCTCCTTCTGCTGACTTCGCACTGCTTCAGTAAGCGAGTCCAAGAAGGTGTTTGTCTGTTTAAGCAAATGGGTGATTCGAGTATCCTTGGTCTGGTCGAGCAACTTGATATAAGCCTCTTCATCATTGGCTTTCAAAGCCTGCAGACGCTGCTTGGCTGTTCGTTCCACTCGCTTCTGCTCTTCTCGCTCGATGAAGCTATGATAACCCTGTACACCCTTACCGAGCCGCACCTGTCTGCTTCGTCGCGTTCGAATTAGAGTCTTGACGTGGATAGAGTGTTGCGACATACCGTTCAAAAAGTCCAGTTTTCGCTGGTTTTCCCGAATGGCACGTTCATGTCGCTGCTGGGCGTCGAATTGCTCAGTAACAAAGGCTTCCTGTAGCGTCGGCTTCTTCATTCGCGTGAAATGGACCTTGTTTGTATCGTCCAAAGCCACAGAGTTGAAATAGTAAACATTCGACAAGAGGTCGCCCCGCAGAGCCTTCTGGTAGTTCAAGAGCCTCAAGGACTTCTTCTCAATGGCTGAATCATCGTCCTGGGGAAACGCAAGCTCCCGAACTCGGCCGTGGATTTTGTCGTATATTTCTTTTTCCCGCTGTAGTCGCATATCTTCCATATTCAGTCCCCAAGGCATAATGGTTGGGACAAATGGCTGGCGTGAAAGCTGGTTGTAAGGAACGGTCTCGGGAATGTAATCATATGGGTTGAGAGTTCCAGTGACACCTAGTTTCTGGAGTGACGTCAGAGGGCCCGTCGGCGGCGGCGGTCTCGGAGAATCCTGTTCCGATGGTGCCGGCGATGCCATGGGCGACTGCCGCAGTCTCTGCGGCTGCATCTGGGGAGTCTGCACCCGGCCATTTTGCCCGCGGTTGAAGAGAAATGTGTGTGTAGCGGGTGGAATCGGAATGTCTTTTCTGAGGTTCTTGAAAGCCACCATTTGGTGCCGCAGGAGCTGTAGCTGGTCCTGTGTGAAGGATGTGTTTGGTGGCTGCGAATACTGCGGAGAGCCAGGGGACGGCTGACTCGGCTGAGTGGGGGTATGGCTGGGGAAAGGAGTGGGGGTAGGCCGGGATTCGGAGCCTTAGTTAGTAACGTCACCATCACGTGGTTAATTCTGATAATGCAGCAAGACTGAGCAGGCTAGAACGGCGAAAAAATCACGACAACGTGATTCACACGCAGTCCATGCGACATAAATCCTTGTCATTCGTTTGCACAACACTAGCCTGAGTGCTGCAGAAGTCTCATTCAACCATAGTCTGAGTACTCACCGTTTGACGTCACCGACGAAATACTGTTATTCCTTTGCATGCCAATATTCTGCGGCTGTGGGTTCGGCCTCTGCGCCTGCTGGCTCTGCGCCTGCCGTTTCGACAAGGCCCTTAAAATCTTTGAAATCTCGAGAAATTCATTGTTGTGAACGACTGCGTCTCCTAGTTGCGTTTTCAGTTGTTGCCAGCGCTGAGTTAGTATGCAAATTCAGATATCCATTGCTCGCGTCGCGTGCAAGTCGCGTCAACGAAGACACGAAGTTTTTAGAAGAAATGCGACACGTTCGAAACACGTTCATTATACGTTCGACCACGACCCCACGCGTCGACGCACGCGTGTCTTTGTCGCGTGGACTTAATTGCTGCTTGCTTATCTCCATATAAAGCACGACCCCCGCTGCTTTCCTTCTTCCTCTTTCCATCCGCTTTATCTCTAGGCCACCCGCCTTTTTGGCACGCCCTCAAGTGTAGATACTCACACCATACAACTTTTGCACACCCTCTCTTGTAGTGGGCACCTGGACTCCGTCCATTGTTGCAAACCCATTAGGTTGTTGTGACATTAGCACGTGACCTCAGCCTAGGCTCTGTGTGGGAATTTTTCAAGGCGTAGTCTGCGGTGTTTAATCTGTCTGTGGCTGATCACGAGTCGGGGTCAGTAAACTGGCTGTGTGTGTAGAGGGGAGTGGCTGGTTGCCACAAATTTGCGCGTAACCTAGCCATGAGCTCCTAGTGTGAGAGTACTGTGTAGTATAGGTTATGTGTGGTTTATATATATGACTATGACTTTACTAGTTGTTCTTCTCTGTGAGGCTGCAATGCATAATTTCAACCAAGCCAGAGACAATAATTCAATCAGCAGCATTACCCGTTCTGACATGTGTAAATTTGGTCACGCGCAGATTAGATACCGCGTTGCCACTACCGACTCGAGTACACCAACCAAGCTACTCAAAACAGTTTATAAACCTGTGTATTCCTATTTATTCTTCTCATTTCTCCACTTTACCTTATTTGTGCGTTTCATTACCTGCACGCGGATACGTGTGCCTCCTTTTGATCCGATGTGTCTTGGCCGCAACAAGGCACGGCTAGGCTGGCCGGCTAGTTTCTTTTATGATGTCATTTTAATATTCAAGTTTGGCATATCTGGTTTGTCATTTCCCAGTTGTGTCGCTCTCGAGGCTTATAGCTCATCTATCGCCGCCACTGGATACTCGGAGGCACCTACCGGGATCCGGATCAAAGTCTCATGGATTAAAACCGTTGGCAAAGCATATAAGGCATCCCTCCTTGTGTTAACCAATTAGACTTGCATGATGCACGCCACTGATCGCTCAGTCCGCCAGAGATTCTTAGGAGGACTGTGATCTGTCACGGTCTGTAATATACGCTAATTCTGTCCACTTCCGTGAGTTCAGTGAGTTCAGTACGTTCAGGAAATCAATATCTCAACATCTCAGCAGGCTCGGCCAGGTCTCTGTCGATTTCCAAACGCAGAACGCGCGCATCACGTCAGCAGATCTATCCGGAACAATTAATACCGGTGACTAGACGTATTAGTTTACTGATAATTCTCAGTTCAGTGGCATTTCATTGTCATATACACTGTGCTGTTGAGGCGCCAACGGCTTTACACTGTGTTACCGATGACATGCCGAGTATCAGGGGATCAGACCCGAATGCCGGCACTTTTAGCGAGGGGTTGAATCCCTGGACCGGCAGTACCGGTACTTGTAAGAGTTATTGGCTCGTGTTTCTCTCGCCCTACACGTTACTTACCGATGCTAACCGATGCTAAGCGATGTTAGTGAGCGGCCTCCGTTGCATCTCGAAGCCGACAGTTCCGCATTAGGAACGGCTGTGCCTTAAAAGTTTTAGTTACGTTGGTTGAGGAAGATTACACTCATTAGGATTCACAGTCAATAGTTTTTTTCACGACAAACAAATAACCTGTAATGAAGTCTATACAGCTGGATTTTAACCTTAAGTATTCTGCGAGGATAATGCAAACACCTTGAGGGACTGATTTGCATGCAGCACGCCACAGGAGACGGAAACGGTAAGAAATCCACTCAAAGGTTATAGCATTGTCTTTGCTTCCAGTGGCTGTCCAACTCTCGCCATGTTTGAGAATTTCTATACTTGAAAATTTCTATACTCGAGTTTCCTGCGCATTCAGTATGGTATACGCACCCACTGCGTCTATCAGTGCCTATCGCTTTACCGGCAGTCCAAACATAACATGTTATGCACTTACGAACAACAATACCTCCTAGTCAAACCTTGGAACTTGTTATCTGAGACCCCACTAGGTAAGAATCACCGAATCTCACATCTGCTCAAACGCTTTCACGTTTACGCAACCATTAAATTATTGTTATCTCTGATCGCGCTCTGGGACATTCATTAATCTTGCAGAAACCGTTGTGCACGTGACCTACAGCCTCGCCGATTTCAGGAGCTAAGCACAACCTCTTACTGGCTGGAACAGCTCAAGGCGATTTTGAGTTGAATAATGATACACTGGCAACACCCTGGACACTATCCGAGTATTCCTAGATTTTACCTCCTCCGTGACGCGTCCGGTTTCATAACGGAGCAACTGGTACAGTGGAGGCGTCAAGAGATTACCAGTGGTAATGAAGACATTTGCTCAAACGGTTGTTAAACGGTAAATTAATAAAACTTCCCATACTAGTCTGCCCACAGTTAAGCGATGTGACCTGTGACTAGAGCCGGGTCATACCCTAACCCCACCCTAACCCACACAGTGATTTTCGAAAAGCAGTTGATCGTTATCGTCAACTACGTCAAGATTAGCTGATACACTGAGGTTGGAAGCCTCGTACCGCTTTTCCCGTGAGGTGGGTAGCGTGAATGAAATAAGCGAGGAGAAGCACAAGAGAAGCAAGCCAGTGAAGAGTCAAGCAGACCGGCGCCAAATGTGTCAGATGAAAAGATATTTAATGAACGAATGCTCTTTTCTCTTTCATATATCTACACGGTTTAGCGCTGGCTCCGTGAAGACTCAGCTTGACTATATATACTCAAAGCCACGGAAGGACTAACAAGATTCCTACTTCAACGGAACCATGGACAGAGACTCACGCTTCACTCGCTCCCCGCATTTGTCTCGAAGCAGCTCCGTCGCCAGCAACGTTTCTGGCTACGTTGAGCACGAATCTTTTAATGTCTACTCAGGACCCATCTCCGAGTCTATTCCCTCGTCATATACCAGCTTTCATCATAGACGCTACCCATCTAGAGGCCAGGACGAAGAGCAGCGGTCCAGAGCCAACTCGGTAGCAACAGAAAGCAGTTTCCACCAGCGGAACAGGTCCGAGTCGCGCTCTTCGTTCAGATTTTTCACTCGTGACGAGGTCGAACATGCAAAGGGCGCAAGTACCGTCACCAACGAGATTGATCCAATAGAATACGAATACGCTGTGGATGACGACGATGAAATTCTACCAAATCCGCATCAGCACCAGTCAAGGTACTCGTACGAGCGCGACGACGACGAGCCTTTATACTACACCGAAGAACCTGAACCCATCAGAAGAAGGCGCTCGTCAGACTATTATGCGCACTCTGGCATGGATGATCCCCTGTTGGCATCAGACGACTACGAGTCGCGGCTGTGTCAGCAAAGATTCTATATTTCTGAAGAGGATCTGGTCATTTTCATTGCTGGTTACAAGACCCACAAGCTCAAGTTCTTGCTATATCTGTTAATTTGCGTATTGACAGGTGGATTGGGATACCTTGTGTTTCGCTGGTTCGAGCGCTGGAGAATTGCCCTGGTGGCTGCTCCCGCCCCGTTCGGAAAGTGTGACTGGCTTATGGTTGAAAATCAGTGGGGAGAGTTGTCGCAGGTGAAGGTCTACTCCAGAAAGTACGGCAGGCCCCTGTCGACTATTTTTCGGTTATGTGGAGAGAAGCATGGTGACGATGATGGCACGCTTCAGGACGATCCTGACGTTCCAGTTTTAAGGTTCTTTGACTACAGGTACATTCGATTCTTGTATAATCCACTGGAAGACATTTTCCAGACCAATCAAGACTGGGTCGATGAGAACTGGAGGACAGGAGAAACTGAAGAGGCAGTGAAGGGTCTGGAAAATGATCTGGTCCAGGACCGTGAAGTTGTCTTTGCTCGAAACGTTATTGACATCAAACAGCAGTCCACCTTCCAGCTACTACTCCAGGAAGCATTGCATCCTTTCTATGTCTTTCAGGTATTTTCCATGATTCTCTGGGCTTTCGACTCCTACTACTACTATGCGGGCTGTATCTTGATCATCTCGGTGGTTTCTGTCGCCAACACTCTTATTGAGACCAAGAGGACAATGTCGCGAATTAGAGAAATCTCACGATTCGTGTGTGAAGTGCGTGTCCTTCGAAGCGACTATTGGACCACCATTTCCTCAGCGGAGCTCGTGCCTGGTGACATTTACGAGCTTTCTGATCCCAACCTGTCTCTGATCCCCGCAGACTCTCTACTGCTGTCAGGTGACACCATCATCAACGAGTCCATGCTGACTGGTGAGTCTGTGCCTGTTTCAAAGACTCCAGCCGTTGTCGCCACCTGGCAGTACCTGACTGAGAAACCAACATCTTCTCAAGGCGCAAACGTGTCCAAAGAAGTTGTCTCCCATTATTTATACTGCGGCACTAAAATCATTCGAGTTCAGAAACCTGCTGCGGACTACGATGTCGCACTGGCAATGGTGGTCAAGACTGGTTTCTCAACTACGAAAGGCTCGTTGGTACGATCTATGTTATTCCCAAAGCCTTCTGGCTTCAAGTTCTACCGGGACTCGTTCAAGTACATTGGCTTCATGGCTTGCATCGCTGTGGTGGGATTCACCGTTTGCACCATCAACTTCATTCGCATGAATCTTGACAGAGCAACGATTATCCTCCGGGCTCTGGACATTATCACAATCGTTGTTCCACCAGCCCTTCCCGCGACGCTTACAATCGGCACAAACATTTCACTCTCTCGACTCAAGTCCAAGTCAATTTTTTGCATCAGTCCAAACCGAGTCAACGTCGGTGGCAAGCTGGATGTCATTTGCTTCGACAAGACAGGAACTCTTACTGAGGATGGACTGGATGTTCTTGGCGTGCGAGTAATTGAGGACAAGATTTTCTCAGGATTGTACGACGACATTGCTCGATCACCATCTAAAGATATGCTCAAGGCTCTGGCTACCTGTCATTCACTTCGAGTCATTGACGATGAGCTGATGGGCGATCCTTTAGACGTTAAAATGTTTGAATTTACCAAGTGGGCGTTCGACGAGGGAGAATTCAACCTGCGAAGAATGTCTCGAGGTCCGCAAGGCAAACTACTTGAGTGTATTCGTCAGTTTGACTTCGTCTCGCAGTTACGGCGAATGAGTGTCGTTGTGAGAGATCACAACTCTGGAAAGCACTCAATTTTCGTCAAGGGTGCCCCGGAAGTCATGTCCGAGGTTTGCAAAGCCGAGTCTTTCCCAGAGGACTACACTGAACAACTTCACTACTACACCCACCGAGGATACCGAGTTATCGCCTGTGCGACCAAGTCGTGCCCAATGACAAAGCCAGTTGACCAGCTCACCCGAACCGAGGTTGAGTCTGACTTGACCCTGGTTGGATTCATAATCTTTGAAAACAAGCTCAAGAGCGAGACAGCCCGAGTCATCAAACAGCTGAATGCCGCCAAAATCAGATCCATCATGTGTACTGGAGACAATGTCTTCACCGCTATTAGTGTCGGCCGAGAGTGTGGTATCGTCAATGACGCGGACGTTTTCGTCCCTTACTATGAAGACGGAGATGAGGAGACACCGCAGCTCAAGTGGCAAAACTCTAATCCGGACTCGGACTTGGAGATTGACGGCCAGACGTTACTTCCTACGCGATGGACTGACGGAGAGTACACGCTTGCAGTCACTGGTGACGCTTTCCGATATGTTCTACAATACGGAACCGAAGCACAACTTGAACAGATGCTTATGAGTGGCAGTATCTATGCGCGAATGTCGCCTGACGAGAAACACGAGCTTGTGGAGAATCTTCAGAAAATCAACTATACCACTGGTTTCTGTGGCGATGGCGCCAATGACTGCGGTGCCTTAAAGGCTGCGGACGTTGGAATTTCACTCTCTGAGGCCGAAGCAAGTGTGGCCGCCCCATTCACCAGTCGAATTTTCGAAATCACTTGTGTGTTGGAGGTTATCAAGGAAGGACGATGCGCTCTGGTTACCTCTTTCAGCTGTTTCAAGTACATGAGTCTCTACAGCGCGATTCAGTTTGTGTCTGTGGGTATTCTGTACTCGCTCGGTTCGAACCTTGGCGATGTCCAGTTTCTGATCATTGATTTGTTTTTGATTTTGCCGATTGCGGTTTTCATGGCCTGGTCCAAGCCCTACGAACCGAAACAGACAAAGAAGGGCCTCTTTCCTGAACCTGAGTTGGCGATCAAGCGGCCCACGGCTAATCTGGTGTCTCGAAAGATTCTGACTCCATTGGTTGGTCAGATTGTTGTTCTGGGATCTGCTCAGCTGCTCATTTGGGCGTTGATTTCCCAGCACCGAGGAGAAGATTGGTATGTTCCGCCAGTAGTTGGAAATGACGATACCGTGTCGTCATCGGATAACACGACAATCTTCATTCTGTCCTGCTTCCAGTACATTTTCACCGCCACAATGCTCTCTGTTGGCCCGCCATACCGACAGCCATTGTACTACAACAAGCCGTTCCTCTTCACTATTGCACTGGCCGTGGCATTCATTTCAGGCCTACTGTTTTTCATTGGGAACGGCTCATACTTGGCGACAAAAATCATGCTGGTCGAACTTTCTGAGGATTTCAAGTTCACCATTGTGTTGGTTGCCTTGGCGACAGCATTGGTTTCGTTACTTGGAGAGACTATACTATTCCCTGCTTTGGCTAGTGCTCTCAAGAGAGCGCTGAACGCGCTAGGATACGGAAAGAGACTGTCGAACAAGCGGTACAAGCAGCTTAACAACGCGCCGCCGAAGGAAGTCTAGCAAATGTATAATGTAATGATTAGATGGACTGTTATGATACTCCACCAGATTCACGTGGCTCTTACGCTTACTAGGGCTTTCGAGGCTCAGTAATAGGGTCTGTTGAACCACGGAAACTTTCTCCCCTTCAGAATTCATCACTAACACAGGTTGGCCGAGGGCTGGATCTGAATACTCAAAGCTGACGCGATGAGCTACGCCGAAATTGGATGAAATGGTCGTTAATGTATTATCTAGTGGTGCTCCTCTTCGTTGTGATCATGACCGTGGCCGTGTTCCCAAGGGTGTCTCCATCCTAACAGGACTGGTCCTTCCTAATATTAGTATGGTTCTTGCCAGTTGATCGGAGCAGTCAGTCAACTTGCTCATATCAAGCTGAGTTCTCAATATTCTGACCAATAACCACCTATGCCGAGTATTACGTCGGCATTCTGAGAATTACGTTGGTCTCTGCTTGATGATTCCTTAACCGCTATCGGTTCACCTCGCTGGTTCCACTCACCTCTCGAACTCTGTAGAAAATCCAGAACCACATGGCACCGCCGAGCAGCTTAGCGGTCCATCGCTGGCCAAGCGGGATCTTGGGGAATGGCACTGGACCGGCACCGGCGCTGTACTTTGCGTGGGCACCCATTGTATGATGTTGGAGTAAAGTTTTGTCCAATCAATGGTTTTCCATTTTCCGGTCACGTGAAGCCGCTTGGGAGTCTTGAAGAGTGATACGAGGTTCGATTCCTTGTTGTGTTGTTTTCAGAACAAGGTTGGATGAGGGGTTTGCTTCTTGTGGGAAAGCTGTGAAGACCCAGTGACATTTAGTTGTTGTAATTGTGACAAAGAGCAAGGTTTGTGGCCATACATTTATATCACATAGAGGATTTCCACTTGACGTACGAGGGTTGTTGATCAAGGGGCTGGACTTCTAGTAGTCAAAAGAGAGTTCAACTACTCAGAAACTTCAACTGCTCAGAGAGTTCAGCTACTATGTGGCACGCTTCGATGACTACTCAGTCCTTCTTATCACTGTGTGATGCTTGTAGCGTTGACAAGTATAACATGTTTGTTATAGAAAGCCAATTATATTTATTTAAAAGCTAGAAATCAAATGCATCAACGTGTGAACAGAACAGCATGGATAATCACGAGATTTAGTAGCCGAAAAAATTAATTGATCGTTAACTCAGGTAAATCCAGCCGACAACTGAGGCGACGTTACTTTTTGGCGTTTCGAGCCTCGAGAGCCGTCTCTCAGCACTCGGTTTGAATGCTGTTTCAGTATTTTCGAACCAGGTCTCGCACCCAGTCATTTGTATCGCGAAACTTCAAACACGAGCTCAGAATTCAATATATGATGCATATAAGGTCGACCAACGTCATTCCTTCGGACTGCTAGCAAAGGCGCACCATATAATCCAGCTTAAATTTTATACCCTGATATGGAAAACAAAGAGCTATTACAGCGACACCCAGAGGAAAACTCAAACTGAAGGATCGCGTCCCTGTGGTTTTCACACCGGGTCACACCGGGTCAATTCAGTTCGATGACACAACGAGTACACATTCCCACTTCGGACGCTACAGACACTTGATTGAACACTGCTCAGCCCAGGTGAGCTGAGGATCAAGAAAGCTCAAAATAGTTGCTGAGGTATAATGGTCAAGTCACCGGGTGGGTAACCATCTGAAAAATTAACATCACCAACACGACACACCATCACATAGACCAACATGGAGAACTCACTGGTGGATACCCCAGCCACGCGGCCAACAGAGATTGCCCAGGTTCTGGACAGTCTGGACCGATACAACCCAGCCAACATCAAGTTGTTCCAGGATTACGTCACCACTCAAGCCGCTGAGGGTACAAACGATGTTGTTGCGAACTTGGCCTTGCTGAAGCTTTACCAATTTAACTCTCACTCCATCAAAGAGGATGTGATAATTCGAATTCTGACCAAAGCTTTGGTTCGATTCTACACCTCTGATTTCGTTGCTGCTTTGCACCTGCTTCCACCAGGAATCACCATTACCCAGGACCATCCCTCGGACTCTCTGGGCGACCAAGTCCAGAAGCTGATGAATCTATACACTCTACTGGACTCTGCCAAGTACACTGAGTTCTGGAGCACTTTTGAGTCTGATGACTCGTACGCTGACCTGGTTGCTGACGTTACTGGATTCGAAGAGGACGTACGACTCAGCATTGCTAAGACCGTTCAGATCAGCTGCAAGAAGATCAGCGTGACTGTCTTCCAGGACTGGGCCAACCTGAGCTCTGAGAACAAGTTCAAGGACTGGGTAGAGAAGACTCTCGGTTGGACCATTGCCGACGGCTCGGTTGTGGTTCCATTGAACAAGGACAACGATGCTAAGCCAGTTGTGACTTCTGAGACTGTCAGGTTCGAGCAGCTGTCTAGAATTATTAAGAAGGCTTACGAGACTCACCTGTAAGCCGGCGAGATCACAGTGGTGTGTTGAACCGAGCGAGTTCACAGCCTAATCACACAACTCGAGGCTAACTAGCTTCAAGATAGTCCATGGTCTGTCTAGTCCAGTGGACTAGTTGGGACTCTAGCCAGCATGGGCTAGATGCTCAGACTCAAAACTTTAGCCGAAACCATGTGGCGACGGCCAGCGGCATGTATGCCAGTATTTAGACAACTAAAGAAACTGCAAGAACCTCTGGGTCAATCAGTAGCGTGGCGATAATTGGGTATGCTAACGGTAACACGGTGAGGTGCAATCTCTAGACACGCTTTAACAGTCGATACGCTGAACTCGTCATCACTATGTACGTTCACTACAATACCATGCAGACGAAACAATAAATAAGACCCAGAACCCGGGTCAATAAATATTCCTCCACGCTTTCGCGATGAAGATCCTCGTAACCTCTCTCCTCTCTCCTCACTTTCAGCTGAACAATTCCGCACCCTTCAGCTGAACTCCAACTCTTAATCCTCCTGTCGTATAAATACAGCAGTAGCAATACTGCCAACTCTTCTCGGACGCTCCTCCAAAATCAAACGATTGAAAACCAATGCACATAAATGAATGCAGTTATGCCAACGAAAGCCACGTCATGCCGGCATGCGTCTGACACAATGCCGGCATATGTAGGGCGCATGCGAGCCTCGAGCCCGTTCAGCCTTGGTAGATTGATCGGTACACTGACAGCAATATGATCCGCTGCCAGCTATCAGCCCGCCGCCACTCCGCTCGTGGATGATACGCCTGGTGGTAAGCCTACACATCCCGGTTTGGTCCGGTTCGCTCGCTTCTGTCAGCCTCCATAAACTTGTCAAATAACGAAACTCCAGTTGATCCTGGACTTTCAGCCATGCTCTTGATCTTGAAACTAGGCTTTGGCAGAGCAGACGGAGCTGGAGACGACAAATGGAAGCTTGAACCAGCAAACCTGCCGGCTGGTGGAGTGCTTGGGTTCGGCTGCGTGTGAGGCCGTCGTCTGGGCGATTCTCCGTACAAATCAGGGAACAGAATCTTCTTTAGATCCTCTTCAGAATCTGCCTTGGGGATTCGCTTCTTTGGGGTGACTGGTGGAGTGCCATTCAAAAGTTGGGCCAAATTTCCTTTCTTCTTGGCCGCCTTCTCCGCATGTCGTTCCTGCTTCTCTTGAACCTTCTCAGCGTGTCGTTCTTGCTTCTCTTGTACAATCTTGTCGTGTTTGTCAAGCTTCTCAGTTTTATCTTGAGACTTGTCGTGCTTGTGATGCCTCTCGGTCCGTCGTCGCTCGCTGTCGCTTCCCTCATTCATCTCTCGATCATGCTTTCCTTCCTTATCGTGTCTCTTTGGGGTCCTCTTGACTGGACTGCTGGCCTTCCTGGGCGTCTGTTGCTGACTCTGCTTCTTCTTTTCGGCATGTAACGCCGACCGAACTATCGCAGGATTCGTAATCAGTGATGTCCCTTGCTTGGCTATAGCTGTGTCGCCCATTTAAACAAAAATATAACTGTCCTCGTCAACTATTACTGTTGTGTTGAGGCTTGGAATATGACAGAATAAAACGTGCGCGCGCCGCCTTGCCCGAATCGGGTAGTGGGTACGGTAGGGTGACTCACGTGTGCGGCGCTTATCAGACCCGCACTGCAACGATTTTGACCTGTAGGGTATTAGCACTCTCAGAGTGGTGGCTCTAAGCCGCTAGTGGTTATATAACTTCTATTACTTTCGATATCGTAACTATATCAGGATCACGGATCCGGTCCGAGTGGGTCAGTTGTATCAAGCTACAGGAAACCTGTGGGTTAGCTGTATCAAATGTTATGCAGCACGTTCACGTTACAGATCGGTGAAGATCGGAAAATCTGATGATCCATATTGTTTACAAAAGCGAATAGCAGGCTCGCGTGCTCGATCTAAAGTTGGTTGTATACATGGAAACTGCAGCAAGAAACCTGCAGGCAACCGTACTGAGGTTTCGAGCCTATGATGTCATAGGCTACCACAACAAATCACATGTCACGTGTTTCAACCGTGTGAAAGACAATGTGAAGTGTCACTGTGACAGGTCGATTATGAAACTCTAGTCTGCATAGGTCGGACGCAGGGGCGATGGTGTTAGGTATAGATTAGATCAGATAAGTGGTCATGTGATGCGGCCTAACCCTATTGTCCCAAGGCATCGTCAAGGCGCGCCGATCCCATGTAGACCGCAAAAGGTATATTGCAACCGCTGGGCTGTGTCTTGGCTCATGGTGCTTCACAACTCAAAGTGGGACCGAAAGGCCACGAGGAACTACAACAAAAAGCATGGAATTGCACCGACAAACCAACCCGAGCAGAAAGGTTCGAAACTAGAATCTAACGACTGGAGATTCCGAGAAGATGATAATTTGACGGCACTGCTAGAACTAGAGACTGGGGAGGGAGAAGAAAATACAGAATTGGAAGGCGAGGTCGGAGAAGTTGTCGGCGAGTTCACCATAGGCGATGCTATCGAGAAGCAGAGACTGGATATTGAAAATGCGAGCAGACCGCTAGATTTCTTTCCTAAAGAGGCTCAAGTCGACAGAGAGGAGTACATGGATTTGGTTCACGCGGCAGCGAAACGAAACCTCGAGAGGGAGAAATCTGAGAAGAAAAATGTCATCAAAGTGAATGATAGTGAACAGTTTGACAGCTACCAGGAGCATGCTGATAGGGCAAAGATTGCTCGAGATTTAAAGAGAAGGTTCAAGAATAACAGTGGGAAGAGCAGAGCTGACGAAGAACAGGACATTGACGATTTTCTGAACGATCTTGATAATTTGGACGTGAATGAACAATATGCGGAGAATCCCGAAGAGAGGGAGAAATTTGAGAGGACGGACGGCCTACACCAGAAGCAGGAACAGTATTTGGACCACCTGTTGAAATAGTGCACTGCTCATGGTGGCATACAGTTCATCAACGAGGCGGAAACCAATGGATAAAGTCAATGAATGACGTGTACAAACATTTGCATCACACACGAATATGTCGCGACCATTCCGCGACCAACCCACTTCTAGACGAATACGGAAGACCGCGCAGGCATACGAAGGGATCTTGTACAGAACGGGACGTGTCTAGCACGTAATGGGTCTGGTACATTACGGGACATGTCTAGCACTAAACGGGTCATTGACCCACTCCCGCGAAGACCGACTGGAAACCCAAGAATAGCCGACTAGCATGACGCTGTTAAAACTGTATATAGCAGTTACTGCAATAAGGCATTGACATCTGAACTCAGACTAACCCTCGCCGCAGACTGAAATTCAAACGATATAACGTGAGTGATGAGTTCAATTAATAAATAGTATGTACATTATACTGTGTATGCTGTATGATGCTGCTGATCGATGCTTATTATGAAAGTTTCTCTCATGCGCTGGCTCTACTGAGCCTTGAAAGAAAGCGACCGTCGCATAAAGGAAATGATACTTCTTCGCCTGTTCTTTTCTGGCGACGAGTCTGCCGTGGCCAAAGCCGCCCTCGGCAGCGGCGGAGACAGCGGCGGTGATCGTGGCGGCGTAGGCGGCTGCACCTTTACAAAGTCGGGCGCCTTCCTAACCGAATCCCACGATAATCGTCGATTGGATCTCTCCTCACCTTCTCTCTCCGTAGACTGGTCCTCGGCGAGCAATAGCGACATAGCCGCCAGGACGATACCGTCAACGTATCGTGCTCGATATGCGTTGATTCTGGCGGCCACGGCCGCGTCAAGAGAATTGGCTCGCTTGACCGCGGTTCTAGTTTGAGGCAGACTGGACATTGAGTGTCTTCTGTTTTGTTCTGGGCTCATGGTAGCCTTATAGTACTTTTGACGAGCTCTCTTAACCTTCTCGTCAATAAAACCACCCCGCTCATTAATTAGCAGTTGAGTGAGCTTGATTTGACCGCTTTCCAGCTTGGCCAATAAGTTTCCTCGCTTCGACATTAGCGACCAACCAACACTTGTCCGGATCCACTTTCCAATGAGAGTGTTTGTCGAGTAGTCCACCAGTCTATACGCGGCATTGTCTGGCATGAGCATCCAAGCGACTGGCTGGGTGAAGAAATCGTCGTCCAAAATGATGTAATTGTCTTCTGGGACCGTTCCCATCCGGGCAAACCGGGACGAGGTGTTGAGGCACGGTGTCGAGTTTTCTGAAAAGAGCACGCCAAATTTCGTAAACTGAGCCACCAGACTCTGGTCGCTCAACAGATCGTAGTGAGTTGCAGAGTAAACGTCCGTTCGCGCCACGGCAGACACCGGTGGCCCACTACCATCATAGAAAATGCCGGGAGTGAGGTCTTGAAGGTTGTACATGGTCGGAGGCCGTCTTGGCCTGTTTCGCCGGGTCAGATTGACGTCGAACATCGGCTGGGGGTGCGAGTGTCGGTAGATTCGCTGTATCTGAACATTGAATGGAGAGGTGGATTTGACCTTCTTTGCAAAGAAATACGTCTCCGCATAGAGAGGAATGTCGAAGCGCAGGGCACTCTTGGGGTCTGCCGAGGGTGCCGTGTTGGTGCGTTCTTTCAAAGGTGAGACGCGTTCTTTCAGAGGTGAAGTTTCTTTGCTGGGTGATCGTGTTGTCATTGATCGAGTCCGAGTCGGTGACTCGTTCTCTTTGAGAAACACCTCACGAGCCATAGCGAAATGAGAGATGTATCAAGTGATATACCACCTGGCCGGCTTATTGACCGGGTTGCTATTCGGGTAGACCGGATATCAAGCGAACTGACCGGGATAACCGAATTGTCGACCAGCTGCACTGAAGAAAGGGTTCAAACTCTCTTCAAGGTATGGAACAAACTTTAATCCAAGACACAAGTTAACGTCTCCCGCGATCGCACAGACCCACAGACAAGACGCTACCCGGCTCTTCCGCGAAATCAGAATCGACTGAAAAAGAATTCAATCTAAACTGTGCGATGGGCTTCCGAAGGTCGGGAGTCCGTGATTACCAGATGTAGAACACAAGGCGTAAGGCTGAGTCCGGGGTAATGTAATTTCTTGATTGGCTTGCTTGAGTTTGATTACCTGTCCGCCAACCTCTTGACTTGGGCCGAGATCGTATTGAGATCGTATCCGTATTCGTATCAACTGCGACAGTATGAACTTTGCAGGTCTCTTTCGGTATGAATACACGCCGATACTCCGCTTGAGACTGCTGTCACCCGTCACCAGCAATACAACGCTAAGCGCTGAATCGCAGCTAAGCTTTCAGTGTGAAACCGCTACCGCCAACTGTTGACGCCAATGGACCGCGGTAAAAACTTTCCCGACTGGCCGACAACCGCCACAACGCCGCTAACCGCCTTGTGCACTGCCACTGGCTTCTTCTCTGAGAAGGTCTCAATAGCGATCGGAATCAACTAGTTCCGAAGCTTCCGAAGGGGATCGCAAAAGTGGTGAAAAAAACGGGACGCAACAGGTTATATATACAAGCTTAGTTCCGTCCCTGCACAGTGAGTGCAATTGCTTTTGTCAGGGTGTGTTTCAGTCAGCCGCGCCTGGGAGAGACTCTTTAGGCAGTGGGTCGAGAAGTCTAGAAGGGATGTTTGTGTGGCCAGTGGGTATAGCCGTCGGTGAGAGACTTAGGTTATACACTCGGTACGGAATGTTCTGTGGTGTAAGTTTAGCGTAATTTGGGGTCCGTCTGAATGTTTATATAATATTAGGGACATTGAGTATAGAAGCAGTACAGGAGAAAGTACTGTTAGTGAGATACTGTGAGGTGATTCACAGTACGTAGGCTGGTGCTTGCCCAAACAAGGACGACAGGAGGCAGTGGAATGAATGAGCAGCCATTCCTCTGTTGTTTTTAGTGAGAAGAACTCTTTAGAGCGAGGTACCGATAAAGAGGCAGTGAGTTGCAAATACCGCCACAGTACAGTCACAGCTAACAATGGCAAGGTACAGAAAACGCGTACTGATTAAACACGTCACCGAGCAAAGGTGTGCGTGGAGTTGATTACTAAGGGTAGTGAGAAACGATTACAAATCACACGGAAAATAAGATCTTGCCATTGTAACTGGCGCAATAAGAAAATACATAATCCATCATCACCTCCACGCGGTATTTTAAGCACGCTGATTAATCGAGTTGATGCTGCACTCGCACATGACAAGGGTAGATCGCAGGGAGAACTAGTAAGGGGCCGCACAAGGGACTAGTAATGCAACCATGGTTAGTGACACTCTAGTCTTAAATGCCTATACAGCCACTGTTGAGGGTTCTAGTTAACTGACATAATGCTGTAGACACATGCGGAGCCGTTGCCAAGCTAAAACAATAGTCACGTGCAACTCACGTGACTGTGGATAATCGCGGAAGCATCATGGCGGGAGCATTTGTCCCAATAGAGTAAATCTACGAAATCGCCCAATCGGTGGATGGAGATTGATTACCACAATTGGGTCTCAGCTGATTGAAAGATGGGGCTGGTATATAGCCCGCGTCTCACAGGCATTGCCGTAGTTTCGCTACTTACAGCCTTCGAGATGAGTCCGCAGGAAAGTGGAGGCCTGTTTGCGTAACGTACATGTCGATGCATGTGTTAGTGAGGGGTGAATTGTGAGCGGAATGGCTTGATTTGAATGATGCAATCATACTGAATTGAATTCTGGTGTGCAACGATTTCTGAGCTCGAGACTGCTTCTGGATGACCTAGCATTGTTACTTTACTCGTGTTCGCTGCATTTCGGCATTGTGGCCGTGGACGCTTGGATCAACGTTTCGACGCTTGGACGGGCTGCACCGCTGCGATCATACGCACCCGAGACGTCCGCGTGCCTTGTTGGTAAGGGAACCAAGTTGATCTATACTGTTGGTCAAAATCACACTTGTCACCGCCTGTGGCGAGTATCGTGAGCTATCCGGCCCGTGTTGCCTTCAGAATCTGTCGGTGCCTCGTGCTCCGTGTTGAGGTCCTTGCGACACCGGCTGGAAATCGGATGATCCGACTTGGCAGGTTCAGGAACGACCCACGGAGTTGAAACGAAAGGTTACCGATGAAATTCGGATAGTTCGGAATAGCCCGGGTACGAACGGGTTCTGACAAGCAGGAACCATAGCAGTGGAAATGACTGGCAACCGAGATTCACTGTTGCGGCATCACGAAGATCGCCAACGCTATGTATCGCTTAGACCTCAGAACTCCCTCAAGGCAAACATATAACCGGGCCAGCTCGGCCCAGAACGACTCCGGCAGCGTCGGGATACTGTTCCTTGGCTGAGTCCCAGCCGTGGTGTCAATCAGAGGTACGGCGCTGGGCCGGCTCATCAAGTTTCATTGTGGTCATAACGTGGGCGTTCAGAGATCGGCGTACAACGCTACACTGCGGTCTGTAACTCTCACACTGTAGTTATCTTCACCCAAACCTTTGAAATTGAGTCGTCTCAAAATACATATATCGTCAGTCTTACGGAATATTCACAATTTCATATTATACAGGCCCGCCCAATGCGGAAATTCCGCGGCGATCTATCTTTCCTCATCTCCACGTGACGCCCTTACCCACAGATAACATCTCCAGGCGATGACGTGGGCTATGACTATCGCAGCATTGCGCAGTCAGCGTCGAGTCATTGCATGTTAATATTTTCCGTTTGCATCACGAGAAAATAAACCTGAGCAAAAGAAATGCATGCAGAGCAGTTTGCTGATGGAATCTAAAGGACCGACTATGGTATCCAATGAAGTGGACTGAAATACACACAAGGTCCAATCACGTGACTTTGAAACACTATTTTCCGGCGCAAATTCCGTCAACTTCACCTAGAAACTCACAGATCGGACTGCGCCTCGGCTGGTCTCCAACTTCACCAGAAACTCACACAGCTACCGTAACGATCGTGTTGATCTATGCTATGATCTATAACCTTCAGGAGACCCTCTCCATGCTATTCTATGCACCAGTGCCGCGACCCACCCAGGCTGTAACCAAAATGCCAGTGCAGTAAACATGACCACTGCCCGTTTGAGACTGCTAAGCCATCACTGGCTGCCTAACTTCCCTCTCTCTCTTTAGCCTGGCCCGTCTCTGCGCCAAAGTTTCACCTTCTGGCTCCGTTGAACTAACCTCGAGCATGATACTAGCAGCCTCAGCACGGGCAGCGTCTTCAGCGGCTTTACCAATAGCCTCGGCCGCTCGTCTTTGCTTCAGCCTATTCCTTCGAGCACTTAACGACTCGGTTGGATCCTCTGGCTCTTCAATATACATCTCGGTCGCATTGTTCTGCCAGACGTCCTTAGGCACTGCGCCAAACATTCGTGAGCTCCTGGCCATGCTGACCTGCGTGCTGTACTCTCTATTGGCCATGTGCTGCAGTTCCATGAGAGACTTTGACGATCGCATACCAGCGTCCAGTGGATGATTAGAGGAAAACTTGCTTTCACGCTGAAAGTGCGACAGCTCATTCATCTGCTCCCGAGCCAGTTTCTGATTGGTAGCCTTTCGTCCTGCTTTCCGCATCTCCAACTCTTCGATCAGAGACTTTGGCTTGACACCGCCGAAATTTTCAGGCGCAAACTGATTGTCTCCACCGACAGCATCCGGAAGATAGTTAGTGAAGGCCAGAACGTCGTTGGTCGGTAGGAGATCCTCACGGTCACTGTCAGAGTCTTCAAACTCAGACTCATAATCACCAGTTCGCTTCTTGGACTTTTTCTTCTTCTTTCCAGTGTATCGCGCTTGTTTCGGTCGTGGGTCACCTTCTTGGTCGCCCTCAACAGGGTCCAGAGCAGCTTTGTATTCCTCATCATCCGACTCAATCGTGGCCCGGCCAGAATCGATGGAAAGTGCCGGACTAGCAGACCGTGGGTCTTCGTCCTCTTCATCCCGCAGGTACATTACCGACGAAGCACCGCTGGGAAAGACGGAGCTCGCCCTGTTGATGGGGTAGGCCTGGCCCAGCTGCGAGATTAGCGAATTTCGGCTGCCCATTGAGTGTGGATGTATTTGCCATGTTGGAGGCTGCAGAATCGTGGACGCACGGTTCGGGTTGAAAGCCTTTCCAGTGTTACGTTGCTGTGGCAATGGCAATGGTTCCCTAACCTGAGGAGGTTGGTTTTTTTTTGACAACAGTGGTGGTAGACGCAGTTGGACGGGTATAGGAGCTGGATAGTAAACCATCTGTTCATTGTTCTCGTTCAGAATCATAGACGGCGGCGCCTTTCCAAACTCTCGTCGTCGTGGCTCGAGGCCGGTAGGCACAGATTCATCTAGAGGCTCTTCAGGCTGGAGATCGTCCAAGTCGATTTCCCTGCCAATAGAGCTAGTTTCACCGATACTACCAGCTAAACTGGCCACGCCGTGACTTCCGTGAATGCTGCCACCAAGGCTCTGAGGACCAAGGCTTTGAGCCCCAAGTGTCTGGCTCCCACCGATACTTCCCGCCAAACTATGGGCAATACTGCCCGTAATGCTGCCGGAAATGCTATGAGAGGCACTGTGGTTGGTGCTGTTCACCTTAGAGTCAAGTTTCTCAGCGATGGAGCTCTCGGCTGGATTGGCCGCGCTGACCAGTCTCTGAGGCTTGGGGTGGTGCAGTTCAACGTCAACCATGGAGTAATCGCTCAAGCTCTTGTCGTCGTCCACATCGACAACAGATCCGGAAACAAAGTGTCCGAGCTGCTCACGAGAATCCTTGTGCACCAACT
This sequence comes from Blastobotrys robertii, assembly GCA_030564385.1. NCBI lineage: Eukaryota > Fungi > Ascomycota > Dipodascomycetes > Dipodascales > Trichomonascaceae > Blastobotrys > Blastobotrys robertii. The sequence goes on from JAJLUQ010000017.1 coordinate 136,751, forward strand.
TTCGCACGTGTTTGTTGGGTTTCACCGTCTCGTCCATTATACTGTCCTCGTAGTCCGAAACGCTGCTTTCCGGCGAGGAAAAGATCTTTGTGGCCACATCTTCAGGCTTTTCGCTGTGCCGGCTCTTTGCCTCGTCCGACAAGACATCTTCGCTATGCACAGAACGCACGCTCTTGAGCTCAAGGAACTCCATACTATTTTCCTGGCTCGACGGCGAGCCCTGCGAGCCAGATCCTGTAGTTGGTTCCTTCTTCACGTGCTTGATCGTCGGCTCTATGTGCTGTTCCGCTGCCTCGGCCGCTGCAACCTCGCCTAGAATGGTCCCGCTTCTACTCGGTCCACTCTCGTCATCTTCTCGTCTCCAGGCACTCTGTAAATCATGCTCGTCCTCTCGCACCTCGCTCAGACCACCTCTATATTCAATCTGAAATTCATCAGTCTTTAGAATCGGCGAGTCCGACTCGATGCTCTTGCTGTAAACACTCGAACTGTCGTCTCTGTACACACTCTCCTGGTCATTGTCCTTGATACTGGCGTTGTATACGCTTGAACTTGCATCCTTCACGCTCGAGTCGTACACAGAAGAATACACGCTGCTGGCGTCTTCCTTCTGATGGACCCCGTCAAAACCGTCAAACATCTCATTGTCTTCATCTTTCTTTCTGCTCAGCAACGGTGGCGTCATGAGAAGCAGGCCTTGGTTGTGATGTGGTGGCTGATACTCGTCCACTTGGCGAAGTGATGTTCGGCTAGTTGGGAACTGTGCAGTAGGCGATGGTGTCCCACCGCCGTTTGTTGTCCACAACACGCTTTGTCGGCGCATGGTTGGACTCGGGAATGAAGGTGACACTGGTGTGAGGGTATGCGTGGAGTCATGATCTGATTTCTCAGCATCGGATCGGTTCGAGCTAGTCTCCGACTTCCGGCGTAGGCTGAATCTTTTCATGTTCAGCGTGTTGACTATTGATCTGTTCTCTTCTGTTCTCTTCTGTTCTCGTGTCTTCTGTCTTCTGTTCTCGTCTCTCTCGTGTCAATCGGTGTCGCGTCTCGTGTCGTTTATTTGGCGTCCGTGTCGCGTACCTTCTCGTCTGGCTTCTCGTCTGCTCTCTACCCGTATCGTCAACTCCAACCTCTCGTATCTCTCAGCTATTTGATATCGCGTCCTCAACTTGTTAGCCCTGATGCTCAGTTATCTCTCACCTCGACTTCTCACTCTTAAAAGCACAAAGCTCCTCACGTCCGCCTCTTCTATCACAGCGTATCGAGCAAAACGTGCCGCATGAGTCGATATGACTGCCCTCTGCCGGCTAACTAAACGCCTCACCGCCTGTAACCTTAACCCACCACCTTGACCTAATCACTTACGCCACTGATCCAATCCCAGTAAATGTCAAGTTGAATATTTCACTGCGTTGCTGATTGCTACCCTGTAATGCGACGTAATGTACCCTCCATGCACACGGCACTACCTTGCTTGTCTGGCTTATACCACACTATAACCCTTAAGGTTAAGGAGTCTAATCAATCACCTGATACCCAAAGCACAGATAAGAAGATGTATCACTCCACGTCAGGGGTATATCTTGTGATCAGGATTTTTCACGATCGATTATCAGCATGCATGGACTATATATAGACCAACACCCACACCCATCCAGCCACCCTCTTCACACGCAATGTCTCAACACTTTAAAAACTTATTTAGAAACATTGTCTAACATTCAAGATAATGTCAAATTCGCTCAAATCCGGGGTTTACCCGGATGCGGCTCACTTCTCAATTCGGCATTCTATTTACCCGTTGTCTCGTTATCTAAACATATCCAGAGGCCACCAGGGCTTAGCTGTTCAGTCGTAGAGCTATCCAAAGATACAGTGCAAGTCCGACAAAGTCCGATACTGATTGTCGCGCACGTGACTATTTTTTCCGCTTCCGAAAAGCATGCCACCGAGGCGTCTGAGATGTGTGGCTTTCCATTGCAAGGCGCTGTACGGCGTTCCACTACGGCATTCATCTTAGTGTTGAGGGTCCGCTCGCGTGACTGCCGCGTTCACGCCTTTTCGGGGAGCCGATGAGTCGTGTGGGTCCGCTATTTATAGCAAGTAAGTTGGGAGCCGCCCCTGTCAAGGAGTCACGTGAACGCGTTGCGACAATTGCCAGATTTTCGAGTCGTTGAATGTTCATGAAACGCGCTTTATGTGCACATGCGCAGATTAGGTAAAGATCTGCGATGGTATGTGCGGCTCACACATGCTGTTGAAATTACTAGAATTGGCTTTCTTTCTATTGTGTAACTTGGTCAAACCTGGCATTCGTACTGTTTATGTAGAGAAAAGACAAATTCATGGCTGCGACGTGCTCACAGAACACTCATCCAGATCACCAATATCAAGGTAAGAAAACTTCTGATGAATTTACTCGAATCGATCTCGATTAGTGAAATTAAGATGATAAATGTCTACATTACAATAAATTAGTTTTCCTCGTTGCCGACAATCGCCAAAAACACCTCCTCCAAGGTCGCCGGCGACACAGAGTACGTCTCGATACCCCACTCCTCTTTGTTGTCCTCAAGGATTCTGAAAATCGAAGAAACCTTGCCTTCACCCTTTTCCTCGTCAATAGGTACTGACACCTTCATCTGTCCTTGGTACATTCTGTCGACAGAACCTGAGCCCGGGAACGCCTCGTGTAGCTTCTCAAGCAGCGCCGTCATCTCTTCCGGGCTGGTGCTAGGAGCAGACCGGCAAACGATATGCAAATAATACTTTTGGCCGTACCGATTTCGCAGCCACTCTGTAGAGCCTACCGTCAGCATCTTACCAGCCAAGATACCAGCTCGGCTCGCCAGAGCATCAGCTTCCTCCATGGAATGAGTCGTGAGGACCGTTGCTCGTCCCGGCGCAACAGCAGCAAGCGTGCGCCACATAATTCGTTTAGCATAGGCGTCCATTCCTGACGAGGGCTCATCGAGTAACAAAACGGTTGGATCTGCAATTAGAGCCACTCCCAACGATAGCTTTCGCTTGTTTCCGCCCGAGAGCTTTCCAGCCATTCGACCTGCAAACCGAGTAACGCCAACGGCATGCATGATAGTTTGGACGTGCTTATTCACCTCTTGCTTGTTGCCGCCATGAAGCCCTCGCAAACGAGCGTAGAACTTCAATGTCTCCTCCACAGTCATTCTGTCCATAGCATCAAACTGCGGACACACTCCAAGTCGAGCACGAGCAGCTGCTTTGCTGGAGGAAATGGACAAGCCAGACACAAAAATGTCGCCAGAAGTTGTGGGTATTTCGCCTCTCATCATGTTGAAGCACGTAGTTTTTCCGGCGCCGTTCGGCCCGAGTAGAGCAAAAGTTTCGCCAGCTGTGACGCCAAACGTGACATTATCAACGGCTGTGTTGCCGCCAAACCTTCTAGTGACATGCATCAACCGCAAACCGTCATCATACGTGGCGGCGTTGGCCTCCACCTGCGACGCTTCTTCTGCGACCTCAGCCGGAACGGCCTCAACAATGCTCTCTGTATCCACCTCCTTGCGCCTCCGCAGTTTCTGGCGAATCTCTGCGAAGCTAATATCCGGAGCCTTTCGGTCCCACCATAGAACGAAAGCGTAGTACAGCGCACACTGGACAACGAGGTACAGAATCGGTCCTCCGTACGCCAAAATCGATCCCAGGTAGGAAATCTGCTGACCATCATCAGAACACAGCACTCCAAACAGGTTGATGCTGATGAAGAGCGCTCTGATGAGACTTGCAACGGGAACCAGCAGCGACAAGGTGAAGTGAATCACCCGCAAGTTGCTGGTCGTTGTCAATGGGTTGCCATAAGTCAATAGCGACAGATATGCAATCAGATAGATCAAAAAGTACGCCGCATTCACGGCGGCGGTCACTGCAAACGCTGCAAGTTCTGACTGCATGAAGAACGAGATGATGTATGCCAGTAGTATCGACGCCAGGTTGTACAGCATCAGACACAAGAAAATGTACCCCACGCCAATGAGACTAGAGCTTGCAGTGCCAATCACACCAGTGAGCACGCCACTGCAAATCAGGGCAAACATGAAATTGAAAATCGTGTAGCCCGTCCAGAGTGGCATCACCCGAAGACCGTTAGAGTAATGCATCGCCCTGACCTTGGAAAGCCGTTCAAAGGTTGGATACAATGACACAAACGCCGGAGCCACAGACATGGCTAGACCAAAATAAACCACAAACTGGAGTGTGTCGCCAGTCGTCGATGTGAATGGATTCTGGAACGGAGAGAAGTTGGTGATAATGTTGGCAGTTCCATTGAGACGCAAGTTGGACAATGCATTCAGTATCACCGGGCCAGTAAAAGTGCCAAAATCTGCCGTGTCGAGCTGGTAGCTCACGGTTGGAGGATCCAGAAACAAGCCACCCGGGTACAACGCCGAGAAGTTAGCCTTGACAAAGTTCTGAAAGTCAGAGTACGTGTTCACAAGACTGGTGCTGTTCTGAAGCAGGGAAAGTGCTTGCAAAGTCGTCAGATTGCCCAGAGTGCTAGCAATGTTATCCGCAAAGTTGTTGAGTCCCTTGGGTGAAGCTTGAACTTCTGCTTGTGGTCCGGCGACCAAATCGAGGCTCTGTGGAGTGAGTTCCGAGAAATCTTGGGCTCCATAAAGATCCGAAGGAGCGCAGCCAGCATTGTTGAATTTGCTCAAAAACTGTCGAGTGGCAATGGCGACGAGCAGTGGTATGACAAAGGAGACAAGTTCAGGCAGAGGGTTTCTTTTAGCGATGGTGAACCTCTTTCGAATCATTGCAAACGTCTGATGAGCTCGGCCAGTATGAGTCTGGTGACCCACACGCAAGCTTCCGGCCGTAAGAACCCTACCCACGCTTTCCATCCTGGCAACATCAACAACCTCATCATTCAGTACCTTGACCTCATCCTCTTTCAGTTCAGATTCCTGCGTACTAACGTCCTGGATTGGCGTATCGATTTCATAGCCCGAGTGATCGGCGCTGGCAATCTTCAGAAACACGTCTTCCAGCTCTGGACCAGCAACTCGGAACTGCTTACCTTGCTTCTCGAGCTCTGTAATCGCGCCTAGAACTTGTCGCGGAGAGTATTCATGCACGTCTACCTTTCCTGTTCCAAACGTATCAACAAACACCCTGTACCCACCACCCATAGTCTCTTTCAAGTGAACAGTGGTTCCCTGAGCCCTCAGCTTTCCCTTCGACATTATGGCTACCTTATCAGCGAGCAGGTCGGCCTCATCCAAGAAATGGGTGGTCAAAATCATGGTCGCCTTGCCGTGCTTGGACAATATAATATCCCAGATCTTTCGCCTGCTAACTGGATCTAAACCAGAAGACACTTCGTCTATGCAACAAACGTCTGAGTCACCAATAAACATGATGGCCAATTGCAGCTTTCTCTTTTGGCCACCACTGAGATGCTTGCTCTTGGTCGTCGCCTTGTGGCGTAAATCACACTGATCAATCAGCTCTGTCGTCGCCAGTTTCAAGTCACCTCCCAAACCTTTGATGCCAGCCCAGATCTTGACGTGCTCTTCAACGGTGATCAGGTCCCACAACACATTTTTCTGAGGACAGATGCCCAGCTTGGACCCTGGCGCCAGGATAATGCTGCCGGCGGTCGGAGCTTGGATGCCAGAAACCATCTCAAGTGTCGTAGTCTTTCCAGAACCGTTAGCGCCGAGCAAGCAAACAATCTGGCCTTTTCCAACGCTGAGCGAGAGGTCGTCCACGGCTAGTACAGGTTGACGTTTTCTGGCATAAAACGGTGGCTTGTATCGCTTGACCAGTCCCTGGATTTCGACTGCGTTTCCAGTGTGAGAGGTGGTCACGGGCTTCTTGACACCGTGAAGAGCTCTGTCCGAATATACTGAACCAATAAAGTACCCGATCGTTTGAATAATCGGAGCAATGAAGATGACAATCAGTCTCACGTTCGTATCTGGGGCGAAAGCAGTCATGGAGATTGCCTGGGCCACCCTTTGAGCATGCGCGACTGTGGCGATGAAAATGACATAGTTTGACGGCGGAAACAGATAGGCGAGGGCATAGATAGCACCGTTCGCAAATGGGCCAGAAGTATGCTGCTGAATGGTAACAGCCAGCGCTAGAATGATACACAGGCCTGAGGCCACGATACCAGACAGTGGCGAGCTCCGGAAAAATGTGCCCAGGAATATGGAAAACGAAACCAGCGAAAGACCGGAAAAGATGTGGTAGAAAATGATAATCGCCGGGCTTGACTGGCTGAAGATGATTTGCGACATGGCCGCAGCGATCACGAGCCAGCCCGGAAAGTATGCAGCGTCGAACGAGACGTGGAACGACAGGAACCGAGCAAAAGGCGAAACATCCATCGCAGAGAGCAGATTAGCCAGCCCATACTCTCGTTCTTTAGCAATCAGGCCGGTCAAGTGATACACGACACCAATCATGCCCAGGAACAAAGCTGGTGCAAGGTAGTTGATGAGAGTCTTGGAGTACACCCTGTCTATTCTGCCCTGGTACCAGGCCTCAGTCTCTGACGTGTAGGGCATGGAATTTGGCGTTGTGGTCAGGTTTCCAATAGCCTTGTCCAGCGCCCACTGCAACGGCAGCACATAGACATCGGTGTCGGAACGGTGATTACCAACGTTGATTTTCGAGATGCCAGAATTTCCCCGCAGCGTGTAGTTGTAGGTGTTTGTGTCAAGGTCCATCGAGTTCCACGCAATTCCACCATAACACTTGCTGTAACCTTGAAGAGACTCTCGGCAGACTTTGACCACGTCGTCGGGGTTCGATAGCTGGACAATTTGGTCAGAAGGGATACCTGCTAGGGCAATGTCTGTAATGCGCTGCATCTCCGGGGTTATTGTGTTGCCGTCGGCTGTAGAGTACCAGACTATCGTCATGGGCCCGACCTGGGACTTGAGGTCAAAGATTGGAACAGGCGTGGATACACCGAATACAGCAAAGGGCACAAAGAAGTTCTTGGCTTCACACTGAGTTAGTTCCCGATCTCCACATAGATGTAGCGCCGAGGTTGCCATTCACTGCCTGGTTTGATCCTCTCACTGCGCTAGACTCACAATAAACACAATAAACGCCACGGGCAGAATAAAAGACCTAAACAGCGTCCAAAACCATGTCCTTTTCAGCACCAGCAGGCACTTGTAGGTAAGCGCCCGCGTCTGGGCCCAAAACCTCTCCGCCATTATCTCTCCGAACAACAGTGAAAATGTCCGGGGATGGCAGGATATTTAACCGCGGGCGGAGGTATAACCGGACAATTTGATGATCGTATCGCTCGGCTCCCAACGGCGCGGACACCGGGTCTCGATAACTAGGATACGGCTGATAGCGCTCCACAAAGACATTACCCAAGGAAATGGATTTATAAGGCAGTATTTCCCTCCGTCACACCACCTATTACTCGTCAATTCGCTTACAAGGCGCCGGAGAGCCGTACAGATTCGCCGAATTCCTATGCATTGCCGAGAATTCTCCGGGCTCCGAACGTACAACATCGAACAAATCACGTGAGGGGGCTTAGCTTTGCTGTAGATCGGTGCAGATGGACAAAGTTACCACGTATTTGAGATGTTTGTGCATAATGTAGTTGCATATGTACGCTCCCCTCGCCTAATCCGTCAGACTTTGAACCCTGTGTATTACGCGCCTTGCCAAATTGGGACATTACATAAGCGATGATCTCGTATTTATTCCAATACGATCGCGACTAAGTAGGTAATAACTCATACCTATGTTTCCTTCGTCTGAATGCATCTAATGCAGCCAAATTTTCGTAGCCCTGTTTTCCACTTCGCGATCAGGCTTCTTCCGCACTGCATGGCAATGTTAGGTTGTGTGGGTTAGTTAGAGTTCACGTGACTCAAGATGGTCATTTAGAATAGCAGACGGTGTTTGGGCGAAATCTACACTCTATAATAACCACGTTGTGATCCTCTATCCATACATGCCTATGTATTTTACCGTGTTCCCGTGTTAAGTGATGTGTAGTCTGCTGGTGCATAGATGTGAGCCGGTAGCAGGACTTGCTGCTCAGAAATCTGACTTCAGCAGTATGAATCCCGGGAGCATTAGATATTTTTGCAAGAGAAGGTAAGGTCACCCCTCTTACAAGACAATTCTCTTGGCCAGGTGAGCCTTGTAAGCCAGAATACCTCCCTCCCATAGGGTCGTAGTCTTGTTCTCACAGACATAAATGTCCTTAGCAATCTTATCAAGCAGTCGGAAGTCGTGCGACACAACGACAACACCACCGTCGAAAGCGTTGATAGCGTCAGCCAGAGAGTCAATAGTTGGAATATCCAGACCGTTCGTAGGCTCATCAAGCAGAATCATGTTTGGTGCTTCAATGGCCAGCAAGGCGAAGACCACTCGGGATCGCTGACCTTCAGACAGAGTACCCATCAGCGCAGTCTGGCCCTCACCAGTCAGACCGTATCGGCCCAACTGTTGTCTCCAGTACTGGAAGTCCTGGGAGATGCCGGGGAACTTGTCTCGCACAAACTCCAGCGAGCTCTTGGTTAGGTCCAGCTGATCAGCGGAGTGCTGAGAGTAGACACCAATCTTCAAGTGTGTGTGTCGGGAGATTCGGCCCTCACCACCAGTTGGCATCAAGGCACCCGTCATGAGCTTCAGCAGCGTGGACTTGCCAACACCGTTTGGTCCGACCAGAGCGATTCGGGAGTCCATATCGACACCAAAGTTCAGGTTGGCGTACAACTCATCATTCTTGTTTCCGGAGTAAGAGAAAGAAACGTCGTCGAAGGACAGAACTGGTGGTGGAAGCTTCTCGACTTCTGGGAATCGGAAAGAAAAGACCTTGTCTGGAACAACCTTCTCAATGAGACCGTCAGCCTCCATCTTGTCCAGAATCTTCTGTCGCGACTTGGCCTGTCGCACCAGATTGGCGTAGGTACCGGCAGAGGCAATGAACTTCTTGATGTGGGCAATTTCTTCCTGTTGCTTGTGGTATTGCTTCATCTGGTTGGTCTCCTGTTCAGTTCGTGTCTTGATGTAGGAGTCGTAGTTACCACCGTACAGCATGAGTTTTCGCTGTCGCATGTCAATCATGTTGGTACACACACCGTTCAGGAAATCCATAGAGTGTGAAACAAGCACCAGAGTTCGGTCGAATCGCTTGAGGTACTCTTCCAACCACACACAAGCTTCTAGATCCAAATGGGCAGTTGGGTCATCAAGCAGCAGCAAAGTTGGCTTGACAAATAGAGCCTTGGCCAGAGCGACTCGCATTTTCCATCCTCCAGACATGTCTTTAGTCTTCTTCTTGATGGTGACACCGTTGAAACCCAGACCGGTCAAAATCACCGCTGCTCGGGCCTCAAAGGTGCTAGGGTCCATGGTGTCGATTCGCTCGTACAGGTCGTCAAGCTTCAAGCTCTCTGGGCCCTCTTTCTCAATAATGTCCTCCACCAGGGTCTCAAGTCGCTTGAGCTCCGCCTCGGCTTCGTTCACAACCCACTGTAGAGCACTGAAGTCACTTGGTTCAGCTGGCTCGTTCAGCAGGTAGATATCAATGTTCTCTGGGATGGGGTAGTCTCGGGCGGCGATGGCCTTCAGCAAAGTAGACTTACCGCAACCGTTTTCACCCAACAGACCATATCGTCGGCCGTAGTTCAGCTCAAGAGTGGCATCCTGGATCAAAACCTTACCGTGGAACGTTAGGGAAACAGAGCCAACCTTGACATCTCGAGAGGTCTCCAGAGAAGCAAGCACACCAGTGGTGACTCGATCACTGATTCCATGCTCGTCTTCTTGCAACTTCAGCTTGTTAATAGCCTCAGCAGTCTTGTCGACAGAGTCGACGGGGGTAGTGGTGCCCGTGGTGGCCTCGCTGTTCTTGCCGCTCTTGGCAGCCTTTTCGGCCTTCTTAGCGTCTCGCTTGGCTTTGGAGGCAGAGACTGGCATTGTGTTGTGATTTTATCTCGTCAACTCGAAATCTTTTCATCATGAAAAAAATGGAAACCCTAGACCCAGCCCTAACCCTGCGCGTAGACCTTTGTCGTGGTTATATGGGCGCGCCCTGATTCATCAGGGTTTTCCAGCTCCCAACAGACTACGTGGCGCGCAAGGTTTACACTACTGAGTGACGTCACAGAACAATGATCACGTGATAGTTCTGAATATGCATATAAATATTGAATCGCTCAGAGGGCGCTGTTGGGTGCGCTCTCGACAATGGGCGATAGGAGCGCCCTTCGCGGTGACATATCCTGAGTGTCTATAGGCGGCGGTCTCTTGTCGGAGGGCCGTCTATAGAGAGTGATTGTGTTTTCCGGCATGCGAATGATGAAGGAATCGCGAATGTGCGCGTCGCTTTCAAAGTCATCGTCATGGACTGCGTTAACCTCGTCCAGAAGGTCTGCGTAATCGTCGTCGTCACAGTCGTCCCAGTCGTATCCATAACCTTTGCTGGGTGTTTTCCTGTCGTTCCGTGAGAAGGAGATTCCAGAGTCGTTTCTGGACAGCTCTGAGTCGCTTCGGCAGAGTTCGGCATTCTTGAGCTCTGTAGGTACTCTCTTCAGGTCGAGTTCGTGGTCTGAGGGGTGCACGAACGGGGGCAGAAGGGTCTTTCCGGGGACTGCAATAACTTCCAGTTCAGAGGAGTCACTTGGAACCAGTCCCAGATCGTTCGGATCTTCAGAATCGCTTGGTGTGATCTCCAACTCAACTTCATCGACTACAAATTCCACGATTTCACCTGCTGGCTTGCACACGTCCAACTCCGTGAAATCATGACTCGACGTGTCTTCTAGCGAGTCTTGCTGTGAAAATTCCATCGAACTCCTCTCACTCTCAGAGGGCACGCTCACCACAAACTCTCCAAGATATTCATCCTCATCGCTAATGCTCCCCTTCTGCAGGCTCTGGTACAGGTTTCTTGCAAACTCTTCAAAATCGTCTGTATCGCGGGTCGAGCCCCTCCGCAGCGACTGCTCGGCCAGAAACATCTCAATCTGGTCAATGCCACTATCTCTCTTGCTGATGCGTTTTTCAGAGGCCTCCGTGCTCGTCGACTCTCGCTTCTTGTACCGTATAGGCTCCACATCCCCATACAGATGCGCCGTGTCTTCATAAACCTCGTAATCGTCGCAGTTCAAGTCCTCGTCAAACTCACTGTCCGAAACTTCGCCAAAAAACGAGTCGTCCCCCTGCCTGGGCTGAGGTTTTTTGTGGTACTTGACGGACGAGTTCCGGCCCATACTTTCCTCTTCCTCGAATGAAAACATCGACCTCTTGTCTTCCTTATCCTCCTCGTTCTGCGTATCGCTGTCGCTGGCCAGCAGCAGATTCGTGTCTGAGGGCATGATGGAGTACTCGCTGGTACACTCCGTCTTGTCGGAATCCTGTCTAACAAGATCCTTGTTTTGGCGGCCCAGGTTTTCACTGGACCGGCTGACAAACTCCGTGAACCGGCCACCGAGGTTCTCAGAGTGACTGTGAAGAATATTGTCCGCTATAAGTGAAGCTCTTTTGTTGGACTTGTGGGATCTTTGAATGGACGAAATGGCAGAGGTTCTGCAAGCGGGACAGTTGCCTAGCTCTCCATAGCTCTTCTTCTGGCCATCCCAAACATGCGTCTTGGTCCCCACAATAGCCCCGGCCTCCTTGTAATCTTCCGGTGACGGGCTGTAGCCTTCGTCCACACTGCTGCGCCGAAAATAGTTGATTAGGCTGAACCGCCGGCTTTGTAGCAAACCCATGTCGCTAGCCAGAGAATCAGCGCTATACGGCTCTTGTTGCGTGTCGGACCGACTCCGTCTGTGTAGTTTGATCAGGGGCATCTTGTCGTGCGATATAGGTTCGCCATGAGTTTAGTTTATGGTTGCCTGGTTGACGCCTGCTGTGGTGCGGCTTAGCTTGGCTTAAAATAGACTCCCCAAACCTTCGGCAAGCACAGGATGACAAGTTAGGTGGGGTAGTAGTTAAAGTTAGTAGGTGGCTGTGCAGTAAGCATAGGTGCCGGCTGCGTAGCGTATATATAGGTGTCCTAATCAGGACCCACCCCTGTCTGTCAGTCAATGCAGTCACGTCACGCTGACAGTTATTAATAGCGGTATTGTGTAGGTTATGTTTGGGTGATTATTATGCGATTCGATATTGATAAAAATAGAGCGATTGAAGTTGGCGCTGGTTCGTGGTTGGCTTAGAGAAGGTGGGGGTGGCGTGACGAATGGCGGGGGTGGCGGGTGGCGTAGAGTCGAGAGACTCTGTATTCTGAGGACACCAGCTAGGCTGTTGGCATCAGTGGCTCCGGGTGTTTTTGCTGTTATAGCCGTTTATCGCGGGTGTGTACCTGCCAAGGTTTTCACTGCGTCAAAGGTTCAGTGTAATGAATTCATGAGGGACTCTAGAGTCAGCAAGCTAGCAGAGAGTCTATCATGTCGTGAAGCTTGAGAAATACTCTAGGTTTGGCCTTGCGGCATGCTATATAAATACATTCATCTCATCTAACTTTTCGTTGGAAATTGCGTCACGGATTCGGGCACGCGTCTAAAAAGTTAGCTTCTCCAGGTTTTTGCTCAGTAGTGCACTTCCGTCCGCACTACGTCCTCCCGCGACTACCACCTTCGCCCTGCTAGCATTCAGCCCTCGTAGCAGCACACAGGCCTTACACAGCTTATTGTTTGACAAATAGCCACAATTATCGCATCTTCCAGCTTGGCTCTTGTCGAATCCCAACGTCTTCCTAGGCACCCGCTCAACTGGTGCCTTATTCAGGTTTCTCTTGAGTACAAAACTCTCGCCGGATCTAATAATATCAATAATGCTGGAGGGTCGGACTGACTCGAGGTTCTTGATCAAAGCCCTGGCTGTCCCTCGGAAAGCCTCAGGCGAATATGTGCACTCAGTCGAGAAGTAATCCAACTTCTTGTAGTGCGCATACAGCACAATTTCCTTCTCATAGGTATACTTGAATGGCTTGGATCGTTTGACCGGAGAATCACTGCTCTCTGTGACGATCTCTGTACACCTATCCAACCGAGCAGTGTCTCCTCGTAACAGGTTCATGAGAATAGTCTCCGCCATGTCATCCGCATTGTGTCCTGTGACAATATGACTGATTCCAAGCTTGACAGCACCCCGGTCAAGGGCTTGACGCCGGAACACTCCACAATAAGTGCAGTTGTTTTTGTTTCCAATCTGTGCAACAATCTGATCCATCGTCCAGCCGTATAAATCGCCATAGCTGACAATCTCTAAATCCATGTCGTATTGGTCTTTATTTCTCTTCACCGTCTCCAGCGAGTCATCTCGATATCCATGAATGCCTTCGTCTATCGATAGTAAGACAAACTCAACGCCATAGTTGTATCGTTCGTTGAGCGTCTTCAAGACGCACGCAAGCACTGTCGAATCCTTGCCGCCAGAAGCTCCAATAGCCACCCGCTCGCCAGGATAAAACAGACTCGATTCCATGATGCAGTTGTGAATTTCAGTCTCAAAGACATGGTAGAAGCAATCCTTACAGATCCGCTGTCCCGTCTTGGGCCGCTTGAGCGAGGGCCTCTGTTTGTTGCATATCTCGCAAAGTCTAAGTGGAACTGAGGCCATTTCTTCTCTCGCCTGGTCAAATGTCTAATTTTTTATTTGTCAACGTGAGGCTGATCACGTGATGGCGTCAAAGTATAGAGGAGTAGAACTATAGTGAGGCTGAGGAGTCATCATTACATTGACGTGCTAATGGAACCGCCGCGAGTAACTATTCTGATGTTCTCAATTAGGAAGGTTTAGCCGGCCTCTGATTCCCTCATCATCACCGAAGCTGTGCACCTACAACATGACCCTTAAGGAGGGACTACTGGAAATAGCCCAATTGGCTGTGGACCGGACCAAGGAACAGAGAATTCTACCGTACTCTGAGGAACTGAAGAAAGCCGCCGAAAAGTTGAACTCACTGCCAATTGAAGGCAAAGGACTCGACTACACCACTCGCCACCTCATTGACGATATTCTGCCTGCACTCAATTACCAGTCAAACAGACATTACTACGGCCTTGTGACCGGCGGAGTGACTCCGGCTGCCCACGTGGCCGACAATATTGTGACACTAGCTGATCAGAATGTTCAAATTCACATGCCTGGTGAGTCGCTATCAACTACGCTCGAGCAAAAGGCATTGGATATGGTCCTGGAGTTGGTGGATCTAGACCCCAAAGAGTTCAGGGCAAAGACTTTCACGACAGGTGCCACTGCCAGCAACATATTGGCTCTTGAATGCGCCCGGGAGTACCTGGTACAGTCTCGAGGTGACGTGAAAGTAAGCGAGGTTGGTATTTTTGAGGCGTATCAGAAAGCGGGAATCAAGAAAATTCAAGTTCTCTCCGCAATGTCGCACAGTTCGCTCGGAAAGGCCGCTGCTATCGTGGGATTTGGAAGAAGAGCTATTATTAATGTGGGTAAAAAGGAACAGCCCTGGGACATTGATCTAACGCTGCTTGAGGAGAAGCTGAAAGAGGAAGAGACCGCGAGCGTTGTAGCTGTCAACTTTGGCGAAGTGAATACCGGTCGGTACACCTCCGAGGTTCGGAAAATCAAAGATCTGTGTGTGAAGTACAATGCCTGGATGCATGTTGACGGTGCTTTCGGCATGTATTCTACGCTGGTTGAAGGCTCTAAATGGTGCGATGGGCTTGAACTCGCCGACTCGATCACAGGCGACGCCCACAAGACCTTGAACGTCCCATACGACTGTGGCATTTTCTTTGCCCGAGACGACAAGCTGACAAACCAAATCTTTCAAAACCCCGGTGCGGCCTATCTCAAGTCCACTGAGGTATCCGTCCCCTCGCCGCTGCATATTGGCATTGAAAACTCACGAAGGTTCCGTGCATTGCCAGTGTATGCCACGCTGGTTGCCTATGGAAAACAGGGCTACAAGGATATCTACAACCGTCTCATTTCACACGCTAGAGCAATCGCCACTTGGATCAGCCAGAGCGAACAGTATGAAGTGCTGCCGGACAACAATATTAGCGAAGTATGCACCATCGTTCTTTTCCGGGCCAAAGACCGTGCTTTGAACGCGGTGCTAAAGGACAAGATCAATGCCTCACAGAAGATGTACGCAAGCGGAACTGTGTGGGCGGGTGAGGCCGCGGTCAGGTTGGCCGTGTGCAACTGGCAGGTCCAGCCAGGAGACGAAGACCTGGTGATTGGCGTTCTCAGCAGCATTGTAGCATAGCCGCGGACAGTTACAGTGCATCGCGTTACAATACGGTGTGAACGTGCGCTGAGTAACTAACCAATATAATGAACCTAATTTACGTCTCTGGACGCGCCTTATCTAGTTTAACGGCGCGAGTCTGAGACCTGATTCACACAACTTCCTAGCCATGAGTCAACCGTTCGTCACACGTTATGAACGCACTAGACATCTTTCCCCCAGAACTATGGCTGGAGATCATACGCTGCCTTGAAATTAGTGATGTTTTGAAGCTGCAGAGCGTCAGCCGCTTCTTCTACCTTTGCACAGAGCAAGACATCAAGTACAGCATATGGGAACAATACTTGGATGCACACGCGATCGCAGCAAAATTTTCTATTGATCTGGAAGAGGTGGAATCAGGGGATAGAGTGGGAATAACGGCTTCGTACAGGGGTAAAGAACTGTCTCGGGTGATACTGTTTCCCGCCGACTGGCAACAACTTGATTCCTACGCAAAGTCAGGCAAATATGTGCTCAATAAAGCGAGAGTACTTCAGGTGATTGGACCGATGGAGTCTAGTTTGCTGTTGCAGAGTCTCGAGGAGCACAGAAGTATATCACCGCCAGAAAACCTGATGGAGCTCTACATCAAAGGCGACCACTACAGTCTTCACGGGATGCTGTCAGATATTGATTTGCCGCAGCTAGCCCAGAAGTTTCCAAATGTGGTGATATCAGTCGATAGTGAGTTGCCTCTGTTTGGAAGTCCCCGCTGGAAGCTAAAGATTGGCCGCACCGTGAAGCGACTGAGTATCGCCTTGAAGGTGGGAATGCACTCGAACCGGTTGATTCCGAACCTAAGCGAGTACTTTGACGTGGACGAAGACAACGAGCTGGAGATGTTGCTAGTGAAAAACAGCTTTTCATGGGTCCCAGGAGTATTTGACGAAGACTCCTTCAACCCTTTGGTTTCGCAGTTCAAGAGCCTGCGCTATTTCGTGACGTGTGACTACGACAGGGACAGGTACTCAGAGTGTTATGACTACTACGTCAGGAAAGAGTTTCCGGATCTCAAGTTTCTGGGGAACGGTGAGGTGGTTTCGCTAGTAGATGGCCTGATCCCGCGGTGTATCGCGCAACTATAGACATAGTAGACTAATAGACAAATAGACACAAAGTTACAGGTATAGTTGTTGCGCGAAACCTTATCTGGTCTTGGCGCGCAGACAAAGAGTGAGACAAACCATAGCCAACGGCTAACGGCGACGCATGAGTCACGTGTGGCTTCACTTGTGACTCGTAACCCGGGGAAGCCGTTCAACTTTCATGATCTTTCCGCCAGAAATACTGCTGCAGATCTTTTCTTTTCTGGAAATCAGAGATTTGCTTAATCTGGAAACCGTTTGCCGATCGTTCCATGACATCATCGAGCAGAAGTTGGAATACATTGTGTGGGAGAAAGCGCCGGCAAAGTCACTGCAGACGCCCGTGCACAGGGGCGGAATAAGCGTGGAGTACGAAGACAAATACGAGGTGGTGAGGCGGTTTGAGTGGAGCCGAGAGGGTCTGGAAACTCTCAGGCGAGGGTATGAGGTTTTGCTCCGAAAAGTGAAGACGTTAGAGCTGGCAGATCTCTATGAGCCCAGTGTACTGTTAGATTTGGTTGGACAGCTGACAAGTTTGTCGGAAATCGTTATAGATGGAGAGCTTGTCGACCTGAATGCCATGCTGGGAAAGAATGATTTGCAGACACTTGCGAAGCTAAGGCCAACAGTCGTTATTTCTCTGCGTTGTCGGCTGTCGCTTACGTATGAGTTTGACCTTGTGAAGCTTGGAAGAACAGTGAAGAGGTTGTCCGTTCAGCTTCCCGGCTCCAGAAAGTTAATTCCTGATCTCAGTCAGTGTTTTGACCTTACAGAGAACGAGGTTAGCGTGTTGTGTATCGAAAACTACAACTTCTTCACCGGGGAAATAGACAACTCTTCGTTTTGTCCACTGTTATCAGACCTCAGAAGTCTACGCTGGTTCGCTTCAAACAGTTTCAATGAGGACCCGTTGGCATACGCTTCGTCTGTGAGGCCACACTTTCCAAGTCTTCTGCTCAAGACGGATTACAACAACGAGCGGTACATTAACTTTCACAGGGCCATTAGAGCCTCGAGGTATTTGACTTTTTGATGTGGAAGCATAGAGGATCTAGAAACGCGCATGTATACAATAAGTAGATTCATTAATGTGTCGAGAGCAAATGGGAGGCTAAATTGACATGTAGGAAACTGTTGTACTGGGCAAAAAGGGCCGAGCTGGGAATTGAACCCAGGACCTCTCGCAAATTTAGTATAACAGTCAAGTGAACTTAACTGTCGCTACCCAAAGCGAGAATCATACTACTAGACCACACGGCCGGATGTGAAATTTTAGGGGTATAATGATCGTTGTGAGGCAAAGTTTCAGCCGCAATCTTCGCGGCTGAGACCTGTTTTTCGAGTTCTAGGCGTTTATACGGCTAGGCTTATTGGAGTTTAGCTTTGCCTGCAGTCCGGTATGGTCAGGGCTACTCGGCGCCGGGTTGCTGAGTTTCAAGCTGCAGAATAGTGGTTTCAACGCGTATGAGCGACGGGAAAAGCCACTGTTTCGTTGTCTGAGTGGCTACGGCCCGGATCCAGGTGGTTCCGGTCTCAAATTCGCGACGGTCGTGTTGTTACGACAGCGGGTGCGAGGCGGCCTCAAGCCTCACGAGCCATGTTGCGCGCAAGTGACTCTCCTACTCACAACTCTAATCTGACAGCAGTTCGTCGCTATGAAATTGTAAATCGTATAGCGATGACCTGCTATAGCCGATATGGACAATTGATATAACTCCCTGTTACTGAGATTTGTGAGTACCAAGCGACAAGAACCACGACTAACGAGATACATCAGCATTCCTTACCTGGTGGTTTTGGGCGCGTCAGCCTTTCTGGCGCCAACATCAACATCTAAGAACGTTGCTGAGGATAAACCGATGCCTCGGTGGCAATTATTCCGAGGTCCACTAGTGACAGAATCGGCGTTGCTTTCGGGGTTTTGACGGCGTCTATCAGCTCACACTATTCTTCCTCGGTGAACAGAGCTCACTTCGATCTGTTTTTTGGCTCTGATGCGCTTGCCTGTTGTTTGAGACACCGAAATGGGCTTGGACCTTCCTCTGCCGCCGTTGGGGCCATTCCACTACGCTTTATTTTCTACTTCTCATTAATTCCAGTTTGCAGGCTCGGTCAGTTCTGTTGCACTCGATCTCCAAAACTCAGGCCGTACAGACCACATTCTCCTGGACTTTAGCGCTCTTTCTTGTTCTGACTACGTTCTCCTCGACATCTCGGGGCTGGATTAGAACCCTCTACTCCTCCAATGCCCTTTCTCCATCTCGCGAGCCTGCTGCCAGTGTGTTCGGCACCTCCACTTCTGGAAACCCCCGATCAGAAAATCCTATCAGGAACCACTAAGCTTGAACGATATCTGGGGTCACGCAGGACGACCGAACCGATGAGGTCCTGAGAGCATGGAGAAGTCTCCGCCAAGCACAGTCCAAGATGAGATTACCCTTTTGTTCAGAGAAGAGCTGCTGCAGACACGGCTTGGGCGCTGGTCGCGGTCATCACGGTCAACTCACAGGGCATGCTGATTTAAGATTGTGTACTACGTTGAGGACTCAACTCCGTCCTCAGAAACCTGGCGTTGCTCTGTATGACTTTGGTATGTTCTCTTTTGGTATCCTCGACAGCATTGCTCGTGGGCAGATGTACATGGCAAGCAGGACGCCAGCACGAGATCCCTCATCATTTTCATTCCATTGACTCAACCACGGTCGCCTTCCAGCAGCTCACATTAGTCTCCAATGCGTTCAACTTTCGACTCAGAAATCTCAGTGTTTCCTTAAGCCCTGCAAACTCAAGTTGATCACGGGCCAGGCCGGGGTCATCTACAGGAGAACTTCGCATATTGTTCTCAGAAACCGTGGCTGGTATACGCGCGACACCGTCAGGAATATTCTATTCGCATCAGAATACGATGAGGCCCGGTACAAGTTTTTCGGGCCCACGCGTTGACTAGCAAGGCGACGAGACCAAGATTGGCGAAGCTGGTATCATTCTTTCTGGTGACCAGAAGCAGCAGATCTTTGGCTCGGGCAATGCTCTCCTCCGCAAGACATCGATCTCTAGCTTGCTTGATGACTGCCTGAGCGCTGTCGATTCGCATGTAGCTCTACATCTTCATAGCGCACCGACTACGACCTGTTTAGCTAATGCATTTGATATGACGTGACTTAGTTTGTATTTATTCGTATTGCTCAAGTCAATGACATTGGCGGTATACGCGTAATTCTCAGTACGCGCGCTATTTTCTGGCATGAGAGCCAAACGATGACCCAAGCAACATTTAGAATGAGACTCAAGTAAATTAAACCTGTTCACTTCGAAAGAGATTCGGCGATTATATATTGGCGTAGAGAGCTGAATCGGCTAATATACGGCATTTCAGAGAGCACGAAGCGCTTAACTGAGGCACAGTACTGCCACAACAGTCGCTCTGTAGCACAACATCTACTGTGTTGTGTTCTGAAAGCTATTTAAACCCTCGAATTTCCACTTTTTCGCTGACGTCTTGAGGCGTCAGGTTAATCTAAAGCCCGTAGCGCCACACATCACACCAGCAGTACCGCCACATATACCATTCATTTGTTCATACCTGTACCACGCATACCATAGTAATACAATCTATATCCTGCACAGTGAGGCTAGTGATGGCGCACGATGATAAGCGCGCACTGGCCTGATGGGAGCGCACAACTGGCTGGTCGCTGCACTCCCACCAGGCTAGCGCGCGCGTGTAAAAATCATCACACGTTACTGAAAAATTTACACATACACGAGCCATGTCTAGGTTCTTTGCTGGAGGCTCTGACAGCGACTCTTCGTCGTCTGACGAGGACCTGTACGCGTCTGACGCTTCTAAAGTTTCTGAAGAAGAATCTTCTGAAGAGGAATCTGAAGAGGAGTCCGACGAGGATGAAAGCGAAAGTGACAGCGAGGATGAAGGACCAAAGGGTGCCTACACCAAGTCTCAATTCTTGAAATCTGGTGCTGGATCCGACAGCGACAGCGAGGACGACTCCAAGCGAGTAGTCAAGAGTGCCAAGGACAGGCTGATTGATGAAATTCTTGCCTCCGTCAAGGCTATCGACAATGCTAAAAAGATCAACGACTGGGTCGCCATCTCTGCTGAGTTTGACAAGATGAACAAGCTGGCTGAGAAGGCCTCTAAGCAGTACGCCACCACCCCCAAGAACTACATCCAGACCCTTATTGAGCTGGACGAGTCTGCCGGTGAGGCGTCCAAGGCTGAGAAGGCTGCCAAAAAGAAGCTGAACGCTTCCAACTCGCGAGCCCTCAACACCCTCAAGCAGCGAATCAAGAAGGTTCTCCGAGAGTACGAAGACAAGGTCGCTCTCTACCGGGAGGACCCCGACAAGTATGAGGAAGTCAAGCCAATGTTCAAGGCCCCCATCCATATCCCCAAGGTCACCACCGTCCAGGCTCCAGACAATGACGAGGGCTTCGCCACTGTCGGAAAGGGCGGCAAGGCTCTGCAGTACACTGCTGACAACATCTTCAAGACCCTGATGACCATCATCGAGTCGCGAGGTAAGAAGAACACCGACCGAGTCGAGCAGGTGCGAGTGTTGGAAGAGCTCGCCAAGGTAGCCGTCAACCCGTACCAGCAGATCAGTGTCTTGATGATGTTGATTCCTATTCGATTCGACCTGACTTCCAGCGGTTCTGTCGTGCCTACGTCCAACTGGAAGGCCGCCGAGAGGGACATCACCTCCCTGTTCGACGTCCTGGAGACCAACGCCACCACCTACACTGTCTCCGAGCGGGCCGCTGAGCCAGAGGACTTTGAGGCCGGCCCTGTCGCCAATGCCAAGGGCATCAAGGAGATTCCAGGCTCTCTGATGTCCCTGCTTGAGCGACTTGACGATGAGCTGACCCGAGCTTTGCAGACTATCGACCCACACACCACCGAGTACGTCGACCGTCTGCGGGACGAGGCTGCCCTGTACAACCTGATGCTGCGGGCACAGGTGTACCTCGAGCGATTCGACTTCAAGGACGCCATCAGCCGACTGCTGGTGCGACGACTGGACCACATCTACTACAAGCCATCCACCGTCATCCAGTCTGCCGAGAAGGAGGCCTGGTCCAAGCTGGAGGGCGATTCTGCCATCACCCCACGAAGCGAGACCGACACCATCGTCCTCATCAACAGCCTGTGCTCTGTGCTGTACCAGCAGCCCAACACCGTTTTCCGAACCAAGGCCATGCTGTCGCACATCTACCACTACGCTCTCAACGGCCAGTACTTCAAGGCTCGAGACATGTTCTTGATGTCGCACTTGCAGTCCTCCATTCACAACGCTGAACCTTCCGTCCAGGTGCTCTTCAACCGAGCTCTGGTCCAGGTTGGTCTGTGTGCCTTCAGAAACGGCCTCATCTCTGAGTCCCAGCTGACACTCCAGGAGATGTGCTCTTCGCCACGACTCAAGGAGCTGCTCGGCCAGGGTGTCACCAAGTACAACCAGCAAATCACCACCCCAGACAAACAGCGACTGCTGCCGTTCCACATGCACATCAACCTCGAGCTGCTCGAGTGCGTGTACCTGACGGCCTCGCTGCTGGTGGAGATCCCAACCATGGCTTCCCTGGGCGCAAACTCCATCGACGCAAAGAAGAAAATCATCTCCAAGCCGTTCCGACGAATGCTCGACTACCACGACAGACAGGTCTTCACTGGCCCGCCAGAAAACACCCGTGATCACATCATGCAGGCTGCCAAGGCTCTCTTGTCTGGCGAGTGGACCACCGCTCGAGACCTGCTCACCTCCATCAAGGTCTGGTCTCTGATCCCAGACGCTGACGCCATCAAGAACATGCTCACTGTCAAGCTCCAGGAGGAGGGCCTGCGAACATACCTGTTCTCCTACGGTGCCAACTACCAGAGCCTGTCCGTGTCCACGCTGGCTACTCTCTTCGACATTAGCCCACGAAAGGTCTCCGCTGTCGTCTCCAAGATGATTGCCCAGGAGGAGATCGCCGCTGCTCTGGACCAGCGAGCCAACGCCGTTGTCTTCCGACAGGGCGTCGAGCTCTCGCGGCTGCAAGTCCTGGCCCAGGCTCTGGCCGACAAGGCTGTCCAGCTTGCTGAGCGAAACGAGCGACTTGCTTCCGGCGGTCACCAGTTCGACGCTCCACGACCGCAGCAGGGCCAGCAGAACCAGCAACAGGGTCAGCAGGGACAGCAGCAAGGTCAGCAAGGCCAGCAGAGGTATAGGCAGAACCAGAGGCCTCAGCAGAGACCAGTCAAGGCCTAAGAGTTCAGTAATATCAAATTTGTTGAACACACGGCAATTCACCACGAGGTGGTGAGCACCAAAAGTTATGTCACTACACGCATAGACCACCCGGCGTGGCTGGGGTGGCTATAAAGCCGCAAGGCGGACGTAATGTTATGATCAAGTAATGTTATACATTGATACAGCGTGCCCAAGGGGTACTTCGTGATATTCCAGTGAACAGAAACATTAATAGCATTGAACTTATTTAACATATGAAGCTGGAGCCGGGCTAGACAAAGTAGTTCTTCCACAGCACACCTTCAAGGTCCTCCAGTTGCTCCATCGTGAAGGCCTTGGAGTCAATATGCCACGTGTCCTGTCTTGTCTTCTTGAACTCACTCAGCGTAGACTTTACACTCTTTCCCACCATACCAAGATCTGAAGCACCCTTGTTCGCCAGTGTCGCCAGAATTTTGGGAATCCATTTAGGCGGTGGGCTCTTGTACGGGAAGGCCTGTACCAGCGCACCCAAGCCCAGCACCGCAGCGTGTCGTTTGATTACCATGCTCTGAAGTTCCAGGTTTGGCGTTGAGGTGCCGCTGGCGACACCGTTAACATTGACTGGGATTCGCCTGGCCAGCCTCTGGACCTGCTGCGTCTGAATAAGCGTCTTGGTGAAGGACGCCTCGAGCTGCTTCGTGATCAGCTCCTGCTCCTTTCTGGATGAACATCGAATGAGTCCAGAAAGCGTCTCGGCCGCTGCAGATCTAACTTCCAGTTGAGGGTCCTCCAACATCGTCTGGACAGACGACACCAGCCTCATTCGCTGGTCGGCCGTCATCATGAACATTTGCCGGAAAAAAAAGGCTTGGATGTAGGACAGCATACTCATCCGCTGGTGCCATGTGGTGGACTTGGTAGCCGCCTCGGTGATGGTGTCAATCATTGTGTCGATGCAGCCAGCGGGGTAAATGATGTTGCTGAGATGCTTAAACAGCGTAAAAGTGTCCTTCATGAGCTCAGGCACATCTCGCACGTTCAGAAACTGAAGCAACGCGGGGATAATCACCTTGGGCAGCAGTGGAACCAGCGAAACACCGTAAGAAGTCTTGCACAGTCGGTCCAAAAATACAGTGAGAGTCTTTGCCGCAAGAATGTACGACGAGCTTCGGTCCTCGTCCTCGCTTCTCATCAATCTGGTCACTTCTCGCTCCTGTCGCCACACTTCCAATTTCTCGAAGGCCCTGATAATCATAGTAGCGTACTCATCACTCATGGAATAGCTTGGTGCGCCTAGTTCGCCACCCTTAGTGTTAACCTCTAGAAGTTCAGAAACCGAACCAAGAGACTCGTGGTACCGACTCTTGTAGATAATGGCTAGCGATTTCGCAATCTCATCTCGTACACCCTGCAGAGGGAAGTCAATGTTGGCCCAGAAGTTCTCCAGAATGGCAGTCACGTGCTCGTTCTGGAAGTTCCAGCCAACGCTAGAAATCAGCTTTCGCAACAGACTCACTCGAGCCGAGTCCCTGAAAACGGTAGTAGTCTCGCCCTGCACAAGTCTGAACTTTGCAAAGACCTCCAGAATAGGCCAGAACCGTCGGTAGTCGGAGTAACAGGCGTATCCGATAAACGCGCGCCAGAAATCGATATTCTCGTGTGTCAGATACTGCTCAACCACGCCAACGACAATTTCCTTAACAAAGTCAATCTTCTTCCTAGCCCCCTCGTCGTCAAGCGAAAACTTGGCAGAGTGCAACAGGGCGTAGCAGAACTCAGCCATACTTCTGTGCGAACTCTTCTCTTCTGGCTTGTACACCTCTCTTAGAATGGCCAAGAAATCGTCCAGCGTGAAGCAATTGTCGTCTTCAGAAACCTTGTACTCCATGAACCTCAGTAGGTACGCAAAGTAGACGGCCACCATGGTGTTGAACCCCTCGTCATCAGGCCTGGCGTCGTTAGAATGAGTGTAAACAACCTGTCGTATCCACTCCTTGGTCATGACCTTTCTAAGCTTAGCCGTAGCCTGCTCGTCAGTCTCGTCCAACTGCGAACGCTGTCCCCACTCCGTTGACTCGGCCAGGAATTTCTTTGGCCACACTAGCCATCCGACGCTTTTCGCGGGTTCAATAAAGTAGCTGGGGTTGTCGACATTGGCCAATTCGTTCATAAACTCTTGAGTGAAGCCAGGCCTATTGGATTCCACGTCCAAGGTATAGCTAACCTTCATGTTTTCCACATCGTAACGCAGCTGAAAGATGTTGTAGTCGTAGTCAGATCTTGACAGTCGCAGCATCTGGCTCATGATTTTGAAAATGGCGTGCATAGCCAGCATTTTGATACCCGGGTGAGGGTCCTGGGCAGATTCGTTCAGCTGGACCAGCGTATGAGGGTCCAATGGCATCTGGGGAGACGTGTAGATACTCATTAGGAGTGTCAGCCGGCCAGCCTCAAACTTCCAGTGAACGTTGCTATGCTCAAAGAGGTAGGCCGATAGCTTTGACAGGTTCGCTTCGGCATCGGCTCGCTTCTTTTCTCGCCGGCTCTTGAGTTGGCTCATCTTTTTCGTCATTGTCTTGGTAAGTTCCGGCTTGATTGTTGCCAACACCTTGTCGTCCACACTGATATAATCCAGAGGCAGTCTGAGAGCGCCAGAAAACGAGCTAAAGAGACTGTAAGCAACGTCGTTCAAGCTCAGATAATCGGCGTCCATAGCGTCCTTCAGAATCCTGGCGACCTGTACAAAGTGAACCACCTCATGCTTCATCGCACTCAGACAGACACGGGAAGCCAGAGCTTTGAGACCACTCTCGGCACGGTTGAACTCGCGATCCTGAATGGACTTCTCCACGTCTGTGAGTAGTCTGGGGTAGATGAGTTTCTTGGCCCGCGTAAACACTCGTCCAGCCGTCTCAATACACGCGATACCGTTTCGCCTAATGTCTGGATAGATGGAAATCGCGGCCCTCAAAACGTCAAGCAATAGAGTCTCCTCAAGCGCAGACATCTTTCGGGGCGAAATGCTATAACTGAGTCGTTCGTAGTGGAACAAGTTCGCTCGTCGGCACAGAACAGGTCTTGGAAAGTCCTTCCTCTTGCCTGGAATTCGATAGTGCTTCGTGTCGTAGCTGTAGAGCAACAGCTGGTTCTCAAGGATCTTTGCAGTCCTCTCGATACCAACGTCGGAGAACCACACCTTGATGGCGAAGAGCAGAGCCTTGAAACTCGCAATATCGCTCTCTCGGTTCTCAATCAGGTGCTCAAAGACCTCGTGGAGGCACTTGCCCACACTGTTTCTGACCTCGTGAAGTTGCATGTATAGAGCATTGTCGGCACGGTCTGGATAATCGAAAAAGTATCCGACAGGGTACTTTCTAGTGAGCTTGATATCGAGAACCTCAGCATCACCTTCGTCGTCCAAATCATCGTCTGGCATCTCAGAAACTGGATCCAGGTCCATCATGTCCTCATCGATATCTGACACCTCCTCGCTCGATTCCTCGTCGGAAAACTCCTCCTCATCTTGCATATCATCTGCCTTGGTCCGGTAAGTCTCAAACTTGGGGTCAAAGAGGTACGAAAGGCCACAAGATGCTGTACGCAGATAGGTCAGGTTCGACGTCAAAAAGTCTGAAATCTCAGTGGGCGACAGCTTTCGCTGAGAATGAAGAAGTTCCCTTAAATTGGCCATACTGAGTTCGCAGTGCGTCTTGTACAGGTCAACGGCGAACTGAACCTCGTCTTGCGTGGGGTAATGCCACTCGACATTCAAAGTCTGCGGGTCAACCTTCTCTCCCCAGTTGGCAGTTGTGACTTCGCCCTTGACCAGCTTGTAGTCGCAAACGTAGATTGCTGTCAGTGAGTTCAGAATGTGATGAATTGTGTTGGCTGTGTACAGAATCACTGCGCCACGGCACTTCTCTCGCAGGAGAACAGTGATCTCGGTGATTTCATTTTTGAATTTGAGAGCCTCGGTCTTTGCGTGCGCCAGAGACATTGTCAGTGCCGATAGGTTCCATATCAGAGTCCGGTCACGTGGCAGAATTTCAGTGCCCGAACGCGTAGATCCCGCATTGTTCTCGATAATCTCGTGCTTGACATTTCCGTAGAGAATGGGAAACAGTTTAGGGAAAGCAACCTTAGAGTTGATCTTGACCAGGCATCCGCAGATATGGGCCAGGGTGTCGGTGGCTGAGTTGACGACGTTGTTTGCCATAAACTCCACGACATTGTTTACGAAAACGAGGAACAAGTCGGGAGAAACGGCACCGAGAACGGCGTTCATCGTTGGAGGCACCGTGTTGACGACATGAGATTCTGGCAAGTCACGTGTCTTTGTCGAAGAGACTTCCGGAAGGTTTTCAAGCATGGTAAACAGTCTGCCGAGGAAGAGAACAACAAAGTCGCCGAATGCAGCGGTGCTGGACCTCAGAACCTCCTCAACGGTGGCGGCATCGATATCAGGCAATACCGGCACACTGGCACTGTCCTCAAGAGCGGAAATGTCCTGAGAAACGTAGTCCATAGCCAAGCCTGTCCCCAGCCCGTTGCTCAAGTCAACAAACGGAGCATTCAGTGCAGCCGCCTGGATGAATGTCAAGGAGTGAAGAGTCTTGGACAAATCATTGGCATCGATACCGGGAATGGCCAGGGACAGCAGAGTCGTCAGATGGATAGCATATCGCGGGTGTTTGCAAATGATTCGCGTAAGGACACCGAGAGCCTTCAATGAAGAGGTTGTTCGATGGGTCTCGACCAGACCCTGCAGTGATGGATACACTTCCTTGAGAATCTGAGGCAAGATCAGGTCTGGGGCCAGAAATGCCAGGCTTTGCAGAGAGTTCAAGCAAGTCGACATAACATGGCTGTGCTTAGAGTGAATTCCAAGGAAAACAACGTCTCGCATGGCCAGCACGAACCTGTTTTTGACATCCTCGGTCAAATATCGCTCCGGAAAGATAATAGTCTCCTTCAAGGTCTGAACGTTCCACCGCATGACAAAATGCTCAATGATGGTGCTAACGGTGTAGATAATGTTCTTTGTCCAGTTTCCATAGTTGGACGGATGACAAAACGTCTCGATAGAGTGAATCAGATTCTCCAACTTCTCCATAAGACCACCAGGCTGAAGAGACTCATCGCCAATGAACGAGTATACCACGAAATTGGCAATTGGCCGTGTCCCGTTGCTCTTTCGATCCTTTGTAAGCTTGATCGTCTCAGTAGAGGTGACGTAAGGTGACCCCACGTAAGAGACGGGCACCTCCAACAGACGCAGGATTGCAGTGAAAGCCACGTCCAATTGAGTAGCGGTGAGCATTCCGTGCTTACTGAACGGGACCAGAGTCGAGCTGATGGAGTCCACAGTTAGCGTCGCCAGAACGTCCAGCATTTGAAAGTCGTACATCGAGGACTTTGGCTGAAGCGACCACAAGTGAAAGACAGTGGGGAGCAGGTCCTGTGGAAGAATTGAAGGCGCAGGGGCAAAGCGTGGCACGCTTGGAAGCATAAGCGCCATTACGCCGATTGCGTTATGCGAAGTGCTCGACTTTGCAATGTTGAACTATGTTAGATCACGGCACCGCCTCATGAAGTGTGGCTTGACAATTCAATGCCCAATTTTGCTTGAGAGTAGTCTCGGTTTGATTTCAGTACTCACGTTTGGCAACACTTCCTCCAACAAGTCCTTAATTCCGTCCGGATCAAACAAGGTCCTTGCGTGATAGGACAATCTCGAAAGCACGGCGTACATCTTTGGCACGTTTCCTTCGTACTGACTGGTATTTGGGAACGCCAGTGCCCTCATCTGCCTAACCAACATCTTCCCGTCCAAATCAACGTCTTGCCATGTGATATGGTCCCCTAGCGTCTCATCTGGGCACAGGTCACAAAACATATTGACGAAGCGATCAGTCGCCGAGAGATCGCAACCACTCAACGACAGGCCATAGTACACTTTGAGTAGCTTAATTCTGACCTGTAGAGGCAGGTCAAACTTCATATCCATCCAAGCTCTCAATTCCCTCGTCCAATGGATTACCGAAGCGCCAGAGGCCTGGCCAATGGTCCCTTTGAGCTCATCTCCCACAATCGCCACATAGAGATTATCGACAATTGCCTGGAGATGGTCCAGCTGCTGCTCTCGGGTCTCAGTGGCATAGGGCAGAACCTCTCGATACGGGTAGGTTCTGTTTCGCTGCGTTAGTAACCCCAGGTCACAGGATTCCAAAAACTTACAATTCTACCCGCGTCCGCGCCAGCTGGTTGCATCGCAGCGGTTGTCAGAAATGGTCCTAATTGTGCTTAGCGCCGTAGACTGTAGACTGTAGACTAGGCGGTGGTGTGTGAGCTAACTGTAACGGGTATACAGTATGCACTGGGTTGGGTTGGGCGCCACCCACCCCCAGCTGATGTGTGATCAGCGCAAGGTACCCCGGCAGTGGTAAACGACCTGAGAGAACTATAACTGGGTAAAGCGGGAGAGGCACAGGAGTGGATATAGTGAATGGAAATAAGAAGAAAAATATGGCAACACCTTCTATTCACACCTCTGGACGAGGTATAGCCAGCGCTAGTCGGTACGGGAACAAAGACACGGATCGAGATTCTAGACATTGAGAAGGTTTCAGTACCAGATGAGGGTTCACATAAAGGGTAAGCGTTGGATTAGCTTGAATTCACGTGTAATCGATTCCTGGTTCGCTGACTCCACTACTCTTCGTTACTACTCACGAGGTTTCCGCAAATCTGGTTCTGATGAGACTGCTTCTCAGTAGGCACGCGATATGGATGAATACACAGTGGTCCTGGACCACGCCGGTTCGTGTTTGCAAGGGCAAGTGAGCAGTTGGACCGCGTTCATCGAGTAAACTGTGGCGGACTTCTTCCTCAGCTCACCAAGAGCTCCTTCTCTCAGCTCACCAAGGAGATCAGTCTCCAGAGCTTCACTAGGTTTGGGCGTGGGCCAAAACAGTACTTTTGAAGCTTGAGCTGGCGACATGCTTTCTTCGTTGACCACTGACTCGGCTTTCATTCGAAAAGATTCCTGCCTTTTCTGTCTGCCAACTGCTGTCCGGCCAGTACACAGCGGTGAGGAGTATCTGACCGGTGATGCAAGCGTGATCCACCTTCACTGACTGAAACTTCTGTCAAAAGGAAGTTTCACTGTGGATTCGCGACTGTGAGCCTACGGTAAGCTGTCTGTGTGATTAGTCTGCTCAGAAACTCAGCAAATCCATCCTGGTTGCGTCATCCTCCTCTTGGCGCTCATCTCCGCAGATTTTCAAAATATTGACACTCAACGCTCCCGCTGATCGAACTATCCATACCACGCCCTGCGCCATACCCGCTTATTTCTGTCCATTCGATGGCAACTCCTGAAAGTAACAGGGATACCCGACAGATACCGTCAGAAGCTCGTCATTTCAGAAATTTCATCTCGGAGACCCGATCCCTGCCATACTCCACCAATCACACCACTTGAATAAAACACACACGTTCTTCACATCACGTGCCCGTCCGTTGCACGCCTTGACCGTGTCATGTTCGGACTCCCCGGCTGAATTCCCCAGAAACGCCGCTTCAGCGCTCTAGGGCCGCATACGCCGCATCCCGCACAACGGTCACCAGATGCTGCTTACGAGGCTCCTCGTTTAGGTGATGTGAAAACGATGATCTGCGTTGCCCGGACAACACTGTCTTCTGGCCATGTCTCCAGAATATCTCAGCACACGTCAGAATACTCCGCCAAGTTAATAAAGGACAACAAGAAGCTGGCAGAGCTTTATGCATACGCATTCCATCTCCGTCTTGCGCCATCCCCTATTGTCCGCTAAGACAGCTTACGTTTGTCGCATACGTTTTGGGCATTCCAACTCCGAGCTTTATCGGCTTCCCGTGCATCAGTATGCGTGATGTGCGTTGACTGCGTTCAACGCATTACTGCGTTTAATATGCGAGTTCCGCTTCGATCAATTCCGTGAGATTTTCCGTCCATGCACGTAACTATACATGAATGTATAGCGGTGCACGCGGCAATCCAGACTCTCATCAACACTTGCGTGTAAACAGTAACTGAAGAAGCGTATTAAATCATACGGATCTGTATTAGCCTAACTACTGACCCAGGGATTGTCCATCTTACGTAACCTCCATCCCATACCATATCCCATACCATAACCTAACATTGTAAGCTACCGGCATTTGCCATGCATACAAATTCTAGCCCTACGCTAACCTCGCCGGCCCGCCGTAACGTTATCACCAACACTTACATAAATTTTCATACAGTGTCATGCCTGTCTGACACACCACGTGAACAAACCTCGCTTTGGAGTTACCCGGCCTCATGGACTCATTCACTCACATTTCACGCCAAAGGTACCGTAACGCTAACTTGCATACCCGTGTGTGCATGTACCTACTGTAGCATTTCGCTTGGCCAAGGGGCCCTGAAGACAACATGGAGTTGGTTTGCCGGCCCTTCCCAACTAATCATCTCGCGTATTCTCCTCGCATACTCCTCGGACGCACCAGGAACCACTGCCCCTACGGACTCCACTTGCCATACCAATCCATCACTATACGTATCTCTTAGCTGTACCCTCCACCCTATGCTCGCATGTGTGAGTTTGCCCTACGTGGGGGCTCGATTACATGCTAATTTTTACCCACCAGCCGTGCGAATAGTGCCACGGTCTTATCCTAGAAAAATCAAAGGAAGTGGGGCAGGTTTGTTAGTGTGCTCTATAGGGTGATATTAAGCCTTCTAACACCCTAATCTGAGGAACCAGAGATAAGGGCGCACCACTCTCGGCTGTCGCCATGGCAACAGTCCCTTCCGTGTCTCACGTCGGAAATGAAAGGGCTAGGGCATGCGGCTTTACCTTAACCCAAGCGTCATGTGCGGCCATGCATATTTCAGACCTGCATGCATGTGCAGCCTATGCGTGGCTTCCCCTCACCGAGCAGCTGGGATGCATAGGGCTGTGATGGTGCGGCTACCTCTGGTGCATCTCTGGAGCGCAGCGACAGAGGTGAGCAACACCGGCGGCGAAGCGTGCGATGTTTCTGGAGGAAGTCACAGCGACGCGTTACCAAGAGTATAAAGGCATACCATCTGAGGGAGCTTTAGAGTTTGGCGTAACACGTAGTATCATCGTGTTTTGTGTATAGCGGGGATTCACTTGATACACTGCGGCCCGTGTCCACTTGACGTCACAGATAACGAGTACCTGATAGCCAGGTACCCCCACTGCTGCGCTACTCCGCAATGCCACTCTATCCCGCCCAAGCTCATCAGCTCAGCCTTGCCCAGGCTGGGCCAGCCGTGTGGGATGTGGTCTGCTCGGCGAGACTTGGACAGACAGACATCTCAGACGACATCTCAGACGACATCTCAGACGCACAAATCCTGAGCTCTTGATTCATCGTATTCTTTACTTTACATGAGTACGTACTGTCTGTGGAACGGTCCCCGCATATTGTTCGGGAAGGGCCATCATACGTGTACATGCACTTCGATCCGCCACGGCCCGGTCGCATATAGAGCGGCTCGCGGCTGTTTATTGTTGTAAAAATAGAGCAAAACTGGCCATTCTGAAGCTAAAATTCAGCACTGGCCACTCCCGCTCTCAGGGTATCGATGTAGTGGCGTCCGGTGGTGGTGTCAGGCTGTCTGTTCGTGTCGGCTAGCTGAGATGTGTAGGGTAGGCATGGTTGCTGCCACGTAGAGAGTCACTGTTGGTCTGAGACTGGCTTACCCCGAGTATATGAGAGCCAAGCTCACCACGAGGCTGTGTTGCCGTCCTACATGTTGAAGTACGTCTATGGCTGGAGTAGAGGTTTGCAAGAGGCTAATCCGAAAATACCAAAGTCACTGTACTTATACTCACCGCTGGAGAGAGTCTTTCCTCATGACCGTACGGGGTGCTGCTCGGGTCTCATGGAGATAGCATTGGCGGCTCAGCTGGGACTCCGAGACTAGCAGACACACTGTCTCGCGCAAGCTAGCATTTGAATCACGCGAGTGCACCGCTTCGACTGGTCACGTGCACCATACGAAATGTCTTGTGCCCATAAACGGTCTGTAGGTACAGCGGCCCGGGCGTGGAGATCAGACACTAAATGTTTTTTGGCGCGACGCGTCTTGCTGGCGATAGTTCATTTCTGAAGCGCTTGATATGAATCTGCATAACTGTGCAGGAGTGAATTTTCATTGTGAATCTCGTTATCTGACAAGGGCTTCTTGCTTAATGCCCTGCGTGATATCACGTATTGTTTATACGCTGGCCTCAAATTCCACTTGACCGGAGATAATCGAGAGCTGCGTCAGCGAGACCCTGATATGGATGCGCAGCTGCATCGCGCGACGGCTGCACCAGGCTGCTATTAGAAGTATAGCTTTATATTTAGCCATGACTAGCGAGAATATCAAAGTTTGGCGTTGGCAAAGTTAGTGTTGGTGAACTAATCGGGTGATGAGGTGATATGCGCGCCCCCACGTCATTTTTTGATACGCATCACTTATCACCCTATACGGAAGCCCCGACCCCTCTACTATGGTATTTTCTCCCTACATAAGTCTACATGGTCTAGCCCGGCGAACGTGGGCAAATAATTAATCCGAAGCGGACATCGCTTTCGGCGCCGCGCATTTGCTATTAACGGTTTAATCTTCAGCAACCACTTCGCCAATTGCCCAACAGTGCCAATTGGCTAATCTTCACCAATTCACCATACTTGTGCGGTGTTTCCAAGGTGTTTCTCGCTTGGAAACACCTTTGCTGGAAACATTTATAGGTTTGTCGTGATACGGCGCACAGCCGCACGAGGCTTTATTGGCACTCCTTACTTCATCGCATCCAACTGCTAATCTAGCTCTCCTACTTCTCGGCGATAGGTCCGCAATCTCCGCCTGATATCAGGCACCCTGCGCAAGCTCGCGTTACAGCGACAGTGTCCTTACGTACGCTCACTGAACGTCATCGTTTCATGTTTCTAATCTCCGTGGGAGAAGCGAGCAAAGCAGTTGGCCTGATTGGAGTACAAAGGCCTGTTGGCTATAGCTATAGCTCGGCCGATCGTTTCATCTCAGCGTATGGTATTAACCAGGGGTTTAGGCAGTGGCTTCCGAAAGCGGACCAGTGCCTTAACATTCGGTGGCCCCCAACGTGGTGATTGGTGGTCATATGGTCACTGCGAGGTAAAGCTGAAACGGGTTTATTGGGTCTTTTGTGCATACAATTGTTGAGCATTGGTGTATGCGATGACGCGCGACATGGATTAGTCTAGAAAAGTTAAATTAAATAATACACATGAACGCGAGCAACGAGTGGGCCCTATTGCCGACGTTCACCGTGTCGGTTAATAAGTGTGGCCTGAACGCGCATATGTGAGATGTGTCGGAGTGGGGCCATCTCATCTTGGGTGTGGAATGCCGATCTCCCGATTAGGAAGCTATGCGCCGCGTACTGTTTCCCACACGAGTAATAGCTGAATCGAGAGTTGAAGCGAATATCGTGAGTAATCGTAATGATTTAGAAAGGATTAAATAAACATCCGTACAGAATGTTACAGCAATGCTGATGTGGGCTGGAAGGCCAGCTAACCAGCTTTTGTTAGTATGGCGGGCCGTGAGGACATGATTGGTCGTGGCGAGGGTGTAGAGAGACCAAGTCTGAGAGACTCGTGAGTTGTTGAGAGTGAGCTCGTGAGGTGTGAGATGTCTGTGGAGACTGTCTCGCTTCGCTCGACACTAGACAGACCTCTTCTTCTTCTGTGGGCAAAACTTGTAATCTGGATGTAAGGCCCTGTGCAGCTCCTTCTCTTGCCTGGCAAACCTGCTAAACTCATCCTTGATCTCCTTCGCCTCTGTCTGCCACATGAGGCCGATAATCTGCGAAATGTTTTGGTGGTTTAGCTTCAGCTTTGAACTGAGAGCATATGCCATGGCTGACTGGGTCTGCGACTTTCGGTATAGCATGAACGAATTGAGAGGCCGCTTGACATAGTTGGGCTTCTGTTTTCTAAACTTCTTCTTGACTCTGAGTCCATCCTCGAGCTCGTCAATGGGTGTAGAGCCACCGGACATTGTAATCTTGAGAAAGACATCGTTACCGCAATATCGGTTGATTTCGTTGTCTGTTCGTTGATTGGTGTTGTAGAGTGTGAGCACCGAGTCGACGGTATCGGACTCAATGCCCTTTTCCCGGGCAAGGTTTTTGATTTGGTTGATTCTGTGCTCAGTCATTCGCGTTAGCTTGACCCATTTCGTGTAAATCTGTGGTGCAACCGGTGGCAGACCATTGGACGTTAGCACGGGAGCCAACATTGGCTGTTGTGGAGTAGGTGAAGAGGACAGCGAGGTGCAAGCGGACGAGGTCTGTGAAAGATCTGAAAACGATATTTTCGTGCTGAGACTAGGTGACTGGGGCTCCGTCTTTAGTGTGAAGGGCTGCACATACTCAAAGGGCTGAACCTGCGTAACACAAGGCATGATTCCAAAATCGTCTGCTGGCGGAGTCAAGGCCACATCGTAAGTGCTGTAAACATTGGGTGGATAGTATGTCGAGGCATAGGAAGACACCGACGATATCGAGCCATCGGAGGGACTGTGATCTAGGGGAACCCACATGTCGTCGTATTCATTCAGAAAAGCGTAGTCTTCAAACATTGTATCTGGTGTGAATTGAGAAGATTCAGATCGCAGTTATATAGCGAGAGATGAAGTAATCAAAAAAGCACTTCTTATTCGGGTGAGGGTTAATAAAAAGCAAACCACAGAGGCGGGATTAGAGTTGTCTTCCTGTTTGGGCAGTAAAAGCAAGTGTGAGAAGAAGCAATCCATGCAAAAGAAAGATGCGCGCAAAAGCAAAGGAGATACGTACTTTCGAAGTCAATCATGGTGCTGGTACTGGTGACGGGCTACGCTAGGAAATTGCGCGGTAGTTAGCGTAGTGGTGGGGAGATTGGCGACACAGATAAGATTGATCACGTGGTAAGCGAGGCCACCAAAGGTGTTAGTACCATGCCAGGAGGATTGAGTGGGCAGTGAATGTAACATGTGTTGAGCAGTCAGTGGTTGAATTGACGCGCATTGTGCGCTGATATGCCCAGTGAGTTGGGTGAGATTGGCGAGCGCGAGATCTTATAAGTTAATTAGCGAGTGATATTAGATCTGTGGAACAGCGAGCAACAAACAGCGAACAGCGAACGTGAGCTGTGAGAGGTTAGAGCTGTGAGAGAGTTGTGAGAGAGCTGTGAAAGTGCAGTGAGAGTACAGTGAGAGAGCTGTGAGAGGTTTGTGCCGTGAGAGTGAGTGAGTGAAACTGACTGTGAAACTGACTGTGATGGTAACGTGAGAGTAACATGAGAGTAACGTGAGAGTAACATGAGAGTACCATGAGCGTAACATGAGAGGTAACAGCGTAGTGACCTGAGAGCCGTGAGAACGTAGTCTGTCGGTGACCCCCAAGAAGCATGAAGGCCATGCAATGCTCGGCGCTGGCCAAAGTCTCGGGGAAATGACCGTGTGCTGACAAGCGATGGGGGTAGCGATACAGCGTGTTGGCATCCACGTAAGCATGCAACCTCGCGGGCCGCCTGAGATGTATGTAGACGAGGCTGACGTGCCGTGCTATATCTGCAGGTGAACAATAGCTCCCGGCCATACGGCTCGAACAATGCTGTCACTGCAAAGACAATGGTTTATAGGTTTGCATGTCATACCCATCCCATACCCGCAGGCGTATCACAGTTCAATTAGAGGTTTCTCGTATGGTCAACAGAGTGCGGAGTGACCCCGCGCACTGGCCGGGCCACTGCATATATGCTAGAGATGCCATCGTGTTCCGGCAACGATGCCAGTTCGGGCCAGAGGTGCTCGATTAGGGAACCAGCCAGTGCTACCAACGCGGTGGGTTCTAATGGAGTGGTAAATGTGGTTCATCTTAGCGTTCGGATAAGGCTGTGATTTGACCAGAAGTGTCGCGATTGAGTAGCGTGCCGGGCGCAGTGGGAGGCTCCTCTAAGCTCTCATAGTGAATCTCTGTGTGTTCTTATTGCTGGCGATGTCAAATCCCGAAATGAATCCCGACAAATGCACACCATCGGTCCAGAATCGATCGAACTCTCTGCCGCGGCACACTCGGCAATGTCCCGGTGAACGTACACAAAATATAGCTGAGTTGTTTCACTTGTATATTATGTGCGCGTATAACACATTGCGCGCAGTCTAATATTCTGCCACTGATGCGGTATCGCTGAATAAGCTTCCACAATCGTTGCAGGGCCTGGGCAGGCTTACCTAATTCAGCTCTCGGGCGTTCAAGTGACTACGAGATGGCGATGACGCGCACGGGTTGGGACATCACCATAGATATTTTTGGACATATCGATCGATCGTCTTCTAGAAGGTGTAGGCCAATTTCACTCATAGTTTCATTACAACGTACAGAGCTACGTGTATGGATTCCAGTCTATCACCACCGTAGAAACACCATATTGGCCTGAAAACTCTCAGCAAACTAAGAAATCATGGCAAAACTCACTAACCCAGCCACTTCCCGAAACGTCCACTCACGAGGCACGATCAAATAATACACCAACCACCACCCAGCTCGTCCGAAAATCATCCAAAATCCGCCCAGCAACCGCTCATCGCATCCAAACGGACATGCCACGCAACCCTGCATGTACCTGAGCTCAACCCGGGCAAAGTGATGCCCTCAACCAGAGATCGTCTGTTGCGCAGCCGATCAGCACCAGTACCACCGACGTGTTGATCTTTACTCGGACCAGCGGTCTCCTACCATTCTGGCTCGTATCTTCTCACCGCTGTCTCACCTGGTACCGAGAGGGTAACTGGTACAGGCAACCGGAGAAGTCCGGCAAGCGATTTCCCCTTTGGGCCGTCAGTGACTAATGGTCTCGTGGACACTAGCTGAATAGGGCTAGATGAACCGTCTTCACGATGTCATTGGGTAGTGGTCAATGCTTCCTTCATGTTTGACATGATCAGAAACAATCACGTGACACATAATTTGAACGCATCTCATCTCATCCGGCATCCCATCTATCACATTCATCGTATTCCGGCCTCGCATTAGCTCGCATAGGCCAAACATGCACCCTCCTGCTTTAACGGTTGACGTCCTGGCTAGACTTGGTGGCCTTCCACTTTGGGCCACGGCACCAGGCAGCTTTCCCTATACAGGGCCCCAGTCTGTGGCTCGCTAAGCTCTCGAAGCGACTCGACGCAGGGACTCACGGCGCCATGTGAGGATATAATCGTTCAGACACAATTCATGGGGTTCTGGAATGAGTTGTGGCATGCGCTATGATGTATGTGAGGCTGAGTGTTTTCTGAAGGCGAGGGACTGAGAAATTCTGAGATTGGCTTCCATGGCTATTAATTAGTTTCGTACCTTGGTTCTGTGTCTGTTTCATGTTCCTTGGCCTCGCGTCCTTGGCTTCCCCAGCCCATTACCCACATATTAAAACCCTGCATCGATTTCATGCCGGGCCGCGTGTGTGGATGCATCCGGCTTCATTAAATGCATTTCTAATCAATGCATCGTCTTATCAGGCCGACACGGCGACCGGTTGCAGTCTCGTATTCGTGAAAATGCTGTGTCTATCACCCTCTATGAATATTGCAAACAAACTCCTCACGCTCCACTTCGGTGCTCGGCTCGCTGCCCACCGGCTGGCCCACCGGCTCTCCCACACACTCCGCATGCATGTACACACCACACTTTACACATTGAACAGACGGCTTGTCGTCCTCATAGTTCTCTCCATGGACACCGCACCCGCAATCAAACACGAAACTTTCCTTCTTTGAGCGCGTGCTTCTTCGCGTGCCGGCCATGTCGCGTTCAAGCCGTTCCTGTTCTCGCTGCTGCCGCTCTATAAAGCGTCGTTCTCTCGCGTGTTCCTTCTCGACACGCGTCTTCTCAGCGTCTCGGTCGCGTTGCTTTTTCGCGGCCAGCTCTTCCTGGCTTCTTCGTTCATCTTCCTCCTGTTGTCGTATCGCCTGTTTCTGTTCCAATCGCGAGCTTCGTTTCCTGTTGGCGACAAGAGCGGCCTTGCCTCGCTGGCGTTCCCGGTACGCGGCATTCTTCTTCCTGATCTCTTCGTTGGCTTGAATCACCGGCAATATTTGGTCCCTCAGGTACATCATTAGCTGTTTCTCGCTGTCTTCGACTTTAACCTTCTTGCAGCGGGCTTTCAAATCATTGATGAAATTAGTCCAGCTATCCAGATCCCAGCATACACACTCCCAACCGTCTTCTTCGTCGTCCGGTGTATCGATAACTCGTTTCCTCTTCTTCTTGTTGCTCACGCCGTCTCGTCGGTTGTATAGTCGATTGTCGTCAAACAAATAAAACGTGTCGAATTCAGTCCTCCAGCCGGCAGGGGTCACCCGCAGTTTGTCGTGATCATAGCTCTCGATCCTGTCCCGAAACTTGTCGTCAATAGAAATGATCCGTACCAACATCGCCAGGGCTCGTATCCTATCCACCGGGCCTAGATCCGTGTACTTGATGCTATAGCCGGAAATTAGTCCCTCGGCGCTATATTGTGGCCCCAGTACCGCATCAATCCCCGCATACAGTCCTCCCCTATTGCATTTGCTCTTGAACGTGGCGTGAATGTTTTCGTCCAAGTCCTGGGTCTTATGTCTGGGATTAACCGCCAGATCAACAATGCCTTTCTCCAGCTTTGAAAGTAAAGTAGGGCCCTCGCTCGTCTCGTTAAGTCCAAACAAATCCTCTTCAATCTCATCCACATCCACGTCATCGCCGGCATTAAGCTTCAGCAGGCCTTTGAAGAAGGAACAGAATTGTAGAACTTCACAGAATTCCCACATATTGCGAATGGTCTGGAGCACATCACGGTACTCAGGCCGGTCCAATGGAGAAATATCCTCTTTGACTGCCATGGCGCGAAAACCAATAGTCTTGGAAGTTACAATGCAAAATAAACTGAACTAACGTAATAAACGCACATCAGTCTCGAGACGCGTTTTTTTCGTGTGGCTTATGTAAGCGTCACGTGACTAAATTTCCCAACAAAATGTTTCAATTTCCTGATAACATATAAAGTGAGTACGAAAGAACTGCTTTGACTACTAATAGCATTTTGTCGTAAGGTCATAGCTACCTAACGAGGTTAATCCCTCGCGATACCATTCCTCCTTGGCCGGAACCCACCTCGACTGCCTCTAGATCGGCCTCGCGACGAAATACCCCTGCCTCTGCTTCGCGAGCCGCCAGACCGTGAAAAGGAGTGGATGATTGAGACTCTTCCAGCCTTTTCTGTGTCGACAAGTTCGATAGCAGCAGCGGCCTGTTCGTCGCTCTCAAAGTGAACAAGGGCGAATTTCTTCTCTGGGTGCATGTAAGTTTCTTTAATGATAACCTTTGTGATCAATTCTCGGTCCTGTTCGGCGAAGAGAGCACGGAGTTCGGACTCCGACAGGTGGCCATTTGCGATCCATACACCAGGTAAGCCGTCGGCGGGTTCCTGGCCCGGATTTCCAGCCGAAGCGTTGGTCGAAGCGGCAGGAATGCTAGAAGCGGAGGGGGTAGAAGACAGCGTTGGAGCCTTTACGATGGCACCACTGGCCACCTGTGCGGCTGTTCTTGGAGTAGCAGAAGTAGAGGGTGGAGCAGAGGCAGCGTTAGAAGCAGCAACCGATCCAGTAGCCGAGCCCGTCGCTGTGACTGGGGCTGATGCCGCTGGGACATGTGCTGGGACCTTTCTGTACTGGAAGTTGAAACCCTCAGATTTTGTTTCCATGGAAACCTTTCCGTCCGCAACCTTGAGCAGTGTAGAGCCAAACTGGGCATCGCAGAGGTTGAAGTGCCACAGGTTTCGGTATGGTCCCAGCAGGTAGTCGGTAGCATCAGGCTTTGTGGTCTTTTCAATGACATCGAGACAGGTGTTGAGGAGGACTTTTTGTTTTGGTTCGTTCTCGACCAGAGACCAAACCTGAGTTTTGACAGTATCCCAAACCTCGTTGAATTGGGTTCGGCCTGCCACCAGCTTGGCCTTGAACTGGTCGAAAGACGCGTTAATCATGTACTCGTTGAAGGAGGAACCGTAGATGAAGTGGAAGCCAGAGGAGACGGTATAGTCAGCTCGCAGAGAGATCGCGACCTGGGCTAGGATGGCTTCTCGCGAAGGACACGGGTGCGAGACAAAGATTCTAATCTCTGTGGGGTCGAAGGACTTTCGAACGGTCTGAATCAACTGGCCGACTTGGAGAGCGGTTGTCCACATGAGTCCATAGGTACCGGCGGTCGTGGAAACACCGTCACCATTGTCGAAAAACCTGTGAAGAAGCAGGTTACCGCCAATGCCCATGAGCCTGATGGTGAAGCCATTTGCTTCCAGGGCGTAGGTTTTGTGCTCGTCAATCAGGTGGAGGTTAGGAATGCTATACTTCTTGGACTTGAACTTCTCAACGACCGCCAGATCTTCAGAGGCGCCGTAAATGGTGTAGACGGGGACATTGAGCTTCAACTTGCCTGAGACAAACTGGGGAAGCTCAGACAAGCTGTCGGGCCGGATCGCGGCCTTGACGTCATTGCCAATGGTTGCTGGATCCAGAAACGGAGAAAACATGGCAATGTGTCGCAGCGTGTTTGGTGGGATTCGTCTGACCGATTCCTCGTCGAAAAATCCAAAATTTCCAGTGTGAACGATACACGACGCCGCATGTTCGGCGGCGAGCGTGTTCAGTAGAGTTAGGTTACCCCGCACCTCTGCCACCAGAAGGATACGCAGGCCGTGCACGGTTTGCACAGAGACGCTCGGTGTCGACATTTCTATGTCTGTCTATGATCTGTGTGAAAATGAGGTGGTGTGCTACTGCTGGGAACAATAGCGCGCCGCCCAATTTGGCTGGTCTTGATGCGGGAGCGCGTTTCTTAGTAAGCGGAAGGGTGACTGATGACTAAGCGGTGAAAAAATCATTAGGTATTTTTTTGGCAGAATTGCTCGACCAAGTGACGACTGCTGTTGCGACGGCTGAGCCGACATTTTCAGATTAATTAATATTTTGCAAATCGAAGTATTTTCGATTGCATAATGATCACTAGCTCGATCGAAGCTCTACGTATACGTAGAGCTATACGGCTCGAGATCGATATAAGGCTGCTAAAGGTTACCAGAATTGTGTCAACTCTTCACCAGAAATTGGCCATGAATTTTGTTGGAGCTAGACTCAAAAATGGCTGCGCAATATTCTGAATCGAAGCCAGAAAAAAAATGCACTTCGGCATAATCTTTCACTTCCCCGCACCCAAGCATTCCCAGACTTGCCTAAACCTGCAGTATACCTGCGGAAATTTCAAGACTTTTCGACACGTCCCAAGTCGAACAAGGCGAGCAATTAAGATTAATCTTCTGCCCCAATTAGCCCCTCTCAATGGTCATGTATCACTCCTACATGTGTACCAACCTTTCACATGCAGCCACACATGCACGCAACCGTCAGCAATGTCAAATATATGCACCCCGAGTTATCTCAGATCTCAATCAGGCACAGACACCTCACGATATGACATTTCTGCGAGCAATAAACGCCGCAAACAAGGACAGCAATGCCATTCAGAACAAGGCCAGAACGCCACACAAAGAGAACCGTCAGAACCGACCCAGACACACATACAGGTACCGATCAGCCCACCTATTCTAGCCGTTTTGCTTGGAGACTTACTGCGTAGATCTGTAGATCAGCCCTTGTGCCTCGGAGATACAGTTCTACTTGCAGAACCGCGTAAACTCGGTTACTCAGCTACTCGGATCCACATCATGCGCGTCATAGTACGGGCATCTAGCGGTTGCCCCCATCTCACCTCATCTCACCTCATCTCATCACCTCATCGTCGGCTTGGGCTAGGGTAGCACGTGATGACGACACGTGACCGATGCGGCGGTATTCGAGGATCGGAATGTGGCGAGGGCGGGCGGAGGCGGGTGGTAGATTATGGCAAAG
Organism: Blastobotrys robertii; assembly: GCA_030564385.1. Taxonomy (NCBI): domain Eukaryota; kingdom Fungi; phylum Ascomycota; class Dipodascomycetes; order Dipodascales; family Trichomonascaceae; genus Blastobotrys; species Blastobotrys robertii. The sequence goes on from JAJLUQ010000017.1 coordinate 179,330, forward strand.
ACAGGCGGCGAGACCGGTCTATTGAGCACAACACCTGGAATTTCAAATCGCGACAAATTTAAAGGATTCGCGCGACGACAAGTTTCTGCAAGGGACGCTGCGTGCAAATGCAGGGACGAGGTGTGTTACTATACATGAGAGGGCTAAGAAGTTGATAGTATAGGTGAGACGTAAACGGGTATGCGGTATTCGACTCGGGTTTTCGGTAACTGAATCAGTTTCCTAAACAGTTGGTCCTAATTCGTTCAGGGCGTTCTATGAGCCTAGAATGGTGCTATCCAGCCGTAAAGAAAGATGAGGATTTCCTGATGCATTCAATCAACGGATAACAGTTCAGTTGGTTGGCAGTAGTCGAATCAAAAACCCGATGGTACCGGCATAGAAAGACTTCATATTGGTGTGCCCGGAGTTTGCAGCAGCACTCGGAATGCCGCCTGCCAAGGGGTCATAAGCTTGCACGTGCAAGAACCCGACTCAGAGCGATAACTTTAGGCCGAGGCGGACTAATTCTCCGCATGCAGTAACGTGACGTATAGCCGTACGCGTGAATGCGTTTAGCTAGCTTGAACTTCCAAGTTTGTCGTGACAATGTGGTCCAAGCGGACCCACTGATAGAAATGGCAATAAGTCCAACCACCCATTTGGTCTGAACAGTTATAGCTTTGACTTTGTTTCTCCATATTAAGACTCTTATTGAGCCTTATCTTATTATCCACTGTTCGGCTCATTTAACCAGATCCAACCTTTCAATTGCCATGCAAGACCCCAAACGGTACCGGGCCCATAAACGAGTGAGCCAGTCCGCTCGCCAGGAGAAGGCTGTGAGCCAGAAAGATGTCACCGTGCAGTGCTGCTCCGCAACTCCAAGAATGATGGCCCGGTTTGCACAGGGGGCGGATGACACAACAGAGTCACGGCAGGATTCGCAACAAATACACACATCAGACACACACTCACTGACACCTTCACCAGATTCTCATTATTCAACAGATTCTGATATGAAAGTGAGTTCGATGGCCAGACAAGCTGAGGAGGAATTCTTAGAGCGCTTTACTAGTGGGGACTACCATACCTCCCAACCAGCCATTTACCCTCGTAGACCCTTGAGACGCAACACAACAACACTAAGACCAAACAACCACGGCTATCAGCACCGCTCGGAGTACTCAAGGACGGCGAACAGTCACAGCTACGTCATAGCGCCTGGTATCATGGAAACCAAGATGCAGCCGTCTGAGGCCAGCGCCAACACAATGGTCCCTCCAGAGCGTCGCGAGCGAGATTCAAGTCCTACGTTGACTTGTATCGAGCCCTCTCCGCCTGGTCCGCCTAGCGTTAAGGGCCGATCGTCCAAGCCCCAGAAGAGACGGTCCATCGGTGACTGGGAGTTTATCAAGACTATCGGCGCCGGGTCCATGGGGCAGGTCAAGCTAGCAAGGAACTTCTACACGGGCGAGCTCTGTGCCGTCAAGATTATACCACGGGCACATGCGGACTCGAAGCGACACGACAAGAAGGAGAGCGACGAGAGCAGAGACATTCGAACGATTCGAGAGGCGTCCATTGGCAAACTGCTGCACCACAAGTACATCTGCGATTTGTACGAGGTGCACCCAATGACAAACCACTTTTACATGCTCTTTGAGTATGTCTCGGGGGGACAGATGTTGGACTACATTATTGCTCACGGGAGCTTGAAGGAGCGGCAGGCCAGGAAATTTGCCCGGAGTATCGCTAGTGCCTTGGACTATTGTCACCGGAACTCGATTGTGCATAGGGGTGAGTATCAGGAATATGACGGGTCGGAATGAAGTGGAGCCCATTGAGAGGGAGTATTGATTGCCAGGGGTTAGAGCGATCAGTCACAGACAATACGTCCCTATCCGACGAATAGCTCAACTCTCGCTAGCATTATTGTCTGTGGTTGAGCAAGACATTTGTCGACGAGCCAACGCTGACCGGGATCTCCTCAGGCGACTCGCCAAGCTCGGGGTACATTGATCGACGAGAGCCCGATTGAGACGAGCGCATGACCAATTCAGGCGTATTTTGAACGCTTTGGGCCAGTCTCATGGTTCCACTTCGGGGCTTTCGGCGACAGACACTAACCTAGACCTCAAAATCGAAAACATCCTCATCTCCAAATCCGGAGACATCAAAATCATAGATTTCGGACTGTCCAACATGTTTTCTCCGAATTCCCTCCTCAAAACCTTTTGCGGCTCGCTCTACTTTGCCGCGCCAGAACTTCTTAACGCGCACCCATACACCGGCCCTGAAGTCGACGTCTGGAGTTTTGGTATTGTATTGTATGTCCTGGTGTGCGGAAAAGTCCCCTTCGACGACCAGTCCATGCCAGCGTTGCACGCCAAAATCAAGCGTGGTCGAGTCGAGTATCCAACATGGATCTCCTCTGACTGCAAGGACCTTCTTTCTCGAATGCTCGTTGTGGACTCCGCCGACCGAGCCACCCTCAGCGAAGTCATGTACCACCCGTGGATGATGAAGGGTTACGACGCTCCACCAGAGTCATACGTTCCCTTCAGAAAACCACTCACACTGCCTCTGGACCCAAACGTCACGAAGGAAATGGCTGGTTTCGACTTTGGTACCCAAGAGGATGTGACTGTTCGTTTGACCGCCATCCTCGAGAGCCCAGAATACAATGAAGCGGTGGCTAATTGGTACCGAACTCACGATCCAGACAGTTCCCTCGCCACGCCCGAGAAATTTGAGGCACCGCCGAGTCCAGCCAGCGAACGCAGGAGATTTAGCTTCTACAAGCGAAAGGCTTCATTGGATGGCCACCGGAGAAGCCACTCCGGCTCTATTCGTGACCCTACTGTCGCTTACGATCCACTCATCTCAGTCTACTACTTGGTAATCGAGAAATTCGAGCGTGAGAGACAGCAAAAACTCGAACTCGAGAGGAAGGAAGTGCCTCTCATGTCTCCACAATCCCCGCAACGGCCAGCTTTCAAAGTCGATGCCATCTCAAAACCAGACCCGGCCTACCATGGAGACGAGAGGGCCCCCAGAAACAGGTCAAACACTATCGAGTCAAAGCCTATCGTTGCTACACAGTACGTCGCGCCTCCGCCTACCAGAAAGAACAATTCTACGCATCACCAAAGCCATGTTTCTGAGCCAGTCAGGCAAATCCCCAATGCCCACGTTATTAATCCTCCGCACGTGACGCACGCCGCTCAAGCCGCGCAGCAGGCGGCCCATGTCGCAGCTACTGGCGGCGGGGTTTCTGGCGGCAGCGCTACTGGGGGCAGCCCCAGCCTGGCGAGTTCTCTGTTGCGACGCTTCAGCAGCAGACGTAAGGGTTCTCAGTACCAGCCTCACTTCGACAGCACGCTACCGGAGGATCCTCTTACGCCGCCATCTCAGACGGCCCAGCCGCCGCCTACGCAACCCCCTGCCACTACGCCATCGTACAAGGGCCATCTCAACCGATCTACAAGTGTTTCTGAGGGCGCGTATGCCTACCAGACCCCTCAGCGCCGAGTCAGCACGGTCAGGCGGCCACCAGGCCAGCAAATGCCAGCGGATTTCCGGTATCCAAGCACCGGTAACAACAAGCCTCAAATCACGCGGCCCGCTCCTCCGCCACCGCCAATCAATGCGGATCACCTTGCTGTTACTCGAGTGCCGTCTACGCGTAAATATCATCCCCAGGGCAGAGCCAAGTCCATGGGCCACGCTCGACTTGAAAACAATGTCCCCGGCTCGCCAGCCAGACCTAACTACTGTAACCTTGCGCCGGCACAAGAATACACTGCGTCGTCTTACGGCAAGCCAGAAGGCACCGGTGATTTGGCCGATGAATTCTTTGACGACGTCATGCTGGACACGCCAACATCGACTAACAGCAGGTCCTCAGTTGTTCCTCAGAACAGTAACAATTCCGGCGCAATGCTGTCTATCGAGTACCCCAAGCAGGTGTTTCTCAAGGGCTTCTTCTCTGTACAGAGCACCAGTACCAAGTCGCTTGCGTTCATTCGATCCGACATCATTCGTGTTCTGCAGCACCTCGGAGTCGAGTTCAACGAAATCAAGGGAGGTTTTGTATGCGTCCACAGACCTTCTATCAAGACAAGCGAGGACGATGTACAGCAGAGCTTGTTGCCTACTTCGCCAACCTCAGCGCAACACCCAGGTCAACAGGGACATTGGCGAAAGCTTTCGCTGGGCTCTGGCTTGTTTAGCAGCACCCAGCGAAAGCGAAGCGGCCAAACTGACAGCTCAGGCAATGTGGACTTGAGTGACATGTCCACGGATAGCGTTGGCGGCGGTATTGGTGTCGGAGCTGGAACGGCGGCCGGCGGAAGTGATATGTTGGGCTACCAGGGCGGTGCCAATGCTTCAACGGTGAGAACTCCTCTGAGGTTTGAGATTTACATCGTCAAGGTGCCGCTGTTGAGTCTGCATGGTGTTCAGTTCAAGAAGATGACGGGTAACTCGTGGCAGTACAAGTCATTGGCTTCCAAGATCTTGTCGGAACTGAGGCTATAGCCCACTGCAAACCAGAAAGCATCAAAACAGCATAGCAGGAGAAAAGAGTAGTAAGAATATTTAGGTAAGCATGTTTCGAGACTGTGTTAGTGTTACCTTATTGTGTATGAGTTCACTGAGATTGTATTCTGTAATTTTTATTCAATAAATAATAAATAATTCATCACGATTCGTGAATCTAGCTATCGTCCTTGTGTGTTGAAACGGGCACATTAAGTACGCGTGAACGATAGGTTGATCTGGCCGGCGAGGGGGGCACAGAGCTGTCTGTATGTTGTGAAAAGAGTGGCGTTGGCGGAGGCGGTTGTTTTTGAGACGGCGAGCGTGGTGCGTGGCCGTAAGGAGAAATTGGTGGCTGCAGAGCGTGTGCCTTTCGTGATTGAAACGAAATATTTGATATGGCGGAGTTGGAGTAGACCGGAGGATGCGGCGACGGCGGCGGGTGAGGGGAAGGCGGAGGATGAGACGAGTGAGGTTGAATGTTTAGCGGCGGAGTTGAAATGTGTAGGTGTTGGGTCTGGAGGGGATGTTGATTCTGAAGTGGTGGCTGCTGTGGATTTTGAATGTTTTGGGCGGTGATGCTCTTCTGCTGTAGCTGCTGTTGCTGCTGTTGAATGTGGTATGAGAGTGTGTTTAGAGGCTCTGACGGCAGAGGTTTGTCGTAGTTCACATCTAGGGTCGCTATAATTTGCGGCGGTGATCGGATTTTGGCGGGAGATGGCGAGTTTGGCGTGGGCGACGTCTGCTGCCGTAGAGAAGCCTTGGACGGTGAAATTTCAGACCGACTGGGCGACGGGGTCTGGTGGACCTTCTTTTTAAGTGATTCAGACTTTTCGTGGATCAAAGTTTGCAAATAGTCCTGAATCTGGTACGTTGAGCAATACTGCACCGGTCTCCACCCTTCCTTGTTGACTGTCTGCACGTCAGCCATTCGGTCGACAAGGGTCCGCAGAATCTTGACATGACCATATGCCGCTGCGATGTGGATCGGTCTGTTGAGATCTTTGTTCCCCAGATCGATATCTGCGCCAAAATCTAGTAGCAAGTTGATACACGGGTCATGTCCGTTCTTTGCTGCGACCATTAGAGCCGTCTCATGATCGTGATTCAGCCAGTTTAGACATCGTGGACAATGCTGCGCCAGGTAATGAACTGTTTGTTCTTGATTCTGTGAAGCAGCCAAATGTAACGGTGTCATGCGCCTGTGGTCTAGTGATACTTCCTCAGCATCGTGGCCTTCTTGAACCAGAAAGACGCATAATGAATAATGTCCGTGATAGCCAGCATAGTGCAAGTTGGACCAGCCATTATCGTGATTTGTGTTGACCAAGAGCTCGGGAAACCGGCGTATCAGACGCTGGACTATAGGCAAATTTCCAGCCTCAACCGCTTCCCGAAGCCTTGCGCTGGGATCTCTCATCCGTTGAGCTAACCTTTATAGACACCGAGTAGTCTGACTCAACCCCCAGATTAGTCAGACAACCACTTCAGCAAAGGTACACAAGTAGTTCAGCTAGTGTCGACTCTAGCGCCCGTGGACGTACTTTGACGTTTGTTTGTTGCACGCAATTGTCTCTACACAGGCCGATCACGTGATATGTGCGATCACGTGCTAGACATCTTAAGCGCGCAGGTTAGGGTTCAGGGTCCTCGTATTGTATTTACCGCGCGGGCCCAGATCATACGAGACAGAGCGGGGCGGAGTAGAGCATAGTCCTCGAGTGTCATAGTAAGAAGGAATCACGTGACTGTCCTTGTCTACTGCACAGGAGATATCTTGTAGGTAGGGCGCAAGGAGTAAGAATGGCGATCGCTAGAAAGAGCGTTCCAGGGGATAACGATACGTGAATGGGTGACGTCAGAAATTTCCATAAGCCGTGCGTTGTGCGGCGAGATGGGGTTATAGTTTTCGCCACGTCATAATGAGTTTGATGGACGTTATAGATGAGCGTCAGGATATGGATTCGTATAGGTATGCACTGGTACGTGTAGGAATTTGTTCGGGTGAGGACAGTTCAACGAGCTGCGCGTTGAGGCATTCTATCGCTGTTTCCTCAATTGCTCGCCTGTTCTTAACAGAGACAGCAATTGGAGACGGAGTTACCGTTAAAACCGTTACTACCCTCGAAGTCAAAATGAAATAATGATGTAGAGAGAAGGCAATAGGGTTTAGGTTGGCCGTTGCGTGCATGTCTGGTAGGCGCGGAAACTTAACCTTATTTCACGTGAGGCGTTAGATAGTTATTCCAATATAACAATACACATGGCCTCCAAAGCTCTCCAAACTTGTTATACAATCTATACTCCTTACACACTCTTTACTATGCCTAACTAACTGCCACCCAGAAAAGGGCTGCAATTGCTTCAACTCCAGAAACCGCACGTGACTGAACTCTATGTAGTAGTAAACTGTAACCGTTACATAGCCGGGTTACCCCCACGGAGCCCATGGCAGCACGGCTTCATCTCGTCACCATACATACGGAGACTCAGCGGTCACACCTGCCTGACGCAGCTCTCCGACACGCATCACGCCAAAGACTGGGCAACACTCGGCCTCTCTCATCTGCTGGGCGTATCCCACGTCATATCAATGAGACAGTCCACGCTCAGACAGTTTCAGAGACTTATAAATAGACCGCGACAAGCGAGTTTATAATATTTTAAATTAATTCCGCGCGGCTGCCTATTTATAGATTGACTAGTCAAACTGTTCTCAGACTTCCCTCGCCAGTATAGTCCAAAGCGTTATAGACTTGTATCATGTACTTGTATTAGATCCCACGCGCCGTTGAAACAGTACGGGTTCCAGTTCGCTTTGAACTCAAGACAATCGGCACGTGACCTCACGTGACTTTTTTTTTATTATTTGGCGGAACCTTCGAAACTTTGTAAAACTGATGGCGGCGGGATCTATTAAAAGCACTCGCTACGACTCTGTGAATCGTTAATGTACGCACGGCATGCCGACGCCTAATTAGGCACAGAAGTACCCCAATCAGGCACCCCACATCAACGGCTCTGCGGACCACATGCGTCGGCCCCCGGGGGTGTGGGCCAATCTTTCCACTTGACTAGCGTATTCACATGGGCCTCCTGGCGATCAGGAAATATCAGGCCTCGTTGTACTGCGGGTTCACAGTTACGCTGGTGTTCTGAGGATTACGTGGATGGGCACTGTGACCTGCAGTACTGTTACAGAGATCCCGGCATTGAGATGAGATGTGTAACTTGTATACTTAGTGCGCGTGATCACCTGACGTTGAACTGCTGACTAGTAAGGTGACCGGTAGATGCTGACTGCCCGTGATGTCACTCTATCACTGTGATCAAAAAATTCAGCAACATATCAGATGTGTTTTCATTCTCGTGTTCGCGCGCATCTCGGGTTGCCACGGCAACGTTTATTTCACAAAAGAAAAAGAGACATAGCCATTTCACCTTTTGGGACAAGCAATTACGCGCCAACCAAAAATAACTGCTGAGCCATCACCCACCGTCTACCACCACCATATACCCACGTTCGTTCGCTCGTTTCGATTGATATTGCAAACCTTCCACGACTGATATTGATATTCAGCGAGCAAACATCGGTTACTAATCATTGAAGCGGCTACTTACTAATCCACATCCGGTCACGCTAAGCGCCCGACCAACGAAGGGATGAAACTTAGCAGCTTCCTCCTACCGCTCTGGCTGGCGACAGCCAGCGCCGAGCGACTCCTCAAGGCCTCTTCGCTCGTCACGTGTATGGAGAACTCTCAGATTTCGGCCACGAATTTTGACGTTTCCTTCACGCCGGACAACCGGTCAGTCGAGTATAACATAAACGCCAACGCGGAGATTTCCGGTAAAGTCAGTGCAAGGGTAACCGTCGTGGCCTATGGTTTCTCGGTTATTACACAGACAATCGATCCGTGTACGTTGGACCTGAAACAACTTTGTCCGTTCAATCCCGGTCCAATCGATGTTGAGTCGCACACTATTCTCTCTGAAAGTGTCGTCAGTAAGATCCCCGGCATCGCCTACAGTGTTCCGGATATTGACGTGACAGTGTTCGTGGAGGTTTTTGATGACAGCAATACTATGGTGGCCTGTATCCAGGTAGACGCCACAAACGGAAAGACTGTCGATCACGTTGCCGTCAAGTGGGTAACTGCAGTAATCGCAGGTATCGGTCTACTGACCTCTGCCTTGGTATCCACCTGGGGTAATTCCTACACTGCTGCCCATGTCGCTACGAACGCATTGTCTCTGTTTGGCTATTTCCAGTCTGTCGTGCTGATTACCATGGAGGCCGTTGATCGAGTGCCTCCCATGGCCAGCTCGTGGGCCCAGAACATTGCCTGGTCTATGGGTATGATCAACGTCAAGTTCATGCAAAAGATTTTCAGATGGTACGTCGCAGCTACTGGCGGTGACCCCACCACCTACATTGAATTTCCAACAATCTCAATTTTGGTCCAGAAGCGGGCAAAGATTTTGACCGACCGGGTTCGAGACTTCATTCAGTTCCACGCCGGCGACATTGTCTCTCGAGGCTTAGACGCGGCAAGGCATGTCATTTCTGACGCCCCTGGAGCCGTTTATCTCGGCAAGCGTGGCGGTACAGGAGATGTCTACACCACAGCTCAGTCCACCTCCACTTTGCTGGTCTTGCGAGGTATCAAGCGGCTCGGCTACCAGGCCGGCATTGAACAGACTTCTATTGTCCTGACAAGTTTCACGTTCTTTGTGCTGATCTGTCTGGCCTTGGCTCTATGTTTTGCCATCGTTCGGGGCGTCATGGTTCTTTTGATCCGATCTAACGTCCTCACTAAGGACCGAAGCGCTTACTTCCGAGCCAACTGGCGATTCATGCTCAAGGGAACTATCCTGCGACTCATGTGCATCAGTTTCCCACAACTCATGATCTTTTCTCTGTGGGAGTTCATTGAGCGGGACTCGGCAGCCGTCATTGTTTTGGCTGTGTTCTTCCTCATCATCCCCGCCGGAATTCTTTGCTGGAACTCTTTTAAGGTATTCATGATTGGCCAACGATCTATGGCCGCTCACGGTACTCCAGCTTACCTGCTCTACTCCGACGCACAGGTTATCAGCAAGTACGGCTTCCTCTACACCCAGTTCAAGGCTAGCCGATACTTCTTCATTGTTCCTCAGCTGGTTTACGTTTTCCTGAAGGCCATCTTCATTGCCTTTGCTCAGGGCAGTGGAAAGGCTCAGGGTATCTCCCTGTTCCTGATCGAGGCCATCTATCTCGGCATCGTTTGCTGGAAGAAGCCATACATGGACAAGAGTACCAACGTGATCAACATTATCATTCACTCGGTTTTGGTCCTCAACGCTCTATTCTTTTTATTCTTCTCCAACCTGTTTGGTCAGCCACAAGCTGTCAACTCCATCATGGGTGTGCTGTTCTTTGTCATCAACGCCGCCTTCTCGTTGATTCTGCTGATTTACACTCTCGTCACCTGTGCTCTGGTCCTGTTGTCCAAGAACCCTGACAATAGATACAAGCCAGCTAAGGATGACCGAGCCTCGTTCATCCAGGAGTCTCACCTCGATGGAGGGGCTATTGACGAGTTCACAGCTCTTGGTGACGCCGCCAGGGCGGACCATGAGGGCATGTACACCCCGCCGCCAGAGTTCTATGATGAAAAGCGTGGAAGCAGCAGTGGCTCCACTGACATCACGTCGACTGGCTATTACGGCCACGCCATGCCAGGAGACAGAGACTCCATTCCAAATTCTTTGAACGACTCGCTAGTCAGTTCACCGTTTCTGGCTTCGAACAATGACTCCAGGGCAAACTCAGTTATTGGCTTGAACGAGCAGGCAAAGCAGTCGCCTAAAAGGTCGTTTTTTAAACACTAGCATTATTTATGTAATTAATAGAGCCCGCATCTTGCAGCGGGAGTCATTGGTGGAATTTAGAAGACAAATGGAAAGCAACAGATAGTCTATAGCGTTAGTATATCGGCGCGTTGTGGCGCTTTTTTGGGCTCTCTAAAAATGCTTGATGTAAGGCTCCTCAATGTCCGCCTCGTCCAGTGGCTGCTGAAGCTTTCTCAAAAGACTATTTACTTGCTTCGCAGTCATTCCTTGGACCGTCTGCCAGAACTTGTGGCTCAAATGTTCAGCGTGGTCCCTCCTGAGTTCTCTCGCAATCGAGTCCTGTTCCCACGGCAACCAAGCCGGATTGATGGTGAATACAGTCTGAACAGTATTTGTGAGCTTGTTGATCGCGTTTGATATCGCCAATTTCTCGGCCCATGAGTACACATAGTCCTCGTCGATATCCAGCACCTTGCTCCAGCTATAAACCTTGTCTGATCTGTGCGGATATCTTGGGTCCAGAAAGTTTGGTGTGTATAGATAGGGCACCCGTTGCACAATTCGCCTCCATCTCGGGTATTCTATCCATTGGTGAGAAATCGAGTCAGCTAGAAGTGGCAAAACGGGTCTTGCGTTGGCGTTCGTACAGGTTTCGTTTCCGGGACACAGAAACAACCCGCCAACAAACGTGTGGGGAACATAGAGGCTCAAACCCCTGGAAGCATACTTTTTTCGTCGAACCGCTCGATAGCATCTGTTCTCCTCAATACACATGTCCACTCCCCATCTGATGTCTGTGTTTCTGTCAGTAGGAAGAAACGCCTCTTCGTCAACCATTCCGCTGTCGCAGTGAGAGAGCCGAACATGGTGAAGAACAGGCAGGCCAAAGGTGTATTGTCGATGAATTCGAAAGCCAGAGTAGGGGAACAGCTTGTTGGTTTGAAGGGGATCGCAGGGCTTGTCTTCCTTCATGAGCCAGGTGGCTTGGACCACTGCGAGGAGCAGCCAGATCATGGCGCTTAGCATTGGTCGGAGATGAGTTCTTTTAACGCTGTGGTGTTGAGGGTGGATGAGTGAAGTTGGAGCGAGCGCGATAAGCGTAACATTCTGTCTTGTCAATTGACGCCATATTCGAAGGCTTTCATTTCACTGGGTTCGCTAGTCCTCTGCCTCTTTACATAGGCCCCAGTCTCTCTTATAACAGCGACGATTTCCTCCAAGTCCTCCACATCAATTCTCAAGTCCACGTCCAAGGCAAAAATCAGCGCCACTTCGAGCCTGTACAGGTCTGAAGTCTTTATTCCTCCAACAGTCGCCAGTCTCTTCTGCTTGTGGGGAATGTCCTCGAGAAGTTTCGAGGCTACTCTGTTCGCCGCCAGCACTATTCTGTGAACGCTCAAATCCGTCAGTGGGATCGCTTGGTGAACAATACACAAACGATGGATGTAAACAGCGCTGCTGAGATACACCGCAGTGGACGTAGGACAGTATGAGTGCAGTCGTTCCAGATAACCCTTCACAGAGATATTTGGCGGTACCTTTGACAGAAACCTTCGTGCAATGGCTAGCTTCTGATCAGAAATGTCTGTTTGCGACAGTCTCTCTGTTAGAGCCGAGGCTACGGCGCTCGCTTCGGCCGTCAGTACGCTCGATCGACGGCGTTTGTTGGTCTTTACCGGCTGAGCTTCACCGTCCTCAATTGCAGTCTCTCTGTTTCCTAAATTCAGGTTGCTGTGAATCGATATTAAGTCCTCTATAAACTGTCGGAGCAGCTCCAAAGCGTCTTCTGCAGAGAGCGACGCCAGCAGATGTGTGTCAGTGTCGGGCATGTAATCGCGGAGTGTTTTGAGGTGGGTGTGCTGAATAATGTTGCAACGGACTGGTGAAATTGATATCTTCTGAATTGGCCACTTTTGTAGGAAGCACTATTACCAAACAACGGTGGCTCTGTTGTATATCTGCTGCTACCTGCAATCACGATCCACTCAATGCGTTGTCCTAGCGGGTCCTGGCTGTATGTCTTTGCCTGCACTGTCAGTATGTGGCCTGTGTTTTTGTCTGTACGTGTAACTTAATTTTCCCTTCTCCCGTAACCCCCACGTTAGCGCTTGGGGTGCCTTCATAAGACCCAAGGCGCGATAAGACCACAGTATCGTGATTTATTCACAAGCCAGTCCCTAGCTTGTTCCTTGACTCACGGTTGAGACTATATGAATGAGAACTAAGCTATGGTCTCTTGTTACCGCGAAAATTTAGCCTGCAGAGGCATCAAAACGTACATATGCAGACGGGCAATCTGAGCGCCGGGACAAAGGTGAAGCACAGCAAAAGAGCAGGATATCTCCTGTTCTGGTGCCGCTGTTTCACGTCTAACTTTGAGCGACGAGTGACTAGAGCTTTGCATTGCAGGCTGCGGACATAAAAGCGCATTATCCTGGAATGCGGACAAGGCAGTCAGAAATGGCCAAAGAGTCTTGAAAACTACGGTATTTCTGACTTTACAGGTAACGATTTGGTTAGGTAAGTCTGAGATCATTATTTTTATTTCATTACATGTCCTTCTGGTTTCAGAAAGAGAATAAATGATAATTAGCTTGCTCCGAAAACAGTCACAACTGTTTGCTTCGCTCGCCAATTAGTAGATTCGGAATGGTGGTCCCATGGTGGACTTGATGACCAGGGAGCCAACGTTCTGCCAGTGCTTCTTGAGCAGAGAGACCAAAAAGTTGGAAGCCAGCATGATCTGGCTAACAATGTGGTCCTCCTCCATCTCAACGTTACCGACAGCAACAGCCAGACACAGAACCTTCTTCAGCTGGAACTTGATGGTGGACTTGACCTCGGAGATCTTGGCACCAAGGTCCTCAGAGTGAGAGACTGGGGTTGGGAACTTACCAGCCTTGGAGAGCTGAGGACCCAAGAGTCGTGGAACCTGCTTGATCAGAACCTCGGAAGCGATGAAGGCGTTGTACTTCTTGGCCAACTTCTTGATCAGCTTCTTGTTCTTGTTAAGCTTCTTCAGATCCTCAACGGACATGGCATCGACACCCTGGGACTTAGCTCGGTCGACATCGACGGCATCACCAAAAACACAGATGGTCATGTTTGGTCGTGGAACCTGTGGAAGCTTGATGGCACCAGAGAATCGCTTGTCTCGCTGGGGGTCGTAGTTCTTCAGACCAACCTGCAGCTCAATGGTCTCCAGGAAGTTTCGCTTCTTCTTCTCAGAAGCCTCGAGGAGCTTCTGGACATTGCCTCGGACGCCGGCGACGGTGATTTTGGACATTTTTCGTCTCCCAAAAGTTGAACAGTTGGTAAGTCTGAGTGAGGAACACCGGTCAGTGTGCGCTCCTTTATTTTCACGCGCCGCACTCCGGCGCGCATATTGCTGTTTTGGGCCAAAAAGCAGTCACAAATTCAAAAAACACCTTAAAGTTGGGAAGACAGGAGCACGTGATCAGGGCTAGGGCGTCACGTGTAGATATTTATGCTGAACGAATTCTGAGCTTCATGTGCTTTAGAATTGATTTCGCGTGACAAAGCTACCAAGTATTGGTCTACTCTATGAAAAAATGCTAGACTGATTCCGGCGTTAGTCAAGCGGGACACCGCTGAATCGCCGTGGGTCATAAATTGGCGTACTGACGATAGCCATGTTGTTGGTACAGCGGTTAGTTTGCGAGTGACGTCAGAAACCAGTACACACATTGGCTCGCTCCATCAGCGCTACGATATATAGCATTATCTTATTCAAAGCCTCCTCGATCCGATTGAGATCGTCTGAAACTTGTTAAGGTGAAACCGGCCAGCAATCTGGGGTTGGCCGGTATCACAGCCTCTGAATTATATCGGAAATACAACTTTTATACGGCTGTATGACAATGATTTAAAATGTGTATTTTTCATTTTCAAATTGTCGTAAAATTAGGAACAGCACGCGCCACATACAATCAACCACAAGTCATTCATCGCCACACTTATAACCACACGTCATTCATCACACCGGCTGGTTTCGTTCCGTGACCGGTATCACTGCCACATCGGTGCCCATGGCACATCGTGACGATCATGTCATATTAAATGCCAATCAATGTGAGGTCAGACATGGTACAGATCGATCAAGACACGCTGAATCGAGTACGCGCGCGTCTGTTTGATTCGATCCTCGCGATGCCTTGCACGTTGCGATACGACGCGCGAGACGCGAGACGCGAAATATACGCGACCACGACACGACGTTAATTAATAGAAGTATACGTTGTTCCACGCAAAGGCTCTCCGAGCATGCTTTGTCTGTTTAGGCACTCTCAACCCCAGGAAGTTCAGGGGACCATTGCACCCAGCATGATTAACTTTGCCCTGTCCAATTTCCCAACAGACTCCATCTCGACATTGATTGTTGTCCCTCATGACGTTGGTCGACATGAAGATGGACCTCTGATAGCCTGTCCATAATCTGTAGGTTTTCTGATTCTTTGTTGGGTCTCACCTCGATAACAATCTCTGTTAGGCTTTTAAAGTGCTGGTGACAAGTTATAAGAGCTCTCCTATAAGCTAGTATACAGCAGTCTTGCATAGTAAAGTGTCGTCGATTTCCTCAGTGAACTAACACGCAAACTGATTGAGTCGATGTTTGTGAAAAGTATGTGAACAGGGCTAGCGCGTGCGTATTTGTTTTATCCATGTCGTGTTATGGTTTCCAGTCCAAACTCCCTCAACGCAGCTTTATACCCTTTCGATGAGCTGGTGTCGAAACTAAAATGATCATAATCGTACCATATGTCAATGTTTGGGAAATCTTTCCTAGCGAGACTTGTGTGATGTGGAAATTCGGTGATACTACCCACAGCGAGGACTCTGAGCTTTGGTAGTCGCGATATAAGGGGTAGGAGAGTTTCTCTGTCGAGGTACCCTTCCGACACAAGACACAGAATCTCAATGCAGTTCTCGTCGAAATGAAAGTATTTCGACCAATCTGGGATACGCCTTGACGTCCCTTCGATCGCGAGCATTTTTGTAGTTTTCGGTATTGTGAACATTAATGACTCGCACATATAGTTGAACCTGCAAGTCACAGCTAACGAAACGGTTGAATATAATTCGGCAAATTCATCAAAGTCATTGTTGAACAATAGGTTTGTAAAGTCGTATGTCGCTGTGACGAGGACCTCTTCAAGGTTTCCAAATAGCTCGGGATAGCGAATAAATGCTTTTAACAGTATAGTGCTGCCTGCGAATGCAATATGCGCTCGTCGAACTTTTTGAAACTGACTTGCAAACAGCTTTGTCGCCATTAAAACCTCCACATGATTCCACCAATCACCCTGCTTCATGACGCATATGGTATGCCTTGAATTGTTGAACTTAAGTCTAAGTTCAATCCTCGCATCCTCTTCTCCGTCCTCATCATCCGAATAGCCCTCAAGTTGTTCGGGAAGCTCGTTAAGCGAGTACTCGACTTCCACCCAGTCTTTGAAGCTTCGACAAACTCTCTGCAGCTTGATCGCATCTCTGACATTGCAGTACTTGAAGATTTCTAGCCACACCTCACACGGTAACGTGGCTACCATATAGCTTGGAAGGAGTTAATTTAATGCTGAGGTGTCTCAAACGTTTAACGCGCAAGATCTGATAAAGTTGAACTGGTGGGTGACCATGCCCAGAAAATTGGTCCAACATGCGCATAAGTGTAAGCTATAGAACAAGGGATATTCAGAATGTGTGTCAGAGATAGGTGGATTCGCCGACACCTGCAATGATACCGTAACTACGATGCTACTGTACCACCTCTAGACAAGGACAAGTCCACTTGACCATCACGTGACCGGGGCTTTTGCCGGTACCGCCAATAACCGATAGCCGTGTTATCCGACATGCTACGTCATAAGTCGTAAGCCACCTAACTTTTACGAGAACGATGCACAGCCGTGTTGCCGCGCCGCACAGATCACGTGGACGCCACCGAATGTTCCAGATATATGTAACCCTATTCAGAAATAATCCGGGGAGCGATGAGCGTTTGTCAGCTGCAGTGCCACGCAGATAAGAAACGTATTTAAGGAGACGGTTCCGTGGTGTTTTCGGTTAGTTACCACTATAATCAGACAATGACCGTAAGCTATACATATAAGCGAGGGCCATTTTGGATGGATATTCTGAACTCAGTCTCTGATGATTTGAACAATTTCACAACAGACCCCAAAAGAGGCGTGAGGAGAAGCTCTGCCCCACGAAACAGCGAATGCACAATTTCACCATATGTGACGAGATTTGGCGCCAAGGACGAAGATATGTCCACACCACGAGTGGACGTCTACGACACTCCAAAGGCTTATATCATTGTGGCCAACATCGCGGGTATCGTTTCTTCGAGCGTAAGTGTGGACTTTGACAGCGCAGAGAACGAGTTGCTACTGAGCGGAACCATACAGGAGACAATTACAGAAGATAAAAAGCTCATCAAATACCGCGAACGACAAACCGGCAAGTTTGAGCGAGCATTCACTTTCCCGCGAGAAGTCAAGTTGGACGTAACAAACATCAAGGCAACTTGCCTACATGGAACGCTGAAAGTGACGGTGCCCAAGGAATCGGGGAGCAGAAATCAAGAAGTGGAGAGATAGACTCTCTTCACGTGACCGCTTTGTAGATATATAATTATTTATTTATTGTTTATGCCTAATCGCAGGCCTTGTATCAGAAGTTCCGTATACGCGTCGTCTCATGCAGCCATTGTTCAAGCCGAATTCGGCGAGACCACTGTAACCTCAAGTTGAAATGCGCTTCATAAATACCGGAGGCCCCTTCAAGATTCACATCTCTCAAGAATTGATTCCCTGTTCGCACAGAAAACTTACACAAGTGCGCAACTGCTTCGTATTTGTGCATCACGTGACTACCTCACTTTATCAAATTCAAGAATTTACCCATTACAACATGAACTTGAGGACGGATTTCAACCTTCGGAATAGCATTGAGCTTCTAGGGTGGGCGCTTAGACGGTTCAGTACCACTCCGTGTGTACACGACGCTCGATGGAAGTCCCGACAGACGAGCGATGCGTACGTCAAGGAAGCCAAAGTTCGTCAATATGCGAGCAGAGCAGCATTCAAACTGCTGGCGCTTAACAAACAGCACAAGCTGTTCAAGCCTGGCATGACTGTGGTTGATCTTGGCTTTGCGCCAGGCTCGTGGTCGCAAATTGCTTTGGAGCAAACGCAACCGGGCGGTAGAGTTGTTGGTGTGGATATATTGAACCACCCGCCGCCGAGAGGGTGCAGTGCTATTCAGGGTAACTTTTTATCGCCTCAGGTTCAGAAGCAGTTACGGTTATTACTCACGTCAGTGAGTTCATCCGAACTTGCCGACATTGGTTTCAGGAAGCCCGACTTGTCGGAAGCCACAATGCCGCCATCAGCTCCTGACGGAGGTGAGGGAAGAGG
The DNA here is from genome assembly GCA_030564385.1 of Blastobotrys robertii. NCBI lineage: Eukaryota > Fungi > Ascomycota > Dipodascomycetes > Dipodascales > Trichomonascaceae > Blastobotrys > Blastobotrys robertii. The sequence continues at coordinate 197,128 of JAJLUQ010000017.1, forward strand.
CATTGTGGATATTGTGCTAAGTGACATGTGCGAACCCTGGCCTCAGGTCAAAGGTTCTTGGACTAGAAGTATTAACGACCCTTATATTAGGATGGCGAACACATCAGGTTTACAAGTACGAGACCACGGGGCCAGCATAGACCTATGCGACGCGGCCCTAATTTTTGCGATCGATTCCCTCCGTCCCGGAGGAAGTTTTGTCTGTAAATACTACGCCGGGCCCGAAGACAAGTTTCTGGAGCAACGACTGAGGAAGGTTTTTGCCAAAGTAAAGAGGGATAAGCCGGACGCGAGTAGGAAGGAGAGCAAGGAGATGTATTTTGTGGGGTTAAACAGAAAGGCGGGGGTGACGAGAAATGATGTTTACAGCACAGTGGAACCCTGATTTATTACGAGGTGGGGTAGTCCTTACGATTGGGAACTCCGGAAATGGCTCCGATCAACCCGAGACAATCGGCAATGATGAGCGGTCTCAGGATATCTCGCACCACCATTTACACGATGGTCCACTCAATGGCATCAACCTGGCACCTTTTCCAGCCCTACTAGATCCAATTGAAAACAACACGCAAATACGCAGCGACGCTAATAACTATGTACATATGCAAGAGGCAATCTCATCGGCACCACTCAAGACTCAAAGTCGTGGCATTACCATGCCCGTATTATGCCAGTGAAGATCAGAACCGGCCGATTGGATCGGAACTAGTGGTCCGAAATCAACCTACTGCGAGTCACGGATCTTGACTATAAAGGGCCATGTTCGTCTACCTCCCTCACACAATGAAGTTCACCACCACTCTCATCACTTCCCTGTTGGCTACCACTTCTCTCGCTTATGTTGGCAATGAAGTCAGAGAGTTCGCCGAGCAATTGATGCAAGTTGACCAGCTCGTCGATATTTTGAGCAACGAACTTCCTTATGTTGACAAACATTTTTATCACCTGTTGAAGAACCTTCCGCCCAAGTTGGACACTGCCAACCAACTCCTGGATAATGTGCGGGACCCTAACTCACAGCAGAGGATTGAGATTGTTGGTGCCTACGGTAGATACGCCTTCACTGCCTCTCAGTTTTTGAACAAAATCTCGGCTGACTGTTATCGATACAAGGACACTGAACTCTGGCAATACCTAGCCCCCACCACTTCCAAAATGAAGTATCTGAATCGAGAAGTTCAGAGTGTTACTAACGACGGGACTGTGGATCCTATTGCACACTACCTCAAGGGCGCTATCAACAGTGTGAAGTGTTTGGATGAGGACAACGAAGACAATGACGATGAAGAGTACTTTATGGCTTTCAATGGAAAGTTAAGCTGGTAGCTTAAGTAAATAAAAGTATTGACGCTCTTTCAACCGAACGTATCGCGGGAGCCCTCATCTAACCCTCATCTAACAGTTTCTGAGATCTCGTGAGTAAGTTACGCCAGAACGCATATATCGTTTGAAAGATGGAATGGCGAATCCAAGTCAGCGCCTTCAGTGATAGCTCAATAGCACTCCGATGAAGTTTAGATGATATTGACTTGTTATACTGAAAATCCGTACGTGGCATTCAAAAGGCAGCGGTAGATGCTGATGCATCTAAGCCTCGTATATACCGCCTCTGAGTTGTCAGCTGTTTCTAGCTCCACGCGCTCTCAATACTGAAATGTCTCCTCGATCCGTCGCGACAAATTCGTATTTCCTGCAAGCTAACCCTGAGATGCAATACATACTTGGCAGAGACAATCAACAAATGCCAACATGCATAACGGCACGGCGCTGGTAAGTCGTGCTCTGTCCCTGGTGAGCTGCAAAGCGCTCTGCAAGCTGACGCAGTAGCCGAAAACCCTTCGGGCAAGCCGTGGGAAAGTTGGAGAAGCGAACCTCCTCATCCAAGTATTATAGGCCCAATGTCTGAATTTATATACGCGATCTAGTTGCTGGTCACCTGAAAAACTTGATAATGAACACTTTTCTGGCACTAAGATTTGAACGAACTGCAACCACAATCGTCTGTAGACAGCGGGCAAGGCGCATACCGCACCACTGGGTGCCGGTGCAGCGCATAAAAGCTAAGAGTCACTTCTGCAGCCCTAAGTTACACTATAGAGTTGTATGTGCTAGCTGCCTCCAGAAATCCATAAAAGCCTGCGGTACTCTCGTATTAAAATGAACCATGAAACTATCTCTTTTAGCCATCACTCTCTTTGCGGTCGCGGTCCACGCCAAAATTAGCAAACAGGTTAATACATTCAATAATGCGATTCTCGCAGCTGCCAAAGATGCGGAAGCCGCCGCGAAGCAGACTAAGCTAAACAAATTTGAGGGCAATATCAAATCCATTGAACAACAGCTGACAAAGGCCGGCAACTCCTGGGACGAGATCTCTAGCCTTTCTGTCGACGAGGTCGAGAATATCTCCCAGGCATACAGCACCTACGGAGTAGTTTTCACAAATGCATTCACCGCGATTTCCAGTGAATGCGGCCAATTGAAACAAACCTCTATCGGAGAACTGATAGCGCCTTCAGTTGAGCTTATCATAAACTTGAATGAGGAAGTCTCGGCCAAAGTCATTACGAATGACGTCCAGAAGGTCGCGGACGCCCTCAACCATGCCTTGGAGGGCCTTGCTTGCCTGTACAAAAGTGGAAGCGATCCATTGGGCCAGAATTGACCACACACTTCACCTAATAATTAATTTTCTCCACCCATGGGACTGTTGTCATGTAGCTTTATTATTCTACTGCGTACCGCGTTAGGTCTTTTACTTCATCTACTCAGCCTCCTCGGCAGCCTCCTCGGCAGCCTCAGCGGGCACCTCAGCGGGCTCGGCGAAATCTTCAGGCTCCTCAATATCAATAAGATCAGCTGGCTGGGCCTTGATTAGCACCTTCTTGCCAACATTTTCTGGGAACTGCTCCGTGTCCGTCTTTGGCTCGGCGATTGAGTTGGCGACCTTGGCCCGACCCTGTTTCAATAGAGAGTCCTTCCACTTCTTGACAGAGCCATCAATATCACCACCGTATGTCAGAGCCAACAGAGCAGCCTCTGAGCTTCGGTTGGTCTTGTTCAGCAGGTCAATGCATGCATCAGTGTCGCCGATAAACCAAAAGGCGTTGAAGGCAAGGTTGTATTTGCCCAGAAGAACGGCGTTTTCGGCGGCCTTCTTGAGCGCGGCCTTGTTGCCGGTGGAAGTATATATCAGAACCAAAGACTCAAGATCTTTAGCCTGTTCAAAACATCGCTCAGCCAGGCTGACGTTCCAGTTAGTAAGGGCCTTGTCACCCAGTGCCTTCCACTTGTGCTCGCTGCTCACAACCTGGGCGATCTCCTCGGCGATGCTTAGATCATTCAGAGCAATAGCCAGCTCGAATCTGTGTTCTGGGTCCTGGGAAAGCTCCAGTGCCAGATCAATGTAGCCCTGGGCCTCCAGGAATCGCGCAACCTTGGTTCGCTCCTTCTCTGGAACCTGGTCTAGCAGCTCAGCGGCGTAGTCGAGGTCGCCCCGCAGAACGACAGTCTGGTACTCCACCACAGCCAGCGATAGCTTGTATGAGGTAATGTTAATGTCCTTGTCGGCGAGGTAGATGGAGTTGTCTCGAGGAATGTAACCAAGCAGGTACATTTGCTTGTCAAAGTGGCTGATGGTGTAGCTCTCGCCACCAACCAGGTAGTTGAGTCGGTTGGAGAAGGTGGTGTAGATGAAGCAGTCGCCAATCCACTTTCCGGTTCGAACGGCGTCCTGAATGTCATGAATCACCTCGAAACTCTCCTCAACGCCATCATCTGGGTCCACTCGGTCCTCGCTCACGGCAGCATCGAAGCTCTCTCGCGAAAATCGCAAAACGTAGAAAGTGTCCTCAGTGATGACGGTGACGAGCTCACCAGAATCCGACCACACAACCTGAAGAGCTTCAACGTCGACTCGTCGAACCAGGTTACCACTCTCCCAGTCAAAGAAAGCAACAAATCCGTCGCCCTTGACTCCTAACAGGGCTCCACCAAATATCTGAGTGGCGCTGAAGGCCACGCTGAGGTGTCCAGCGGGTCGCTCCTTGAAGTTCTTAAATGTTCTGATGCTGGAGTTACTCTCAAGGACAGCGTACTCGTTGGAATCGTGAGCCCAGGCAAACTCGATAGCCGAACCGAACGACTTGTTTCGCCACGCCAGCGCTGTGTAGATAATGTATTCACCGTCACCGGTAACGGCCACGAATCGACCGTTTGGAGAGTGGACCAGCTGGGTTGGGTAGACTTCAACGTTTCCGAGCTCCTTGGAAGTCAGTGGAAGAGTCTCTCCGTCCTGAACTTCTTCAGACTTCTTGATGACGTGAGTGAACACCTCAGAATGTTTGGACCAGATGAGTCGACCATTGGGGTCCATGGAAATGGCTGGCTCCTCCTTACCGAGCTGAAGAGTAACATTACCGGCGTCGAAACCCAGGGCAATAATATTGGATCCCTTTCGGCAGGCAGCACACCACGCTCGCTCCAGACCGTAGTTGAGGGTCTGCTCAAGCTTGTAGGTGTTGGCATTCCAGATCTTGATGGTGGAGTCCTCAGAACCCGAAATGATGACAGGAAGTTCAGGGTGAAAGACGGCGAAGGACACATTGTTAGAGTGTCCCTCCATGGTGGCGACACAGGATTTGGTCTGGTAGTCCCACACTCGAATTGTTCTGTCGTCGGAAGTAGTAATAATGTAAGGCTTGTCGGACTGTGGGTAGTACTCAACAAAGTTCACACCTCGAGACTCGTGAGCCTCAAGAGTAAAGTTAGGTTGAGAAGAGCCCAAGGACCAAATCTTGACAGTTCTATCGAGACACGCTGAGGCGAAAGTATTGGGGTCCTTGGGGTTGAAAGCAAGGTACATAACATAGTTGCCATGTCCTTCGTAGGTTCGAGTACACTTCCAGTTCTGTTCCCAGTTCCAAAGCTTAATGGTCATATCATCACCACCAGTGACAACGTATGGAAGCGATGGGTGGACAGCCAGGACTCGAATATAGTCAGGGTGGGCCTCGAACTGAGCGACCTTCTCCAGCGTGTTGTAGTTGAAAACTCGAATATGGAAGTCATCGCTGCCGACAATGATCCAGTTCTTTCGAGCAATGAATCGACCAGCACGAACAGGCAGTTCACTGATTTCGATGGTTTTGACGACAGTTTGAGTTTCATAGTTCCAGATCTGGACCCGGCCTGAGTTAGTGCATTCTCACAGAACCCTGAGATTTGATATATATTTTCAGGCAACGCAAGCGAGTATCATATGCCATTCAGACGCAAAATCTCAATTCACTCGAGTGAGTGTCCCTCTCCCGCCAATTCATCTAATCATTAAGCGCTGAGTCTCGAGGACTCAAACGCCAATTCTCCACCGATTTCAGCCAAAAATTTAACTGAGGTCACTACAATCCACTAAAAAGTTTATGGCGACAATGAAAAATCACATTGTCGCGACAAAATCCCACCAATCTCGACATTGCCGCCGAAGCATTCACTTACCGCTGTAAAGGGTACTCAAAATCCATGGCTCAGTAGGGTGAATGTCAATGCCCTTCACCCGGTCCGACCGGCTTTGAAACAGTTTCTCGTTAGCTATCGCGCCTCGTCTCATTGACTTACCTTCACGTCGAGTCTCATGCTGAACCGTACTGAGGAGACGACTCTCCCAATAATGACCACCTTGTCAAATCCTAAATCACGTGACCCACAGGGTAAGGGCAAGCATACAGGGGTAAGGGACATCACGTGACGCCAGGGATTTTGATTCTCCTAAACGATCATTCGATTCGTACACCTCATCAGACAAGTGAGTAGAGCAACCATGCCAGCACTAACTATCCATACGTATAGTTAGGAAAGCAAATGATCATGCTGTGAAACACTAAGAGTGTGTAGAGTGCTAACTTAGAATGTGGCTTTTCAATTGGTGTGAGTACGGTCGGCCTGTCGGCGCTTAGTTGAACTGAGAGTGATGGGATAGAGGCAAATGTGTGAAGGCAATGGAAGGAATAGGTGCTCTAGTGGCTTATTTTGCGGATAGATTCCGCATATGCTGGACTACGCGACCCGGAAGCGGTATTCATGAGATTACTAGCCTTGGTTGAATATGCAAGGGCAGTACACGGCTGTAAGACAAGACCTTCTTGGCGGATGGCTAAAGGAAGAGGCAAAAAATGCTGTGGAGGGTACGGGAAAGCGAAGGAAGGCCACCTATCAGGGCCTGCCACTATGATCCTCATCTTTCATCACGTGAACCTAGATTATGGTTCCTGAATTGGTCAGTCCGTCGTTAAAACCCTCACAATGGCCCAGCTGGTTAAATTGACTATCCAGCTACTATACAAGTGCTTAAAATCATGTTTGCCACAGCCTTGAAGCCCAAGTTCCAAGCTGCTATCGGCGGCATTCCACCGGCTTCCATCACGCATTTCTCCACTCCGCGATTTCTGAATCGAACTAACCTAGTCTACGACGTCCTATCCTCCCTGGGATTGTTGAACAAGCACGCCAAGCTCCTGTTTCTGGGTCTTGACAATGCCGGCAAGACCACCTTGCTGCACATGCTGAAGAACGACCGACTTGCCACCCTGCAGCCAACTCTTCACCCTACCTCCGAGGAGCTTGCCATCGGCAACGTCAAGTTCACCACTTTCGACTTGGGTGGTCACCAGCAGGCCCGACGGCTATGGAAGGACTACTTCCCAGAGGTTGACGGAATCGTCTTCCTTGTCGACGCTGCTGATCCAGAGCGATTCGCCGAGTCCAAGAAGGAGCTCGACTCCCTCTTTGCCATCGAGGAGCTGTCCAAGGTTCCTTTCCTGGTTCTGGGTAACAAAATTGATGACCACCACGCTGTTTCTGAGGAGGAGCTGCGACAGGCTCTCGGCCTGTACCAGACCACCGGAAAGGGTAAGGTTCCATTGGAGGGCAACTTCCGACCAATTGAGATTTTCATGTGCTCCGTCGTTATGCGACAGGGATACGGTGACGGTATCCGATGGTTGTCGCAGTACGTTTAGTCGCGCCATGGCAGGGCAACCTAGTATGATTGGTATTAGTACACTAAAATAATATGCCTATAAATCATACATCGGAAATGCCTCACTCAACAATATCTGTGCTCTTCCTCACTAAGGTTTGTCTTTATCTATACATTATTTTGACAAGTTACAATTGGATGAAATTACTCCGACCTGGCCCGCTTACTACTGCCCTCGCTGCTCTGAGCACCACGCTTCCTTCCCTCTTTCTGGAAGTACTCCTTCTTTTCTCTCTGGGCCTTGCTTTTCTTCCGCTCCTCAATCTTTTCAATCTTCTTGACGTGTTTCTCCCGACTCTCGGCCTTTTTAACCTTTCGCTTAGCATCCTTCTCGTTTCGCAGCGTCATGACCTTCTGCATGAGGTCACGGGCCTTTTTCTCTTCGCCTTGGAGAACCACGGCACGTTTCTGAAGGTAGGTCTGCTTCTTCTGAGGCTTCATCTGGTGAATCTGAGACTTGAAAGGCAGATTGGCCTGGATAGCCTTTGGCACTCGCAGTGGGTTAAATTTTCGCTCGGCTCGCTCAATCTTTGTGTATGCCGAGTTGCCGTGAACAATTTCAATGCCCTGTTCAGCCCGCACAGCTCCAGTCAGTCGCATACCCTGCCAGTCTTTCAACAGCAGAGAAGTAACTGGGTTGTAGAACTTTCTAGGCAAGATCTGGTGCCAGGCTCGCAAAAAGACGATATCAGACATTTTGATCTTGTCCTCAAAGGTGGCTCGGAAATGGCCATCTGGCTTAGAAAGGGCTCGCTTGATCTGACCCCGGATTCCGGAAACAGTCTTGATCTGGGCTCCTTCAAACTTTGCCACTTCAAGACCACTGTTGAACATTCCCTTGATGTACGCAGTGTTTTTGTAAATCTTATCTGGGTAGCCGACCAATTTCAGCTTTTTGACAATCTCCACATGCTGATCGACTTCTAGGACGGTGCCGGTAGCACACACTCTGAAGCCATTGGTGTCGTTCGTGACAGTGTTGAAAGCACAGAAACCGGTGTTTGGCGAGACCAGTGGGCCGTAGAAAGTCGCTGTACAATGCATGTGTTCTGGGGTGTACTTCAACAATCGGTTTCGCGTTCGCGAATCAGATGTGGTGTAAATTGGAATTGTCTGGAATCTTCGCCAGCCCAGGGAGATTACTAACGGATCGTTAGACTTCAGAATCTTCTTGTGCCATCTGTGTCGCTTGATTCTAACCTGAGAGAAACCGAACCGCTCTTCGTTGGCAAGCAGACCACCTATAACGATAGGGAACGAAGAATCAAAGTTTGTGACAAACTCACAAGGAACTTCTTCAAAGACTAGACGAACATAGGCACCGGCCCGGAAACCCTCGATTCGCAGCCTAGTCTGCTCGTCCATCTCGTCGTACTCAGCCTTGTTGATTTCCAGCTGTTTGGCGATCTTTGCTTTCTGAACATCGTGCCAGGTCTCTTCCTCATCGCCCTCACCAACCTTCTCGTCAACTTCCTCGTTCTGAAGTCTCATCTTGGCTTTCCTAGTGGCGTTCTCCAGTCGCTGTTGTTCAATCGTCTGTGGGTCTTTATCTTTCTCTTCCTCACTGCTTTCTTCCTCATCTTCGCTCTCTTTCTTGTCCTCTGGACCCTCACCGTCCACATACTCGAAATCACCGTATAACTCTTCGTCGTCGCCACCGGCGCCCTCGCCCTCGCCTAATTCCGTCTTTGAACCAGCGAAAAACCTGTGAGCAATCCTCTTCAGAGTCTCTGGGCCAGACCATTTGTCTTTGAGAGCGTCGAAATCGTCAGCGTTATCCCTCTCTTCAGCAGCGTTGATATCCTTCTTGGAGAAGAAATCGTCGTCAGAATCCTGCTCGATATCATCGTCTTCTCCTTCTTCCTCTTCTTCGCCTCTCCATCGTCTGATAACCTCGGCCGGAGCAATATTGTTCATGTAAATCAGTCGAGTCAAATCCCATTTTTTCTGAGAATGGAATCGCGTCAGCGCGTTCTCGCCCAAATTTGATTTCCACTTCAACGCGCTCTCGTCTTCGTCGTAATCTCCAAGATCTGAATCGGACTCGGCAAAGGCAAAATCTTCCTGCTCATCTTCAGATTCCTTGGCCACGTGATCTCGTTCCTCATCAAAATCATCGCCCTCGACATCCTCAACATCACTGTCGCCCTGGAAGTTGGATAGATCCATTTTTCCGGCGACATTTGCTCGTCTCATGGATGTTCGGCCAACATCTTCATTCTCTTCTTCAGAACTCTCATCTTCAGATTGATAGTCCTCTTTCTGAAGACTGTCACCACCAGAGAACAATCTGATACCGCTGTCGCCTTCGCCAAGAATATTCCTGGCGCCCTGAAGACTCGTGACAAGTCGTTCACCGAAACCCTTCTCTTCGCCTTGGACAAAGCTCTGTTTAGGAAGATCAATGTACACCGCATCCTTGTCAATCAAAACACCACCAACGTCACTCATTGGAGCGTAGATTAGCTTCATTTTGTCGTCAAGTCGCTTTCTTCGCTTCTCGCCGTTCTCTTCCTGCTGTTTGACTTGAAATGGAGTTGGACATGGATCAGGTAGTTTTTCAACCTCTTTCACGCTCAAATCACCAACTCCAGGAATGTGAACTCGAGCGTTTTCGTAGCTCAACGGCGTACCGTGAATGTATCCGTACAGACAAACCCTCCTATCAACCTTGGCATTTTTCTCAACCAAAGCCTCTGGAGTAATGTCCTGCATTCGGTCAGCGAGCAGGTACGAATGCTCATTTCGCCATTTCAAAGGCCTAAACTTCATGACAGAAATGAACCGAGCCAAATTGTTGATCTCTCGATCAGGGTATCGTCCGTGAACAACACCAGACAAGTAGAAAAGCTTGGCTCCCTGGTAAACTTCGGTCCAGAATCGGTGTTTAAGAGCCTTCTTGCTCGCTCGCATGGTGCTAGGGCTCTTGAACAGGTCCAAGTGTGTAGTTACACCAAGAATTCGCGGGAAACCGTGGGGACTAAGGATATTCAGAAACTCCATAGTTTCCATTTCAAAACCAAAATTTCCGTCAATCATCAGCAGAACTAGATCAGCGATCTTTGCGATATCAATCATTGAGTTGAGGTCGTTTCCACATTCAATGATTGTCAGTCGTCGTCGCTTGCCTGAAACGACAGTGATGGGTCCCTTGACGTCATTAAGGTTTTGTTTGGTGAACTTTCTCACCAAGGATTTGATCAGCAGTGATTTTCCAGTCTATGTTAGTCAAAGCCGGCTCGGGTGGGATTCAAACTTACACCAGGTGGTCCAACAACAGCCACAATCACAGGTGGAGCCTCGTCCGGTGTCCTATCAACCATGGGCACATGAAACCTCTTTTCGTTGATATCACTGCTTCTCATGGCCATTCGCTGCAGTTTGCCTGGAGCAGACACAGCGAATGCCTTAGCGTTGTAGCCATTGGCATGAAGCTTCTTCTTCTTACCGGCGCCATCTTTGCTGGCCCGGTGAGCCTTGTTGCTTTGCTCCATGTTGCTGAGATTATATTTTTCAATTTTTTTTACTTATCGTGAGGTTGGGTTAGGGTATGCGCGGCGTGCGGCTCACGTTACGGTTGAACCGAAGCCTACAACGAAGGTGAACGAGTTTCCAGCGCGGGTTTATGGCCAAGACTTACAGTACATCTCTAGGAGATAGTGTCGGCAGTTGCACTGAATGGAATGTTCAAGTTGAGGTTTGTTGAACCAATGGAATTACAGGTCATCAATCTTCGGTACCTATTGGCACTGTACGCATCCCTCTATTAATAATAATAATAATATATCTATGTTTATAGTCTAGGCTATGTAAGTAAATACGGCG